>VFFE01007232.1:4289598-4508980 GCA_008921705.1 Burhinus oedicnemus | reverse complement strand
GGAAGGGGGGGGGGGGGGGGGAAAGACAGCAGCATTAAATCTGAATTTCACTGCTTTTAAATTTTAGACAAGAACTCTAATGTAACCCTAATGCAGCTTTCTTAATTTCTTTTGTGTTTCTTTCCCAGTACCTCAGTTACAGTAATTGCAGAGTTTGTAAACTTTCCCTCTGATTATTATTCAATTAAATTATTTATGTACATTATAAATGGTCAGAGGAATACTGGAAACCATGACAAGTGTTCCAGATCTGAACATTTATCATTGCCAAAACAAAGGACTTAAAAAACAAATTTGAAAGTGTGCTACTGTCAAACACTGACTTGTTCTTTGAATATACATGTTTATATATAGATACTAGCTATTTTCACTGAGAGACACAGCTGCCAAATTACAGCTTCTTCAGTTTTAAATGTCAAAACATTCAAGTTTTTCTGTCTTCCTATGTGCAGCAAAGGAAAAAAGAAAGAAGAGAAAAACCTGTTCTAATTCAAAGAAAAAAATGCTGCTGTCAAGTAGTCTGCTGCATTTCAAGTAATCTTATAAATGACTCTTGTATGATAGATGATGCTGATACATTTTTCACTCTTAATTTTAATAATGAATATTTCTGAAGAATAAATAAGAGCAAAGTTGCCCACAGAACACAGTTATTATGGGTTGTGCTGATTTTGTTTCTACCAACAGTGCCTCATAAGTTCAGGCAGGTTTCCCTCAAGCAGGCTGTCAGTTAGTTTAGGTACCAGGTAGCTGTTCCTACAAGCATCACAAGTGGAGTAAATCCTGGGCTGGTTAGCTTATGCCAATGTCCGTGCTGTCATGACTAGCTGGCAGTAATACCAGTAAAGCTATTACAGGCATATTTACACTGCGATTCAGTTACAGCAAGACTACAGTGTAGATATACCCTGAGCCATACTTGAGAGAAACCACATTATCAAGCCATTACCTTCATTTTATTGGCTTCAGCGCAGCAAATATGGGAAATGGCCAAGATACAGAACAATCCAACAATCATTTGGTGCATTGTCAGGAATGAGCTCGCAAAGCTCAAGCATATTTCTGATGATCAAGTAAATGCCCGCATCCTATTAAGGGCTAACTGGAATTTGGTGGTACCTCCCAGCAGACTGAGAAAGGAGCAAGCCTGAAGACCAGATTCACGACCTTTACAATCTTCAAAACAGAGCTCTGTGCAGTGCACTGTCCTTGCCAGAGCAGGCTGACAGAGGGAAATCCAGCTCTCAGTCTGTTAGTCCTTTACTTCTCATCAGTGACTAACTCAGTGTTTAACAAATGAACTTTATATCTGCAGAAAAACAGTAGTCAATTGCTTACAAAGCAAACAAATCTGAATGGTCCATCCCCCAGTAGAGGGCTGTAAGATCTTTCAACTTTTGTACTGACAAAAGAGCTTTGTTATTGTGCTTAGCCCAAATAAATCATTATGGTGGACTCATGGACAAATTTTGGAGTTTCTCATCTCCTCTTACCTTCTCAGTTGGCTTTATGTTCAGTGAAATCAGTGCAAGGATGAATTAGGACTACATGTACAAATCTTCTCAGGAGGAAAAACAGCCCTGTCCTCTAAGCCATATTTTAGGTTCTGGGAAAAATCAGGATAACTTCATACTCCCTTAATTAGGACATCAGCCAAAAGCAAAACCTATTACTAAAACCACAATCCTCAAAATCTACCCACAAACCTGAAATATAAAGCTGCTAGGGGAAGACAACCAGCCAGGACTCAGCATAGGCTTTGCTTTAGAAGCATGTCAGTAAAAATACTTCACTTTTTCTAACAAGTTATGAAAAATCATGTGTGAAAGTCTGGCTCCCATGAAGTAGATGACACTGAGCCTGCTAACTTCAGCAAGCCAGGACTCCTGCCATACCCTAACACATTGAACCTGGTGAGCAGCTGTAAGGGGAGCACTCCTTACATAGGAAAGGTGAGAAAAATATTATTAGCATAAGAAGAGCTGTAGGACTGCTCATTTCATCAGGTAATGGTGCTCCATAACAAACAGATTTTAAGTAATGCAATGAAAATTACATTTTGCTTCTAGGATCACACTTACATTTGGCCAGGAAGTCTTTCTGAAAGGGACAATCCTAGACTGAACTACTAACCATGTGGAACAAAACGGGGGTTTTCTCTGCCATGGGCTGCTTTCCAGCAACTGACTGCTGAGGCTGCAATCTCTCCAGCTGCTCCTGGAACCTGTGTCTCCTGTGTCTCTCTTTCATCTGTTCTTCCTTTTGGGATAGCTCTCTTTTACTTTCTTCTGTCCTGAAAAATATACAGATTCTGCTTCGCTTAAGCTTTTCACTTGGGAGAGAAAGCACCTTTGTTCATCTGTTTGCATTTCTTTTTTCTTATATTTATACCACACACTTGAGGGTGAATCATAACACAAAAGACTAAAATAGATTTAGAAAGCGCTTATGGTGTTGCTGGGTGAGAGGGGAAACACACAAGAACTTGTCATTGGATTAAATCATCTCTCTAAAAAAAACAAAGAAAAGGAGCAGACCTCAAACCTCTGATAAGTGGTGACGATCTATTTGGAGACCGGAACTCCATTAAGCAGAGGCGTGTTTATGATATTTCACTCCCCATCTCCACGCCAAAATTCTCAGTCTCCTAACTCCGTTTCCTTTCCTATCTGCTATAAAACAGTGAGAAGCTTCCCCTGAACCAAGGCCTTCCATCCTTCTATATTTTGATGTCTGCAGAAAGATTTCTTTTACCACTTCCATATTCATTTCAATTTCTTCTGAAATCAAGCCCCAAGTGCCCTAACAATAATTAGAATAGCAACAAAGAAACCTTAAATTTGTTAAAATCATTGTGAGATAATACTCAGGAACAACAAATAACCCAGATTCTTGTGAAGCCATGGTCTGCTATCTATGTGACAGGCTAGCAGGTACACAAAATGGAGTTTTATAGAACTGATGGAAGCAATGAGCTTTAATGTCAGGAATCTCATAGAGGGAAAAAAAAACCCCACACAACCAACCATCTGCCATTTAAACCAAGTACACAGTAGCTGAAGTGTCTACGTGGCAGGGTAGGCAACTGTTTAACACTGAAAAAGTAATAGTCTCTAGAGCAGGCAGATTCTAATTCTTTCAAGGGCTCATATGTCAAAGTCAAAATGTTAAATTTCACTCTGAAAATAGCAGGCAGAATAACCTTTGAAAAGTCAGTATAATGGAGCTCTCTCAAATAGCTGGGCAGGTGCATAAGGCAACCACCTGATTTCACTTTAAAATTAGACCTTATGCAGAATACACTACATTAAACTAAGCCCAGAGGCCCAAATAACACTACTATTTCCTCAATTGATACCATTCTTATTTATCCTGGGTTTTTTTTTAAAGCTTTCCAAGATATGCCTGTGATATGACCCATTCCTCACGGTTATATTTTGTCCCTCTAAGCTCTTGCACTTTTCTTGATGTCCGAGTCCAAATTGCTTTGTTTGGGAAAAAAGTTACAAGGGGAGACATCTTCCAGTTTGTAAAAGATTTTTTATGCTAAGAAACAGAATAAACCATTTTCCATACCTCCTGGGAACATGACAGAAAATAAGCTTAAATTGGAGGTAGGGTAATTTAAATTAGATTTAAGGAAAAGCTTTATAATTGTAAGGATAATTAAGCAGCAAAACGTACAACCTGGGGAGTCAAGAAATCCTCACCATTGAGGAGTTCAAGACCAAGTTATATAAAGATCTGCCAGGAAAGGATTAGATTTTACCTCACTATATTGGTACAGGGAGACAGACCCTTCCAGACCTATCTTCTATGATGCTATGCTTAGTAAATCTCAGTACTGTTCCTCATAAAGGAGATCAATACCGTGTCATCCTCCTCTTACATACAATACAAACTGAAGAAAATGGGTAAATTTACTATGTCAGAAGTGCCACAGCATGTCTAATGCCAGGCCAGTTCACTGATCTACTAAGTCTGGCTGTCTCTAAACCTTTAAGCAGTAGCTTCCAGGATTGGCTGTCCTTCTAGGTAACAAAACCAGACACCTTTTTGCTCCAATTTACAGACTGGATAAGTAATGTTCTTTAATCTTAGGCAATTAGATAAGCCATAATCAAAACCACTGATGACTTTTCTTGTGATACCTTGGACATTCTGTTGCAGTTAGAGGAGACTCCGGAGCATTTCCTGAATTTTGAACCTTCTCAGCTTCCATCTTGTTTTCTTTTTCTATGTCAGCTCCATTGTCCCCATGGCTTGACAATATGCTATTTCTCTTCTCTGGTTTCAATCTCATCAGTTTCCTGGGAATCACCTTATTTGTCTCTTGATTCACTTCAAAATATTGCTTTTGACTTATTATAGAGGAACCTATCTCTTCTGGACTTCTAGGATCCTGTTTTATGCCTTCACGTTTTTCAGCTGGGATAGACATTTTATGAAGAAATTCTGAGGCTTCTTTTCGGGCTGTATGGAGTCGTTGCAGTAGCAAGCTTTTCCCTGAGCAATTCCTCCTACAAAGAAAAAAACCTGATTTAATCAAGATAGAGCATTATATGAATAAATTCAAACTCTGAGGAACTTCTCATGTTAGTGACAGCTCAAAACTAGGACTGGGCATCTACACAAATAACAAGCTATTGATAATAGCAGCACCAGCACACTAGCACACATAAAACACTACAGTGACCAAACACGAAACCAAACTTACTGGCAACTTACTTACCTCTTCTGGATTTGAGGTACAAACACACACCCACTACAACAGCCCTGAACAAAATGTAATGTTGGCATGGAAATCAGAGTCTACAGACTTTTGTTCCCTTTGGATACAGGGACTGGGATTCAAATACATACAGAAAAGTTCTTCTAATAATTCTTACGATTTTTGAGTGTTTGGCCTCATTTCATCTGTGTCTCCTTCAAGTTAATGAGAGTGCTGAACTGTTAGCAGCCACAGTGTTGTGAAAATATTCTGTTGTGAAGTGTCCTATCATGACATAATGGGCAGATATGGTTATTTCGTCTTGACGTTCTGTTCAATGAGTCTCCCAAGTCATCTGCTATGGGAAGACTGCTGTGGATGCCCCATCCCTGGAGGTGTTCAAGGCCAGGTTGGATGGGGCTTTGAGCAACCTGGTCTAGTGGGAGGTGTCCCTGCCCATGGCAAGGGGGTTGGGACTGGATAATCTTTAAGGTCCCTCCCAACTCTCACCATTCTATGACTTTGTAGCTCATCTGGTGATTATGAGCAAATAACATACCTTCTTTTAGTGATAGCTGAAAAGTACATGGACTGAATAACAGATTGAGATGGATACTGATGGTGGTGTTAGGTGGTGTGTATGAGTACACAGCATCATACTGCTGTACATATGTAAGCTAAACGTATGCTTCTCAGAACAAAGAAAAAACAGATGGAGAGTATTTTTTCTCCCTAAGGATCTCACATCTCCTGCCATCATATCCAGAACCATCATATCAACATTTAACATTGATGGCTGGACTACTAAGGAGTATGCCTAAGTGGTGGGAATTTTAGGAGAGTGCCATGTATTGGAAAGCAGCATTATGGTATATTGCTAGAGGTAACCCAACAGTGTATTTGCTAGGCTACGTGCCTGGAGACCAAGATAACTAACCCTCCCAAGGCCCTAATACATAGGTATATTGTACTACAGAATATGTAGCCCTGTAATAATTCCATCTAGATAAGAAACCAGCATTGACCCCTCATGAATGAGATCAGAATCTTGCCTTGCTGAGACCATAAGGCTTTATTATCTAGAAACAGAACTGAGTAACATTTAGCAGGCATTTCATTTGTGTATGTTCTTTAGCAACATTAAAATGAATCAAAATCCAATCAGCTAAGCTCTACTCTCCATCACTCCAGATTTACACTGATGCGACTTCTGCATTTGCATTAGTGCCAGTGAGAGTTCCCCAAGCATCATCTTATCCCTGCTTTATGCTGGCTTTGTATTAGATGTTCTAAATTATATTGAGTGTTCAGGCTTCATTCCTTGCCGAATCATTTATTCTTTCAAACTATTAAAAGAAAAAAAAAAAAAAAAGAGTAAGAGTAATTGGCTGGCACAACAATATAAACGTTCTACCTGTCCTCTGCACTGCTGTAATGTGAACTTATGTGAACTTACATGTATCAGCCTTCTAAATGTAATCCAGAGCATAAATGCAGTAAGATGTTTAAAACTTGACGTATCTGCTTCATATTAAACAAATGTCTAACAACCTATGGTATGAATCAAGCCCCGAGTTTAGCAACAGGAAAAAGCTGGCATCTGTATATTGAAGAATTTACAGTTTAAGATTCCATCCATCACACTCTCTCCCCTTTCCCCTTTTCCTCTCCCCTCAATTAAGGAGAATTGAGAGAATCCCCGCTCACACAATGTATTCCATATTCTCTTTAAATCAACATCCATTCTAGCCTATTTTATTATTTCTAAAAATAAAGGTTTGTCTGAGTCAACTCCCTACAACATTTTCAAAGCTTGGTTCTGAGTCATTTAAAAACAGTTCTCATGTCACTCAAACATGTCTGGAGAAAGAGGCAGGTTTCCCAGCCACCCAGGTCTAGTCTATTTGTCTTCTGAGCTGTTTCCATGCAGCTGTATGGGAGCAAGGTGCTATACTGCCTCAAGGATCAACAACTATTTTCTACCTTCGGTATCTTTACCATGCAACAGAAGAGTGATCTCCTGGGGCCAGATTGAAGCACTTTCATTATTGGGCTTTTTTTGCTGTGAAGACCAGGAATGGAGATATTCCAGTACACAAGCTCTCACTCAAATCACTGTTAGGGCAATTATTTTAGTTTCAGAAAAAATGAACATCATATCATTTGAACTAGGATCCTCATAAAGACTCTTACATTCTCCTTTCTGCTTGGTCCGTAATTGTCATAGTCTCTTCTTCTTCAGTGGAGCTGTCGTTTGCGCTACGAAACAAATAGTAGTTAACTCTGTTCCAGCTGTGTGTTGGCTTTTTGTCATTTCTAGGACGCAAATTTAGAACCATTATGAAAAAGGGAGAGATATTTCCAGGTGTTATGGATAGTTCTTCACACTATTACTCTAGAAAAAAATATTCAAGCAACTACATCAAAATGTGTTAGCTCTTTATTAACTGTAAGGTTTCTTCCGGTGATTGGTTTTTTCCAGCCCTTGTTGCAGCAAATACGCATCCTGAGAATGGAGCAAACAGCTACCTCGGATACCATCAGCTCTAGGAGGAGGACGCATTTGCCAGAATCTGTTGCAGACTTAGAAAAATTTGGCCTCCCATAACTGACTACATAAGGCCCCCTTATCACACAGGAGACAGAAATCAACTCCTGCAGTTGCTTGCCAGGAACGTAGTCAAGGATGTCCATTTTGTACCCAGTGCTGTCAGAATGCTAGCCCAACTCAGACAGCTGCAAGCATTGCTTTCCATCACTCACTGCCCACTCCTTTATAGATGTTATAAATGTTATTTCCCTGGATGATTTGCGTGTCCTTTCTGTGCTGCCTGTATCCCCACACATTTGCTTTCTCTGAGACAAGTTATTCTGTCCTGAGAATACGTCTGGACTCCAACAGGGGCTATGCCTTCCTGCTAAGGTCACAGAGGTGTGGAAGAAGAGAACACTTTTAAAGTTATATTTCACAAGTATGAGATGTAGAGAGAAGGTTTCAGTTTCCTACTTTTTGTTACTACTTCTCATCAACAGTAAAGCCAGAATTTACCTTTGTTTCTCATCTGGAGATGTTACTGACTTCTGTGGTTTAGCATCTCTTAAATCTATGTACACAGTTACAGGCTCCGGGAGGCACTCCAATCTCATCATGCCCATCCTTCGAGAACTTTGTGAAGGTGATACCAAGGCAACATCCCTAAGTATAGAAAACAGTGTTTCAGTATGTCCTCCACCTTATCCAGACAGGAAGTCCTGCAGGGCGTGGATTATGATCAAAATTGGATTGTGAAAGAAGCTTTGTGCTTGGCTACTGTACAGATTCAAACTCCTACTATCCACCACCTTTCAAAGCTGAACTCAAAGATTCAGCTTCCCCCAAGGAAAACAAATCACAGGCAGCGCAAGGAGGGATATTTAGTTCTCAAAAACTGACAATGTCAAATTTCTCTGTAGAAAAAAGGCAGGCAGTTATGGTAGCAAAGAGCTCACAAGTTTTAAGAGCCCAGTGTCAACCAGTAAAAACAGGTCTCTCTCCTTTCTGCCACCTTTGGCAATTACATTTTATCCTTCAGAGCATACAACACGTAAATGATCTTCGTAGCTCTCCCTGCTCTGGCAATGAGGATACTTTTCACCTTCCCCTCTACAGGCTTGTTTCACTATTGTTTCCTCTGTGCTGCCACTGCTGATATTGCTCCCTCCGAACAGTCAGGAAATCCGCTTCCTTCACACAGTACCCTCCAAGATGCACTGACATCTCCACTGATACCTACAAAAAACCCCATCTTGTATACTTCAGCTAAATTGAGGTACCGGTAAGAAAAACTGGTACCCTAGATGACTGTCCTGGTTTGAGGTAAAACAGAACCAATTTTCTGTTCAATCATTTTACTTTGCAGCTAAGCCTCTTCTAACTAACTGAACTCTCTGAAATTAATGGCGTATTTGTCAGACACTGTCCACTTCCAGAGTGGTAAGACCTGATTGTTTCTAATTTATACCAAGGAATGGGATGCAGAGAGGCTCTTGCTTTTACTTATTGCTATCACTACCAAGGCCAGCTCACTTTGTTATTTGCCCCGTTTGGAGGGTCGGAAGCAGAAAAGCGTAGAGGGGTCACACCTGCAGGGAGGAGTGGACAGGACAGGTGACCCAAAACTGACCAGAGTATCCCATCCTGTCTGCCTCATGCTCAGTATAAAAGCTGAGGGATCAAAGAGTCAGGCCTCTTTCTTCAATGGCCGGCATCCGAGGAAGACTCTGTCTGTTCGTCTGCCTTTGATCCCAATCTGTGTGTCCCTGAATCCAGATCCGGAATCCAGTTCCCCACACGTCACTGCATCCGGTCTGGAACTTTCTCAGTGCCTGCCGGTGACGTGATTGTCATCCTGGCAGCTCGATATGGTTTTGTATATATTGTACATATTTCATTATTTCCTTTTTATTATTTTATTAATATTGTCATTAAACTAGTTTAGTTTCTTTTCTAAATTCTTAAGTCTTTCTCTCTCTTCCTCCTCTCCCTAAACGGAGATGCTCTCCCTTCTCTGAAGGGAGAAAGGTCAGAGAGCATCTGTCATTCGTTTCAGTGGCCAGTCCGGCCCAAATCATGACCATGACAAAAAATGTGGCCATGATAATTTGCTAAGTTTTCCTGCCTTTCCCATTTGTCTCAAATGTCTGGTAAGGTCTAGACAAAGGTGGTGGTTGACGGAGAATGCTAACGTGGCAGGATACTGACTGTTTTATCATCAAATGTACACGAATGACTGAGTCTTAGTTTTTTTCCCCTTTAACATCCTTGTAGCGCATTCTGACTACAATATCAGCTTTCTGCAGAAGCTACAGAGAAAAGCACCTATAGAACACCCCAAGTTTCCAGGCATCCCTACTGGCAGCTGTGATTACGTAGTGTATATGACAGAGAAGGACCTACTTCTTATTCTCTTGCTGTTTTTGAAAGGAGAGCTTGGCTGATGGCAACATGTAGTCTGGAGACACTGTCCTGGACTGCCTGGCACACAGCTCTTCTAGCTTTTCCATCAGCTGCTTTTCAGACCTACTCCTGAAGGTCTCTATGGAAAAGCAACAAAAAGAATCACCAGTTGTGGTCTTCTGCCATGGGATCACCCAATATACCCTTTCCCCATTTTCACATTGTCCCTGTCCCTACAGCCTGTCAGAAGGGGAAGGATAAAGATACTATTGTCATTTGGCTCTAATTCACTTCAAACCTTCATCCATTTTGTCTGACTCACTCTGAAGCCATGACAGGCCACAAAGCATTGGTTTCAAGCTACGAAAGCAGATGAAATCTTGAGGGAAGCTAATTAAAAAATGTTTTACAGAGACATTAGAAAACCCACTATGATTTCAACATTCAAGATGATGCTGCAGGGAATTACTTAAACACAGGAACCCGAGTTTTACTTATTTCAATACACTTCCAGCAAAATTGGTATTAATTTAGCAATGTTACCACGATCTGTTGAGGAGAAAGCAACTTCTGCATGACTGTTTTCTTTCTGCTGCTCCAGCTCCTCAAGAATTTTGTCTAGATCCCATTTCTTAATATTCTGAAAGAAGACAGCAAAAAAGTAATGGGAAATTCACTCCCAGAAGATTGCTACAAAATAAAAGTTCCTTTGACTCACATTCTTTGTAGTAACTCCATCAGATTTTTCTGCCACATATAAATACACAAATGGCATTGAAGTTCACCTTACTTATCTCCAGTACTATGCCACTGTCATGTGCCAATAGATGAATCAGGGTGTCACTTTGGACACAGTTGCTTCAGTATGAGCCTCAACAATTGGCACAACTAAGAAAAGGCTATTTACTGTTTGAACATGGCTTGCCTCACACATCTGCACATCTAGCATAGGCAAGTGCAGTATAATTACTAAGAGAAACCAGTGAAGGATTAACCAATGTTCATTCAAATATAACAAAGGTGGAGTACCTTCTCCTTCCCCACTTAAAACTGAAAAGTCTAGAAGATGTTTCTAGAATGGACTGAACTGACAGCTCCTTAAAAGGAGAAATGTAAGTCTATCCTAAATATCCACCTGACCTTTCTCACCATGAACTGGGACATAACTCAAGTTATGTCCTCCACGTGGCTCAGTCTTCCATATGCATTCATATGGTGGAGTCTTTTCCAACAGCAAGTATTCCCCTTCATCCCTCAAACTCACTAACAGTACCAGATCCCCACATATTTTATTTCCCTCTGTCCATCCCTCCAAATACCTTTCCTCACCCTTTCACCATGTCCAAAAGATGGCGGCTTGCTTTAAGCAGTTCCACAAGGAAGTGCTGTAGTGAAAGGAACGCATTTACTATAACTTTTTGGACACTGCATCTATCCAGCTGCTTCATCTACCTCTGCTGAGGCTTTTTCTCTGAGAAACGTGAACCCGTTTGATACAGGCTACAGAAAACCACTGGAGAGAGTAAAACAGATTCAAAGATGGCCTGATACAAGACCAAGCATACATATTCTGACCTTGAGTAATGCTCAGAACTTCTCACTGCCACTAACATGAGAAGGACTTTTGGCTTTCCAGTTCCTTGAGATAAGGCCCGCAGCCTTTTCCTCCCCCTCCAACTTCTGACCAGGGCAAATTCCCATTCCTCTAGGTACAGTCAGCATCAGCTGCAATCTCACAGCTGCTTATCCCTGAAGACAGGATCATCAAATTCGTTGCTATGAATCACACATACACTGACAGAGGGTATGCTCACACTGCTAACTTAGGTATGAGAATCTGTCTGCAATGACAGAAGTTCGCATGCATTTAAAACACTGATTGCTTTCCCCTCTGAATATTATTGGAAACGAAAGTTTTAATTAAGAATATCCACATCCATCCGAAATACCATCACCAGAACTTAGAATTACTCTTGATTTTTTTTTTTTAAAAGGAAGGTGGCTGTCAATTATGACAATTATGTCACAACTACAGCAAACATACATTTCATATGACCACTCAAGGGCTTTAGAAAAGCAGAAGCAGCCTCCAAAACAAGCAATTTCACCTTGTAAAAACCTCTGTCATCTGTCCCTCCCACTTAAGAGAAGATTCTCACTCTTTCCTGAGCAATAAATCTTCACACATGCCTGAACCATGATTAGATCTATTCTAACATTACATGCTGCAGCTGATGAAAGATAAAAGCCTGATGACAGCCACAAGCTGAAGTCTCTCACACCAACACCAAGCTAATACTGGTTCAACAATGTCATTAAGATGCATTGGTCTGGAAGAGTGAAGAATGACCAACAACGAGACCATGTCACACGTCAGTACAGGTGCTGTTTTACCAAGCAGCCTGAAGGGAAAGACAACATATGCATTTGCTTTAATTATAGCGCAGTTGGTATTAAGCTGCTTTTTCATAAACAGTGCTTAAAAAACATTATAACAAAAACTACCATCTAACCTGCTGTATTAAGGCTTTATCCTCCTAAACCTTAACAGGAACAGTACTATTGTAAGATATTATGCAGGGTCCAGAGGAAAAAGAAATTAAGATTTGCACAACTCCATTTCTAACATAGAAAGGGACTTAAATATACTTTAAGAAAAAAAAATCATTTTCAAATAAACTGATATGATTAGAATAAAGAAGAAACTGTATATTAGTTTTAAGAACTTTATGCAACAAATAGAGGTACCTTGCTGAGCTGGGAAGTAACAAGCAGCTTTGCAGTCTAAACACATACACCATGCACACAAAGGATAGAGCTTTGACCTCACTTTATGAAAATGAGAATAACTGAGCCTGGTCTCAGGACTCATCCAAAAGCATCGGACTTCAGTTCATTGAAGTCAGTGATATCAAACAGGTTCTGAAAGGAAAATCATGCCACCTGAATGAACAGAGCAATTGATGTATATGAGATGAGATGGGAATTAAACCTAGAACCGTTTGAAAAAGATCCCCTCCAATAATGGCATGATCAAATAATGCAGCACAATTTAAAAAACCAAACAAACAAACCACACCACAAAAAAATGCAGGCAACCACCTGCATTCTTTGCCTACATGGAACCACTCTAACACCAAAAAGTTTATTTTTGTGAGTCTAGATGAAAGAGGAAAGGAAGCATCTGCACTCTGATTCTATAGAAGGTTTTGAACAGAAATATCAGGTTCCTGTTCTGTGCTGATTAAGTCCTAATGACCTTAAAAATCAATACAGAAAGTAGAGATCTATAACTATAGTACTGAAAAGAACAACCTCTCCACATTGGGGCCACATACTAGCTAAGCACACGTGAGCTGATCATCCCACAGACCTAAGCACCTGCCTTAAGTGGAAGAGATTAAAGATTTCAGGAACAACCCATCTTCTCTCACCTCCAGCATTATCACAGTGCTACAGAAAAGACAAGATGCTGGAAGGCCAGAAAGCTCACTGTTTTGATGCAAGGTCTGCCTGGGAACAGGAGAGATCCCTGCCCTTTCATGTTGCAGTTGGCTTTCCTCAATAAGATCATCAGCCATGCTGCTGACCCATGGCTTTTGCTGCCGTTATGGACTTTTAACAACAGCTCTATGAGACAAAACTAGTTCGTTGGAAGCTTGTATAGCAAACGACCCAACAAAACCCAAATTCAGGATAACAATGAAAGCAACAAAGAACATGGTGGTGCATGCAGAATTTGGCATTTCAGTTCTTTATTTTAGTAGGATTCTGCAAGCAATGCACTGTGCCCTCTACCCCACAAGCAGCACTCCCCAAAACTTTTTGTTTGGGACGCTTACCTGCAATGACAAACGGGTTAGTTCTTGAAGATGACTGTCTGAGGAGGTTTCTTCCTTAGCAATTCTTTCTAGATCGCTGCTAATGCCATGTGAGGGAGGCTTGACATCTAGCTCAGGGTGGCCTGGTGATGGCTCCAGAATTATTTTGGAGAGTATCTTTGTCTCTATCAGCTGTCTTCTCTCTTTTTGACTGCCCAGCTCTTCCACAGACAATGCTGTATCAAGCCAAGAGTTCCCTCTTTCCCTGGCCTGTCTCCTGCCCAGTTCTTTCTCTTCATGGTGCTCTGTGGAATCTGCAAGAGACTCTTCAAGAACAGCTCCCTTTTGGCTTGGAATTTCTTCAGTATGGCTGGCAAGATTGGAATTCTCATCTTTAAACCCTTGTACATCTTCTTTTGCAATGACTTGGGCACCATCTGCTTTTTTCTGAAAGCCAAAACTTTCCACATCTCCATTCCAGATCTCCCATGAGCGTCTTTCTGTTTCCTGGGCTTGCTACAGGTAGAGAAAATACAGACGTGCAGAAAGTCACATCTCCCTAAGCTTTAGAAGCTGACAGTAAACCAAAATGAAGTGATTGGCAGATAGCAGCTCCGACTCAGACACCATCTGGTAACAGCACATACCATATCCATAATGGAAAACACTAAGACTGTTTACTTTCCAAAGACTATAACTTCAGGAAGTGCTAAACATCCCTGACATTAATTTTCCTTACATGTGCGCATCGTATGACATATCTTACACCAAGATAAACAACTGGGAAAAAGCAGCACAATCTTAGCCTTCACGTGGTGGAACAGCAGGGTCAGCTGTCTCCTCTTCCAGCTTCCTACAATGGCTAACCTTCATCACTGCAGAAACAATGTAATCATTTTATCTCAGAAAAGCTGTTCGAGGGATAAACTTCATCTTTGTCCTCCTTAGTCAGGACTCACTGTCCTAACTAATTCTACATTTTCTATATACATAAAATGGTGGCTTAAACTATTTCAAACCCTGAAAAATTTAGGAATCATTGCACAGCTTTACTGTTAGTGCACAGGAAAAAAAAAACCAAAAACCCAAAACAAAACAGTGAAAGGACAATAATAAAAACTGCAAGGAGATGGGACAAAAAAAGGTCTAAAGTCTGAAGAGCAAAAAAGCTTAAAAGAGTCATTAAATAAAGAGAAAGAAAAATCTAGTCTCTAGTGGGAGAAAGTACTGGGGACTATGCTTTTCTATCACACAATGCAGTCAATGAAGTAAAATAAGAGCAGCTACCCACACTGGAGACAACTAGAAGAGTGGGGTTACAGTAGTACAGTCTGCACACAACAGTCAACAACCTGTATGTTTGAGTCTTCCAGGGAAAACTCCATCAGTTCTTCTGATAGGTCAGGAATTAAGTTTGGCTGTTCCCGCTGGAAGATGAAAAGCTCCCCATCACTCTCACAATCAGACTGCAAACAAAAAAAAAAAAGAAAAAAAAATTAAATGAGAGACTCTAATACTCGCCTAAATACCTGTTTTGCAGTGATAAATCCTATGCTGTCACCACTTGACTGAAGTTCTGAGACAAGAATTTTCTCTGCAGTCACATCTTCACTAGACAGTCTGATAGCCCAACACTCAACAACCTAGGCTGTCTTACAGCGGCCTAACATTTTGGCAAGTTACAATTGTAAAAAGCACATAAAACACTGAATTAACATAGAGGCTGATAACTAACATCCTTCCAAGGAAAGTGACGATGAGAGTGATGATGAGAGCGGGGAAGTTCTCTAACTCCCAACTGATTCTTTGTACTACATCATTCACCATCACAGAGTAGCAAGAGCAGGGTTGCTTCCTAAGGGAAGGGAAGCACGTAATTAGAAGGGCAGGAGCCTCACCAGCCAAAGCCCAGCCCCACAGTACCCAGAGGAGTAACCAGGACAGACCAGAGGGAGCGACCAGGTTGAGTCAAGAACCCAGATCATAAGACAATATTGCAGTGGTGACAGTAAGAGATCAAGCCTAAAAGTTAATTCACAGGTGAAAGTTTGGATCAAGCAGAACTGTAGCTAGATATCAGTCCTCCTCCAACATAGTTTAGGCAAAGACTGAAGGCTCAGAGCTGAGCTTAAATAGAGCTGATGGGCATGTGGGTGGGAGCCCCAGGTGAGGCTGGTCACAGCCAAGAAGGATTGTTATTGCAATCAGGACCTGATATTCACCATTCAGAACACAAAGCCGTTGCACTCTGTATCTGGTTGGACAGAGTTTAAATAGCTTTGAAAAATCTTTTTTCTGAACATGATATGCATTTGAGCTGAATCCTTATGCATAGACACCAAAGTGAGATTAAGCACCTCCTCAGCAGTCAGGACCCAGATTTCCTGCTTGTCCCTTTGTTTTGCAAGTGTACATTTTCAGTAACTAGCACTTTGGAGAGTTCTCTCTGTCTGGTATAATTAATTTCTCCTAACATGAAGCAAACTGCAACAGAACTTCTTTCCTCTTAATAAATTGTGTATCAGGGTAATGAAAGTACTTCAGGGCATAAAACACATTTGTCGGTGCCCTTTTCGAATGCAGGAGCACAGACCGTTGAGGTTACAGATCTCAGATGCATAAATGTATCTTCACGCAAGTGGAAACCGCTTGGGCAAAGGTGCAGCACTGAAACTGCAGGCTCAGCAGGCTACTGTTTCACATTAAGCAGGAGAAGGATAATACAGCCCGATCTTTTGAATGCAAATTAGGGTAGCATCTAAGTGCCAAATAGATTGCCTCAGTTCCTTCAGCAGGAAATTTTTTCCACATGTAATAGAAACAGACAATCTGGAGATTGTTTATAAGTAAAAAAATGTTGAACGCCATTTAGTTACAGAATGCTATTTGGCACCAAAGTACAAAGCTATCTCTCTGTCTTAACCTTATTGTACACTTCTACAACAAGAATGCCTAAAAATAACTTCTGTGTGTTGGGCCTTAATCTGTACTTTATAGACACATATTAAAATGCAATGGTTGTTTGAAGTAACTGAAACAGAATGTAGGTAGAGGGGAACTGAGAAACAGTGAGGCAATATAACTTGTACAACATGTTAGTGATAGAGCCAGGTGCAGAAAACAAGTCATGGAATCTGTATCAACACTTTACCCACTAGATCATGCCACTTCTGATGACTGATTAATCATAAGTAATAAATACCCCATGGAGCCATTTCTGGCTCCTTCACTACTCACAAGACTCCCTTTGTATCATTAAGGGCCACACTAAGTTAGAATAAAATATATCCTGTAAGTCTTCAAAAATATTTTTTCAAGTGTATACATGTTTGAAAATTAACAACATACTCTGATTTGGACAAAAGGCCACTAATAATTGAGTCTTGACACACATTATGACCTTGGAAAAGTCAATGCCAGTGCTAGCATCTTGGACTAGAGAGGCAGGCTCTTTTATTCCCTCCACCAGATTGCTGCTGTCCTGTGAACAGAGGTCTTCAGCAGCCAAGAGGCAGCCTGTCCCAGACAGTAAGACCCAGCAAGTAAAAAACCTGTAACGGTGAAGAATACTGCACAATATCTATCAATCTTATGCTTTATATTAAAAGGTTAGTGGCATTATGCTTCTTTGCAGGTAGAATTGAAGCACAAAAAGGCAACATGGCTTGCAGAGAATTGCAGACGGGAAAAAAACAGAATCCAGGATTGAAATATCTGCCACAACGTCTTCAGGAATATGACTTTCCTGTGATCCTCATACATAGAAAAACATATTGACAGGCCTACTGTCTGGCAAGTACGTTATTGGAACGAATAGCAAAATACTCTCAAGGATAAAACCTTATAATTAAATTTTAAATCAGCAGTATGCTTCTTTCATACTGTATTTTTGACTGAACAAACTAAAAAGAAATGCGGGCTCATTCTGCAAGATGCCCACTACCCTCCTCTTCCCAACCTAGAAATAATTATCATCTGGAAAAATCAGTCCCATTTTCAGGTTCTAAAAGAATACAGTGAGAGGAGATGGCAATTACTCTTTGACAATTAGAGATAATACAGAAGGCTGTGGATTAATGCACAGTGTCACAACGGTCAGAACAAGTAGTCCATCAAGAATATCATACTAGCTACTCAGAAACGTCTGGCTAAGGTGACCTTCTCTTGCTTTTGAGAGATTTTTCTAAAAGACAGTGAGGAAGAAAGGCAGGTTCTGGTGCTTACTGTGGAGGTGTCAGAGTCCAGGGATGGGAGCTGATCTTTCACTGCAGCGAGTATGGCTCCCCATTGAAATGTTCTGTTACTCTGAACAGGAGCTGCAGGAGGCTCAGATGGATGCTCTGTATCCTCACTTTGCCCTTTGGAGGCCATTCGAACAGCTTCCCTTCAATCAAATGAAAGACGAGCTTAAGTACACCTCACGAAAGAACGCAAGGGATAACACCAGTACAAAGCAAGCACAAAGCATGTACATTCAGGATCAGCATAATTCTCAGCATGCCCAGGGTTTTCACTGCCAGCAGTGAACGATAAAATCTGCATTTTTGGAGTTGTTCCTTCTCACCTGAGTTCAGAGGGTTGAGATCTTTCTGCCTTGCTTACCACTTACATAATTGGGGCCACGCGAGGGGCAGCTTAGCCCCTCATTTATAAAGCATTTTGAGGATTCTTAGCCAGACTGGTTTGTAACTGTGCTTTTAGAAAAGCACGTTCACACTGCCTGCAGGGAGAGGGAAGGTACGCAGTGAAGGCAAGGCTGACATCACTGCTCTTAGCTGGTCTTTTCTCCTATTTGTCTCACATTCCCCTCCTCACTGCTCAAACGATAGATAAAATGATTTGTGTTTGCTTTTTGTCACTGGATTTGTATAAAAATACTTGAAAGTAGGCACACTTCTGGATTTTGACCTTTCAAAGTGTTTATAAAGTGGACTCTTTCCTCGTTTCCCTTGATGTACATGAGGAGTCGAGACAACACAGTAGGGACTATCACTGTACTAACAGGTCAGATAATTAATCCTCATGGAAAACCTTGCTTTTTAAATTTTATGCTACAATTGCATGGTTTCCTGGGGAATCAAATGTAGGAGTAAATAATTACTGTTTGTCGAGAAAGGTTAAGAGGTTTGTGACTGTATGTTGTTCAGTACTAAAATAACTGTTCATATGATTACACTGTCAGCATTGTTTGCGTTGGCATGGATCAGTAACACTCCTCTAAACATAAAGTGCAACTCATCTTATGCCCTGGGGTTTTAGAAAGTGAAAAGCGGCTTTGCAAATACTTCATATGCCATATCCATACAGTGGCAGCTTTGTTCATGCGAGGCAGCTCCTGAATCTGATTTAGGTAAATTGGAGGGAAATCCCCAAGGCTGGAGTACCACACTGTGCCAGCAAGCGGAGGTTGCTAAGGGCAACAGGAATCCCATGGGACTATAAACAAACTGCCTACTGTGGCTGCCTCTGCCAGCTTGAGAGAAGGTCAGTCTCCCAAGGTTAAGAATGTTACACTGGATCTGACTTATCAGTCATCTAAACCACCGTCTTCTATGGGAGCAAGCAGTACTCATATTTAAAACAAAGTGCAGACTTGTTAGACAGCTGTAACACAACAGGTGCTTTCTGGAGAGCCTGGGCCAATTGAGACGTGAAATCCTGAGCTTCTCCATGTCACTACAACTGACATTTCCTGTCCCATCCATCACGGGAGCCTTGCTGTCCAGGCACGATGGCAACGAGGGAGAAGCCAAGAAGACGAAGGCAACAGCAGGAAACAAACCTTCGTTTCAGGGAAACGCTCACAAGCACGCAGCCCGCTGTATACCGGGACATGAGCTGACCCCTGCCCTCAGCACTTGTCACACCACACCAAGAGGCCTGAGGAGCCCCAGTGCGAGACAGCAGACGCCCAGGGAACACGCTGAAGAAACTCCCTGACAGCCACCAAAATGGCGGCCCGGCCGGCGCATGCGCTGCTGTGCCAGCACCTCCCCCCATCGCCATGACAACGCGGCCAGCGGCTGCCCGCACTCCCGGCCCGCCGCTGCTCACCGCCGCGGGACCCCCGTCCCCTCACTCACAGCACCCACCCGGGCGCCTCCGAGCCCCTCCAGCCCGCTCAGCCCCGGCCTGGGGTCCTGGCAGCGGGGTAAAGCGAACCAACGTGACTTATAAGATGTAGAAAAAAAACGGTGGACGACGACGACAGGACAGTCAGCAACAACGTAGCTCTGAGGCCTCCGCGATCGTCGCTCCGCCCGCCCGTCTCACTGCAGGTACTCTCCATTTCGCCCCCGTACCTCAGCCACCGGCTCGGGTCCGCCCCGCCTGCTAGAACCGCCCGTCCTCCCGCGGAGCCCCAATTCCATTGGCTAACCTTCGCTCCGCCTCCTCGCAGCAGCACCATGTATTGGCCCCACTCTGCAGAGGGTGGGGCTTCTGCTTCCGCCGCGGAGGCTCACGGGCGTTGTAGTCTGGAAGCTCGGCGGAGCGGAGGTTTCCCAGCATTCCTTGCGCGGGTGGAGCGACTTCCGGTAGCGGAGCTCACCGGTTGTGCAGGTGAGGAGGGGTGGCGGGGTCTGTTGGCGGTCGGGCTGGTGGCTGTGGGGAGGGCCAGCTTGGGTGCGGCCGCCGGTTTTGGCGGGCCCGTAGATGGAGCGGTTCCAGTCCGTTAGCTGAGGCCTACCCCGCCGCGGGGCTGGCACTGAGCTCCTAGGAGGGCATCGGGGGAACTGTGGCCCTGTGAGGTGCCTGGAAACCATTTTGCTGTGAGACTTCTGGTAACAGCCGAATAGTTACGGGTTTGACAGCTACAACTGGGCTTGCTCCTCTTCAGGCATATTGTTGTGCGATTGGAGCCTGCCTGGCACCGAGTCCCGGGGGTTGTGGGGTCGGGCTGCCTTGGAGTGCTACTCCTCCATCTGGCATAGCCCCTGTCCTGGGAAACGCGCTTCCTAATGTGGCTGTTGAAGTGCTTTTGTGCCTCATATCTTGTCTTTTTAGGAACATATTATGTGCTTTAACATGCCTGAGAGGTGCCAGGCTTGTGGTACATCTTGGTGTCTTTTCAACAGGCATGTGTAGGATTGAGCCTAGGTGTTGTGGGTCCTCAGCTGGAGCTTGTGCTGCAGGAATGCCTTCTCTTCCACATCGCAATATCCTGTGAAAACTGTTGCGGTTCCTACAGCTCTAACGTGTGTGTCCATCTCTGGTCAGTCAGCAGGCAACAGTAGTGTGAAGATGAGATGTTCTGGCTCTGGGAGCGTTTGTTGCTGTGACTGAGCTATTTGTACCTATACAAGGACGTAACAAGGCTTCTTACTTCCTCCAATAGGTTGTTGCTGAATTTAGTGGAGGTAGAACTAAGTCAGGAGCAGAAGTGAAGTCTGTTATCAGCTTGGTGGCTCAGTTGGAAATTACAACAACCTCCACACTTGTGCTATCTTGGGTGTCTTGCGTCTTTTGCAACAGAAGGACCCATGTGGATGTTACCTGTGCTGGTGGAAGAGGATGTGAGAGAATGAAATTAGCAGAACCAGTGCAGCTTAATGGTGCCTGATGAGTGGTGATTAACAAGTAGTGTTGGGGACTGGTTGCCTCAGTTGCTTCTCAGATTGCTTCCAATTTATTTTAGTATGGCTCTTCTGCCACTCTTCCATTTACTGTCACTTGTTCCTTAGGCTTATCCTCCAAAAAGGTATACTAAGGTGCTTTTTTGCTGCAGTTTTCATGCTAAGTTTTTATGGTATATTTCTTTTTTTCTGCCTTCTAGTTTTCTCATCTGCTCAGACAGCAAACTCTGAATCCAGGACACTGTGGTGTTTCTACCTGCTCTGAGTCTCAGCACCGTAGAGTTCTGATCCTGATAAATAGCTAGGTCTTGATGTATTAAATATAATTAATAACAATGGCCTCGTGGGGCTGAGGAAGGTCTCCAACAAATGTTAACTGAATTGCTGTGCCCCAAAGCAAGAACAGCCTAAATGTAAATGTTCAGGAGGTGTTTGTCTAGCTTATTCTTAGCAACCAAACCTCTGCTGGTAATCCATGCCAGTGCTTTTGTTTTTTCTTTTACAAGGATTTTCGTGGTCTTTAACCAAAATCTTCCATGCTACAACTCTAAGCCTGTTAAGTCCTGTCATATTCACCATGGCCACAAGGAACAGATTATTTCTCTCCTCCTCTCTGCAGCAACCATTCATCTATTTGAAGGCTGTTATCACATGTCCCCTCCAGGCATCTCCTCTTTAGTCCAGACAACCCTGATTTCATTTCACCCAGTCTTTTCATTTCAGTCCTTCGGGCTTTGATCACTTTTATTGTTCTCCTGTAGATTCTGTTCAGCTGTCCTGTGTATTTTTCTCAGGTGCTGTCATCATGCTCCAGTTCAGGCTGGGTGAAATCTCAGAGTAAAAAGCAAGCAAAGATGTAGGCAGTTAGAGTGCAGTAGAGGGGGTAGGAATGAGGCTGCGGGTTTTGAATCTTCTGTAGTCACGCATAACCTTTCTGTCATGTCAATATTGCCCTTTTGGCTGTGGATCAGCTTGCCAGAGTTGTGTTGGTAACTAGTACCAACTGGTGGGGCTAGTACCAACTAGATGTGGAGCTGATTCTGACAAAGACCAAATATCTGTGTTTTTTATAGTTAATTTATCCAATTAACAAGGTGGTCTGCAGAGAGAACAGTGAGCTTCCCTTTCATCTGAATATGTTTCTACAAACTGTCCTGGATTTTACCTCCTTTAACTGTGAACATGCCTTTTTGCCTTCCAGGGGCAGCTTTGATCTGTTGTAGTGAGGAAGACTGCTACTTTTCCCCCTTATGATCCACTTAAATCCACTTATCTCCTTGTATTTTGATTGTGAGGTTCAGGTGTTTCATTTTTGTTCAGCCCTGCCTATTCTTGCCTGAGGCCTCTGCATTTCCAGTGTAATACAAATTGCTGCTATTAGGTAAAATAAGTGCTTTTGCAGATATCTTAAGGAAGGAATCATTTATTACCAGCACACACTGATTAAGTAGAATGGATGGTGCTTTTGTAGTCTTAACAAACTGAAGAAGAAGGAGGAGGAGGGAAAAAAAGTAAGGTGTGGGAGAAAGGATCCAGATGGGGAGTGAAGAGGTAGGAATTAAAGGCATTTTGCTTATGCTATAAGAAAAAGGGCTGGTGCTTGCAAGACAAAGACTCACAGTTCTTTAGAAAATACAAGTATGGCTTTGAAATGTTACAGCTGAGGCAATCTAAAGAGCAACTGCTGCTGAAAAGCATGTTCCTTCTCTCTTATTCTTCACCAATGCCAAATTTGACATTTGCATGACCCTGGAATGAATCAGTCTGAGGAGTTAAACTGGCAAGAAATTATCAGAAAAAAGAAAGAATACTTTCTTGGCTTAGTTGCCCAACATAATGTGTAGCGGGACCAGGCAAACCCCGGAAGTGCTGTATGGGGACTGATGAGACTACAGGCAGGGGAACGTGCTTCCCATTGGATTGACTTGGATATAGCCTGAAACTGTAGCGGAAGACCTCGGATGGTAGATGCAGCTGTGTCAAACAGCTTTTTATGAAGTGCCAAACAAGAACACTCTCCTGTGAGTGGTTAAAATGATTAATATGCAATTGCTCCCTAAGAGTAGGGATGGGAAATAAACCTTTCAGACAGTCCTGAAACTGTACTAGCTTTGTAATTAAGTTACTGTCTGCAGGACGGCAGACATGTTCAGATAATGGATGGGCAGATGCAGTGCTGCTCGAGGTGTTTCAGCAATTTTCAAGATTCAGAGAGGCAGGACTAGGCTGCTTCTGAAGTGCTGAAACAATAAATGGTACAAACAATCTACTTACAACCTGATGACATAATGAAGTGTGTGCCCTGTTCAGGTGATATTAACTACTTTTGAGATCAGTGGACAGTTGTCATTATTAATGCCTGTGTCTTAATTTAAGCAGGGCCATCCTGTAATATAAAACAGATAAGGACAAAGACCAGGAACATCTGACGCATGAATTCTTAATTCTCTCTCTGAATTATAAAACATGCAGACCAAGAATTACATCCTTTTGTATAACACTAAGCATGCCATCAGCACTTAAATAGGCATTTAGTCTTCTCTTGATGAGGGTATCCAAAGCTGCCTTAGGCGTATTTTGATTAGAAGGGGAGGAAATAAAACCCGTGCTTCTTAAGTCTTAATATGAGATTTGAAAGATGGATGTTAGCACTATTGGCTTTTATTTTTCCGATATATTCAAATCGCAGAGCCTACTGCAGCAAGAAAGAACTGCCAGCAAAAAATCCTCAGCAAGTCTTATTGCTTCAGGCTAAGGAGGCGATCAAAGTAGAGGTAGGAATTTGAGACGCTCTACCTCTGAGATGACTTCACTTTCCAAGCCCATGGCACCTTGGAGCTGTAGCGCCACTGAGTGATGCTGTGTTCTATAGAAAATGGAGATCAGCTAAGAGTTCTGCTTTGCTTTGGTTACTCAGGGGGGATGTCGGAGCTGAGTGATGAAGCCAGTGAGTCGGAGCTGCTGAGCCGCAGTCTTTCCATGTGGCACGGGGTCGGTCAGATGATCTGTCGGGAAGAGCTGGACGTTCCCCTGGACTTGCATACGGCCTCCTCTGTTGGCCAGTATGAAGTGGTGCAGGAGTGTATTCAGCGGTAAGAAGGGGCTGGGGAGGGCACAAGGTCTATGGTTACTCAGTGCCGGTTAGGTTTTTTCACAGGCTGCTGTACAGGTTGGTCTAAAATTGTAATGGGGGCACATCACTGGAACTCCCAAAGGGTTCTTAGGCACAAAGTTTCAAGGGGCTAATCTGCTGATAAAAGCTATCTCCTTGGTGATTTGGTGGAAGTTGTGCTAGAGCTGGTAGGAAGTCCCATGCAGGCTTCAATGCTAGAATTTTTTTCAGCCTTCTTTCAATACAATGATGGTAGCAAGAAGCTGCGGGTGCCTACTGTGATCTAAAGCTCCAGGACAGTAGTTCAGCTGAATTCTTTTTTCTGTTTAGTGGACATCTGGATTTAAATAAGAGGAATTGTGGTGGCTGGACTCCACTGATGTATGCCTCCTACATTGGCCATGACACCATTGTGCACTTGCTGCTGGAAGCGGGAGTGAATGTGAACATCCCAACACCAGAAGGGCAGACACCACTCATGCTGGCCTCCAGCTGTGGAAATGAAAGTGTTGCTTACTTTCTTCTACAGGTGTGTATCCCATAATAAATAGGTAAAGCCACGGTACATGGTTTAAATACACAGGATAGGATTCTCCACCATTTGCAACCAAAGTCTGCAATTTATGTTCTGCTGCAAGTTCAGCTTCCTGAAAGGGATTTCAACTGTCTTGGTATCACAGTGCAGAGGGGCAGTGGCTAAGAGACCCGGCAGAGGAGGTGCAGTAAAGAACATTTTCTGTTCTCTTGAAGCAAGGCGCAGAGCTGGAGATGAAGGACATTCATGGCTGGACTGCCTTATTTCACTGCACCAGTGCTGGACATCAGCAGATGGTCAAGTTCTTACTGGACAACGGGGCAAATGCCAACTGCAAGTAAGGAGGAATCTATCTCAAGAATTCTCAAAATATATTTCAGATATGGCAGCAGCAGTTGGCTTATGAATGCATTTGAACACAGACAGGGAGAAGATGCCTGCTTTTGTCTTTCCTCCTGTACCTTAGGAAGTATGGCACACTATTAGCTCCAAGGACAGGTGACCTGCAAACTGAACAGTGAAGTCTGCCTGTGTTGTCACTGTTAATTTAACTAGGATCAAGAGAAATTAGATTTACTGCTTGTTTAATGATGGGCTAAACTCTGAACGCAAACAGGTGCAACGCCTTCTGAACTTAAGTGCACTTCAAATCTTTCTATTGAATTTTCTGTGTACTTGGAGTTCATTTTGTTTTTATGAAGTGCACAGTGCATTCCTGTGCCTTGGGAACTGCCAGTACATTTAGACATACTGAATTGCCTGAGGTCAAGAAGAGGTTCTTGCTTTGTTAGCTCCTGCAAAACTGATGTTGCTACTGAAAGGCAGATCTTCAACTGGAAAAGTAATCTGTTGCTCTGCAGCCAATAGAGCACTTACTGAATCTCTGCTGGGAGTTTTACTGAGATAGACCAGAGTGCAGTAGAACAGCCAATACATGGTACAGTTTATAAACAGCTGAGGGCAGAGGCTAGAGATGCCCTATTAGGCTAAGGCAAAGACTGCAGCATATTTCGGCTTTCATTATCCTAGTCCATGTGTGTGTGTTTGTTCTCTCTCTAGGGAGCCTGTGTATGGATATACACCTCTGATGGAAGCAGCTGCTTCTGGCCATGAGATAATTGTTCAGTACCTTCTCAATCATGTAAGTGTCTAGACAGTTCTCTGTAAAGCTGAAACTCTGTGGTTCCAGCCCTTAGAGAGGAAGAACCACAAATTTGTCACCAGACTTCATACAGTCTTATGTTTGATCCTTGATGACAGTCACCTCTGAAGTCCCAGACTTCCAGCACTGTTCTCAAAGCATCTGCTTTCTGAAGGCTAGTACTCTGATTTTACGCTGGCCTTGCCTGACCAGGAGTGAGGTCTAACTGTCCAGATTTAACTGAATAATGACTGAATTAGAAAACAGATAATGCAGTAAACTCCATATTGTTTACAGGCTTGCACGCTTGGGCTGGTGGGCATCTTCTACCTCCAGAAGCTTATGAGCGTGCATGTCTCTTAATGTTAAACAATTCGCTTTTGATATCCCATATTACTGGTCCAGCTTACTTCCAGAAGGAGGCAGCAATGCAAAACACTTTTCAGAGAAAACAAACTGGTTCCCTGTGGCAATGCACAAGAGCCATATACCTGGGCTACTTGGCATTCAGGGATTGGAGATACTGTGGATAACTAGAAAGGCAACAAGGTGTTAGTGGAGCTTGAACTGTCTATCAAAGGTGAGACTGTATTTCTAATGGGCTAGGAGGAACTAAGAGCATTCTTTGGCTCCCTTGAATTTTTGTGTATTGTCCCCTCTGCTCTGGACATTTTAAACATGCTTTTTTTTTTTCTATAGGGAGTGAAGGCAGATGTCAGAGATAACACTGGAGCCACAGCACGGACACTGGCCATGAAATACGGACATATGAAGATTGTGGGGCTGATAGATTTGCATGCAGCCCCAGTGCCCAAGGTCTTCTGCAGGGGTCCAGGTAACAGAGGTTTTTTAGCTGCTTTGTTTTAAGATAGAACCTAAAGAGAGATGCTTGATATTTTTTTGAAGTATTTTACTATGTGTATGGGATAGTACTAGCTGGTCTATCCTGGAAATTCCAGCATTTCTGCAGGTAGAGGCAAGATACAATAATTTTTTTTTGTCTGCTCGTCCTTTTCTGACCTAGTTAAACTGCTTCACCCTCCCTCATTTAACATTTCCTTTTTATTTTCCAGTGCATTTATAGGACCAGTAGCAAATAAAGTAGGTAAATGAATTGCTATGCTGCTAACAATCTTTGTTTGAACGACAGGAAAATATGAAGAGCTGAGTTCCTCAGATGAATCATGTTCTGCTCCCCAGAGGCAGAGACCTGTTCGTCGGACCAAGGGTCCCAGCATCCACGATGGGCCCCAGGCTTTGGCTAAGATAACAGCAGTTGGAATCAGGGGAAAGAAGCAGTCTTGCTATGGTGAGAATAGTAAGAAGTCTAACTGAGAGTCCTTTGAGGTTTCTCAAATGCTTTGCAGCCATTGCTGTGCCAAAATTTTTTTTTTTTCCCCTTTGATTTGGGATTCGTGCATGGCTTGTACAGAAACAAAGATAGCGAACACAATCATACAAAGCTATCCAATCTCTGGTTTAAAAAGAAACCCCCCTGAACTCTCTTGTCAGGGCTGGATATTAAGGAGTGGTACACTTCTGTGGAACAAACGCTACCTCAATTACTGTTCCCCTGACTCTTGAGAACAGTGCAGCTTCCCTTTTATAGGTAGGCTCAAAAGTTTGAGAACCCTTCTCAAGCTGATGACAGAGGAAGTGGTCACACAGGCCAAGAGATCATTGATCATGAAAGTGAACTCGCTGCTCCTAGGCCTCAGTTTTGTTTTCCCTGATGCTTGAAATACTACTGAAAATGAGATTATAGAACCCATGCAATAGGACAAGAGAAAGATGATCCCAATTCAGACATCAGCCACTGGATGCAGGGCTTTGTTTTCTTGTGTGTGTCATAGCCACGGGTATTTCTCAGGCTGATTACCTAGTTGTCTAAAATAGTCAAGAATATGGACTTAAAAGCATGCTCAAAGTTCAGTTCATTCTCTTGATACAGATACATACTATGCCATGGGCAGTGGCTGTGTCAGAATGATACTGTCAGCTTCTGAAATGATAGTGGGATGCTGCTAGTGTTTTCACACAGATGCAGAGGGGTCGGTTTTACAGGGTGTGCCTGTCAGGGGATGGGACATAGCTGGTACCTTGCTGTCTTAAGCAGGTGTTTTTCCCCTTTGATAGTTTGATGAAGAGGAGAGGAAATGCTGAAAGCTGCTATTTAAGGTGTATCTCTGCTATGAGTCTGTTTGCTCTGACTCTTTTTTCAGTGTGACCATCTAAATCAAGTACAGCTGATGTGTGTTTGTGTGAGGGAGGCTGTTGGCATATGCATTTCTCAGTTTCTCTATGTGCTTTTTAAAATGGAACCTGCTAGTTGAGAAGGTTGTCTCTCCTTTTGATTATTTTCAAATCCCTGAGTGGTTGCTTTTCTTGCTGGAGCCTCCCTGGTAACTTGCATCCTAATCTTTATTGGTTCTCCCTTCCTCTTGCACACAGAGCAGGTCCCTCCTCAGGGCTATGTTACCTTCAATGATGATGGCAGCTGTGAAGCAGATGATATCCGGAACCGGGATGTTACCTCTCCAATTAATGAGCAGGATGTGGAGAGCAGCAGCAGCAGGGGTAAGCCACTGTCTTGCAAAATAGTCTGGCTTGCGGTGTGCACCTGGATGTGAGACCAACCCTTTGCCTTTCACATTCCTTTCCCCCTAAGATGTTGAGGAGTGGAGTATCTCTCATACGGAAAGGCTGAGAGAGCTGGGATGGTTTAGCCTACAGAAGAGAAAGCTCAGTGGGGATCTCATCAATTTGTACACATAATCTGAAGGAAGCGTGTAAAGAAGATGGAGCGAGGCTGTTTTCAGCATTGTCCAGTGACAGGACAAGAGGCAATGGGCACAAACTGAAAGACCCTGAACACGTTCCCTCTGAACATAAGGAAATGCTGGGTTTTGGGTGGTTTTTGTTTTGTTTTTGTTTTTTACTGTGAGGGTGACTGCACACTGGGGCAGGGTGTCAGAGGTTGTGGAGTTTCCATCCTTGGAGACGCTTCTGGAAATGGTCCTGGGCAACCTGCTGTAGGTGACCTTGCTTGAGCAGGGGTCTGGACAAGATAACCTCCAGAGGTCCCTTCCAATCTCACCATTCTGTGAAGCAGCACAAAGGAAGGATCTGCGGGCAGTTCCTAAATTAACAAAGGATAATGTGGCTCTGCATTGGCTCTGGGCTCCAGGAAAGGCCTTTCCTGAGCTTTACTAATGGGAGTGCAGGTGTCCTGGTTTGAGGTAAAACAGGACCAATTAGTAATAACCCACTTTTCCACCCCATAACCAATAGCCTTGCAGAAACACACACACTCAGCCTTCCTGCTCTCTGTGGTACTAAACAGACTTGTAGAAAGATGAGTGCTTGAGATCAGGCATGTAATATTTCTGTCTCAGAATCGTCTTGTCATGAGTGCTGCATATGAAGCCTTGTGCTGGGTTTCTCCTTCCTTTACAGCTCCAGCGGGTTTTGCTTGTAATTGTGTAGCAAAACGAGCACTGAGTAGAAGGAAGCTGAACCTCAAACTTTTTCATATTCCTTTCCAGAGGATAGTGTTTTCTTCACCAACAATTTAGCAACTGTCAGGAGCAGCAGCAGCAGCAGTGAATGCCTGACCAAAGCCCTGGGGGTCAGCAGTGAAGGCTCCTTGGAAAGCAACGAGGTGGGGTTTTCAATTTTCCTTTCTCTGCCTTCAGCATGGCCAGTGCTGTCACTCTACCTCCACAGGAGGCTGTAGTACCAGGCTGGGTGAGGAAAGGTAGTATTACAGGGACAAGAAAACCAATTTCCATATTTGAAGATTATGGATTGGCTTGTTTGATCTCCGGCTAGTAGCCAACTCTCAGAGCATGCTTACTCTAGGACAGGTTGTTGATGGCTAGTCAGTAATTTTTAAGTTCTCTCCAGCTTCTGAACTCTTTGCAGACTTCTAGCTAGGTGGTGGTCAAGAAAGCATTTGACTTGCTAGAGCTGGGTCAGTCCTTGAGCTTGGCGTGATAGCAGGCAATATAGTAAGATTTAGAGAAGCTCAGCAGTGCTGTATTGCCATTTCTGAAGTACAGAAAGGGGAAGAGGTTGGAGGTCACTCAGTCACAGCTCTGAGGCTGAGGTACACAAAGCTAACATAGCTGAACATGAGTAGAAGTCCTCTGTCTTGAGGGGCTTCTAATGGATGGAATCTCAGTGCATTGTATTGGTTCAGGGAGGAGAACATTGCATTGCTCTTTGCTCTGGCTTGCTCTGGCATGTTGCTTCCTAAGCTGGGACTGCAAGAGCCTGATACCATTCCATGGTACCAGGTTGCCATCTTGGGAGTGACTTGACTCAGCCCTTCCTAATAAGGGCTTTGTTAGTCTTTGCTGCCTGTGTTTGTGGGGAAATGCTTGTATTTAGAGCCTGGGACTTGGAGTCTGTGCTTGTTAGCTGTAGTGATCCTGGCATCTTTGCATAATCATCCTTGACCTTTACATTTTGTGGGTTTTTTCTTTTTCAGGATTCTGACCATGCAAACAGTCCTCCTAGTCGAACACAGGCCAAGAGCTTTAAGATCAAGAGTCGCTACAGCAACAGTGATAGCCAGTGGACCCACTGCCCAGGGAAAGCTGGGGGCTCTAGTCAGCACCTAATCCTTCCTGACCCTCCTGCCTATACAGGGCCCCAGGTAACTAGGCACAGAAAGTTGTCTCTGAAGTAATGCAGGCCATGTTGCTGTATCAAGCCTGGGAGGCCTTTCCAAGATTGCCTAAGCTGCGTTCTTGGCCTTCTCATAAAAGGGAAGGTGTCACCAAAACACCCTTGATTCCAAACCTCAGTCCAAACTTAAATACTTGTGAAACAGAAATTTCTTGTACAAAAGAACTGTCTGCTTTAGCTGTTGCTGTTGCTTGGAGGGGTATTCTAGAACCACAGGCCTGTGGGTGTGCTACCAAACATGTCTGTGGTGGGAGCTAGGGTAGATATTGGTGTGTCTGTCTTCTCGGCATTTATTACAAGAGGCAATGGCTGCAGCAGACAGGCCAGTCCTGTTGTGTTGTATGGCTATGGAGAAGGGCAGTTAACCAGGGGAAGTTATGATGGCTGCTAAAAGCCAGGAAGGCATAACAGCAACACAAGGAAGCAGATATTTATGAAGAGGCATGGCAATGCTGCTTTTTTTTTTTTTGTGAGGGTATAAATAAGTTTGTTTTGGATGGGCTGCAGGACCTGGCAACGTTCCTTGAGCAGATTGGGTGCCTGAAGTATCTGCAAGTGTTTGAGGAGCAAGATGTCGACCTCCGAATCTTCCTGACCCTCACAGAGAGTGATCTGAAGGAAATAGGCATCACGTGAGTGTCTGTAATGTAGTTCTCATCTTTCCCTTTACAAGCCATGTGCACAAGCTGGTCAGGGAAGTTTAGCTAGTAAGTGCTTTTTTTGTTCTGGCCGTCTCCCACACAGTTTTGATATCCCCTAGTTCTTGGCTGCAACAGGCTGCTGTTTTTTGGATGTGCCTTGGAGGAACCAGGAAACTGCAGAGGTCCTCACTGGTATCCTGTTGGGCCCGGGGACACATGGTGCAGTGTTTGATCCCTGACAATTTGCTGTTCTTCCACCAGTCTGTTTGGACCCAAGAGGAAGATGACTTCTGCCATTGCCCGATGGCACAGCAATGCTCGGCCGCCCAGCGATGCCCTGGAGCTGGCCTATGCAGATCGGCTGGAGGCTGAGATGCAGGAATTGGCCATTCAGCTGCACAAGGTAAGAAGCCTGCCATGAGCTGCTCAATACCTTATCACACTGCAGTAAGTGATAGGTAGTGTGTTTTTATGTTGTGCCTCTAATGGTCTGGAGTAAAGGAAAATACATAACTTTCAGTGGACAAACTTGGTTTCAAGTAGATCAGGGAACACCATAACTGCGGCTTATCCACTTATCTGTGCTTCTTGCTTGTGAAGCCTTTGTCTCTGTTCATCCACCTGAGAACTAAAAGGGTGAGTGGGAGGAATTGAATACCTACTTGTTTTCAGTAGTGTCATTTTTATGGTGAAGTCGTGCAGCCATTAATGAGCAGACCTCTGTTGATTTGCAAAATTTGGCCTACTGAGTATCTTTGCAAATGGAGAGAAAGTAGGAATTGTAACTGTGGGGCTGGTCTTGGTGTGGAGAGAAACTGTATTCAGCGTACAAGCCTTATCCAGCTTCCTTTCCCACTGGGTTGGGTGCAGTTTTGCAGGAGCCCTCTGACTGCCTAAGCAGTTAAAGTAGCAGGGACTCCAGGGATGTGTCAGAGCAGGCACATATGAGAGTGATGTACAGTACTCCCAGCCTAATCCTCTCTTCTGCTCTGCTGTAGAGGTGTGAAGAGGTGGAGGTGATGAAGGGCCAGGTATGCCAGGAGCAGAAGCTACGTGCAGTGGCTGAGAGCTGTTTGATGGAGCGGGATGAGACCTGGAATGCTATCCAGTGCCAGCTCAGAGAGGCGCAGGCTGTCACCAAGGATGCTGGAGTTCTACTGGATCAGATCAAGTAAGTCATTCCTGGGAAATGGCACTGAGGCTACTGGGAAACAGGATTTGGGCCGTACAGAGATCAGAGGTCATATTGGCAGTCTTAGAGGGGATGCTTAGGGTAAGGCAGGAGAGCTGACCAGGTATCTGAACCTGTTTTGGATCCTGCCTGACTTTCTCTGGTGGAAAGCCAAGCCACATGAGCAGATGCGAAGCCTTAAACAGGTGCATGAGCCTAACTTTTCAAAGATGCTGAGCGCTTCTGTTTCAACTAGAAGATGAAGGCACTCAGCTCCTTTGGAACCAAAAGGCTAAGTGCTTTGTTTGTACTTACATGAGACATAGTGGCCAGGGTATAACTTGGTGATGGGTGAATGCAGGGAAGAGTTTCTAACTTCCAAACCATATCCAAGGACTTGCAATGTCTTGCTCTGACTAGTGAAGAATACTTTTCTTGCAACACTGACACCTAACAGAAAAACCTGCCCTTTTCATTCACACCACTGCCTTTGAGTTCAGTCTTCCTCCACCTCCTAATAGATCTTTTGTTGCCTTTGTGGTGCTTTTCTCCTTGCCGCAGTTGGACTTCCATCATGGGCCCTGTTCTGTCCACTGATGATAACAGACATGTCCTTGAAGGTGGCATTAATCCTACTGCTATAGTTCCTGGCTCAATAGGGAATGGGCCCTGCTCACTACTAAGGCAGGGTGAGCTGGGATTGGCTTCCAGGAGGATGACAGAGCAGTACTCCCAGCTGCGAGGGGCAGAGCACTTGTCTTTTCCCTGACTGAGGAGCTGAGGCTGTCTGGTAGAAGGGCCCTGCCATGCTCTGAGGATATGCTGTTTGAACTGATGGTGTGATGTTAGCCAGATAACTTTGTGTGCCTGTCTTGTTTTAACCTGATGCCTGTCCTGAGGTAGCTTCATTTGTCCATTAGAAACCTTGGATCAGGCTTGATTCTCGTATAAACCAGGCACAGCCCCTGGCTTGGGCTTTCTCCTGCTCACCCCGCCCCCTCCTTCTCTTCTCCCCCCGCAGCTCCTCTGTGGACAGGGGCAGAGATTGCTGTGGAGATGGGGCACAGTGGAGAGCGCCCTGAGCTTTGTCTGGGGCACGTCTTCCTCTTCCTGGGAAGGAACAAGGAGCAGTTTGTAACCCAGGGCGTTAGATGCGGTCCCTCGGCACCCCAAGCAGGTACTTGCAGGATGTAGGAGTGCACAGACTGGCGTGTTGTTCCAAGAAGTATCCCTGTGCACTTCTGATGGGCTTTGTCTTGTTTGGCAGATCCTGTCAAGCAGAGCTGTCCTCCCGGCTAACCCAACAGCAGGCAGTCAGCAGAGTGTTGGACACAAAGGTGCAGCTGGGAACCGGTGAGAGCAGGCAGCCTGGTGAGCGTCCAGGTGAGGAAGAGCTTATCAAACTACACAAATGGGTGTAGGGGGTGGGTAAACAGTGGAGACCCCAGAGCAAGCCACGTGCTTGTCTTCCATTGCTGAAAGGATGTTGTTAGAAGTGATTTGGAAACAGATGAGCAGCCAAACTCTTAAATTGAATGTAAAAAATTTTTGCTGAGGGAAAGCATTTAAAGCACGTGAGGCATTTGGACTTTAACTGCACCAGAGTTTCTTAGCAGCATTTATTCTTAGCAAGTGGGAAGTTTTGGGGTCTAGCAGGTGTTTGTGGCTAAAAATGCAAAGCTGTAGCACAGGCACCCAGTGGCGGCCCTGCTTCACGGGCCTGTGGCTTAGCCTTCCTATGCTGCAGTGTGTGGGCACCTCAGGTGTGTTACCGCACTGTGCACTAGAGCAAGGTCTGAATTGGAAGCTGTGGTTGGTTCCCAGCCCAGTCTGTGGGATCATGCTGTTTGGTCTGTGGGGCAAGCTGCTGTATGTGGCTGAGCAGGCTTGTCCCACCAGCTCCTTATCATGAGGAGTTAGCAAATGATCCTGCTGCCCATGACACTCTTCCAGAGATGTGCTCTTTGCTGCTCATCTGTTAAAAGTTAGACAAGTAGAGATCCTGTTGATTTCTGTCCACTACACTTAATCTCTTCAAGATTCTCTTAATATATGACCCAGCCAGTATAAATAAATAAATTCCTAAGTGGTAGAATTGCCAGAAAGACCCTCAGTTTGTTGCAGGCAGTTCCAGCTCTCTTCCGCTGTGACTCAGAACCCCTAACTGGAGCTGTGTTGAGTGTGGATCCTTCACAGCAACACCAAACCCTTGTCTCTGCTCTGTCACAGAGACCATGCAGATTGATTAAACGTGTGGTTCCTCTTTCTTCCAGTGCTGGAAGGATGGCCACCTTCCTTGAAGTCTCTGAGCTTGCCTGAGCTGTCAGCTGTCCTAGAGGAATGCGTGGGAGAAATGGGTAAGGTTGGGGGACTCTGGCCACACGAAGTGGCTGTTGTGCTGGAGGGGAGGTATGGCTGGGCAGGTTTTTGATGATTTGGCAATGGTAGATTGGCGGGACCTAACAGTCCTCCCCCCTCATTCAGGGAAGTCTCCAGGCTCTAAAGTTGGTGCTGGCATTTTCTTGCACTTAATCTCACTCCAGATCTTGGGCTCTGCTGATAGGTCGAGGCTGAAAGAAAGGGGTACGGCACCTCCCTGCATATCCTCTGCTCAGTGGTCAGAGCTGCTTGTGAAGTGGTTCCCAAAGCCCGTGTCCCTGATCTCCTGATGACAGGAACTTATCCCAGCAACAGGCAGTCAGAGAGCAGAGACACTTCTCTTTTCAGGGCACTGGAAGCTGCAGGGGAGAAGGCAGCACAGAGGCAGGAAAACAGTGGCTGAATGCACATTGCAGCCTGGTCTTACCTCTTGCTGGCCTGTTGCTAACACTGATTTTTCCTTTTGGTTTGTCCTCAGGAAAAGCTCTGCAGACTGTGACTCAAAACCTCCAAAGGCTCCAAGTCCCAGGGCAGAGGTGGCTAGAGCCATAACAAAGCAGGAGGGTGAGTGGGAACTAATGACAGCCACAGGGCTGTGGCATTGAGCTGGGGGCAGGAGGGAGGAGGGGCGTGCTCATTCCTCCCAGCAAGTAACAGCCATCTGCTGCTTGTGCCCAGTGCTTGCTCATAGCCTGTGCACTGAGGTTCTACTCTAACTAGTCCTCATGTGCCCTCTGGTTGTTTTTCCCTTTGGAAAATGCTTAGTCCCCTTGTCCCTCTGCCCCACTGAAAGGGTGACTATCCTCTTTTTTTTTTTTTTTTTTTTTTTTTTTTCTTTTCTCCCCTCACGGTGGCTGCAAGAATAATGACGTCGGGTGACTGTTCCACCCGGAAGCTGAGTGTGCCTGGGAGAATGAGCGCGAGGGTCGTGCTGGCAGCACCGCAGCTCTGCTGAGAGTGCCACAGCAGCTGGTGGATGTGTGGAAGGAGGTCTCAGCCATTGGAGAATGTGCCTGAGAGAACGAGGGACAGCAGAAGACGACAACCCGGCAGCTCTTTGGGCCTGACTGTTTTCTGGGTTCCCAGGATCACTGTTGTTCATACCAAAAGGTTAGGTTAAGAGAAGCACCGAGCCCAAAAGGTTTATCTGCCTTAAGCTTCCTGCAGCCCTTGTCGTTCAGGGCTGTGTGGTGTTAGAAAGCTGACAGTTACCCACAGCAATCAATTATCCTTGTCCACATCCTGTCTTCCCTAAGACCTCTGACACTTGCCCTGGCCCCTTCTATGCCGTGTGGATTGCTCAGGAGCTGACCCAGAAAAGGTATCTGAGGCAATAGGAAGGCAGTTTTGCTGTGGATGGGTAAAGTGAGTAGAGTTTATAAAATCTGGTTCATTGAGCTGCAGTGAAGCTCATGCAGCCTGAAATCTCTAGCAGGAATGTCTGCCCTACTACCATCCCAAAACTGTGCTTCAAAACCTCTCCCTCCAACCAGCCCACCCTGGTTCCATTCAGATTCTTGCACCCCTCAGGGGTTGTTTGTGATCATGTTGTTCAGTCCCAAATAACTTGTTTTTGTGCGAAATGCTTTATGGCAGAGACTGTCTGGTTTGTCAGTGCCAAAATCCCAACACTGACAATGGTTGCAAGGCAGATGTTCCCCTGGAAGGACATGAGAGAAAAGGAAGAGCTCGAGACTGTTCGGTCTCCTGTGCCTCTGGCAGGCAGCAGAGTGCCAAGGCAGGCAGAACAAGAACCGAGGTATAGATCTGTCCCACATGGGAGATAGGCAAAAGAAATCATATCCCAAATGTAGCTGCGGTGCAAAGCTTTGGTCCTTAGCCACTGCCTGCCTTGCGTTTCTGGGCTTTAGTGTTTGGAAATAGTTCTGCCAAGGCATTCTTGCAGTGTTGGTGTGGGTGTTTTCAAAGGGCAGACACATGGTGCAGGAAGAGGCTGCCTCCCTGGAGAGACTGCTCCATCTCTTGGAGCTGGGCGAGCAGCCACAAGGGTTCTGGTGACAATTATGTTGATGTAAAAAGGTTTCCAGTGACTCTCTGTTCCTGTGTATTGCTGAGTCCTCTAGGGGGGAAAAAAACCACAACAACCTGAAGTCTGTGAGTGATGGCCTTGATGAGTCTGGAAAAGTTGTCTTCCCTTTGGGAAGGGGAAGAAACTGGGTGTTCCTTTTGACTTTAGTTTTTTGGACCTTGATTGCAGATGTCAAAATATAAAAATCCACTCTGGCTCCATCCTTTGAGCTAGTCACCCCTTCTGATCAGCTGCCTGGGACCGTTTAGGCAGGCTGGAAACCCAATCTGCATTTGATAAAGGTAGCGACTCGTTTGACTGTCCCATTGAACTGGTGTCTGTGCTTCTGGAGAATGGTTCTGGGGCACCGAGGCAGGCATGGCCCATTCTGATGTCCACCTGCCCTGCTGGCAGCTTGTGTGTGCTGGGCAGTGTGCTCATCTGTGGGGTGCTGCTTTCTACTCATGTTTAACTCTTAAATTTAACATGGCACACTATTTTTTTCACCTTTAGCAGATAACATGGGTGTATGCACATTGGCATCTAGTGCTAGCTGTGCAGTAGGAGTGGGGAAAGGCTTGCAGGGGATTTCACCCTGAAGAATTAGTTTTGGTGAGGTGGAGCATCCCTGAAAGCTTCTCAGAGTATTGAGGCTGTGCTGGGAAGACTATTCTGGGCTCTGTCCTTCATGCCCTGTTGCTGGAGGAATGGTGGGGAGTGCCAAGGCAGTTTGCACTGCCCCCTCCCCAGCCTTGGTGGTGTCTCCAGCTGCACTAGCACAGGGTTGTCAGTGCTGTGTCCCTTGGAAGCCTAGATTTGTATTTAAGGCAAGATGTCTTTGGGAAAGGGGAAAAGCTTTCATAGAAGCCAAAAAAAATACCCCCAAAACCCAAGTGAAAGGGCCTGGGAGTACCTGGAGAGCAAGAAAAGCCCTGGCTCAGCAGTGCCTTCAGAGCTGGATAGACTGTGCAGGAAAGTGGGTGGCTGGAAGAAGAGTCTACACAGACTTGGGGCTGGCATTGCTAGGTCATAGGGTGGAAGAAAGGGGTTTTTTTGGGGGGGTGGGTAGATGGTACATCCAATAGATTGTAATGCTTGGGGGCCTGGGAAAAGGGGTAGGTGAGATGCAGCAGTGTATGTATGCAGGAAAGGGAGAGCCCCACAGAAAAGTTGCTGCAGGAGCCCAGATGTAAAGGTTTAAAGGGGTGCTGGAGTAGCCCAAGGGGGATACCAGGGAGGGGTGTTGCCTTGAGGAGGCAATGCCGTAAATGGAGGATGTTAAAAAGCATTCGTTGCTGAAAGGGTAGCTGTGCAGGCAGCAGGGAGTCTGGTGCTACCCTGAGGCAAGCTGTCCGAATAAAATAGTATTTGCTGACTTGGATAAAATAATAAAAACTGAAAACCTTTCTGGTGTGTGGGTTTCTCTGGAGGGAGCTGGAGTTGTAGAATCATGAATAACCTCACTGATTTATTTCAGGACAATCAGGAATAGCTTCCTCTCCCAGGTGGCTGTGTGCTGAGGGGTCTGGGGCTGCATTGTCCATGGCTTCCCAGCCCTGCCTGGCTCCTGTTGGAGTTGACACCCTTGCAGCACTAGCTAGGTAGGTGATGTGGGAATTCACCTGGTCAGGCAGTGCCAGAGCTGCAGAGGAAGAGCATGCATAGGTAACAAAGTGTGTGCTCCCCTGAAGGCTCAGCTCTTTCCTTCCTGGCTGGGGATTGTCAGTTTTGCCCCCAAAAAGTTGCCTCTGCACTAATTCAGAAATGAGTTTAGGCCTTGTTGAGTTGTGTGCTGGTACTGATCTTGTGTCCAGCTCTGGTCTGAGACCATTGTGAGCTGTTGGTGTGACTGTGCTCTTCTGTTTAGAAGCCAACCTCTGATCTGGCACTAGAGACAAGCACTCAAGAGGACACCATTCAGCAGCTATCACAAAAAGTTTTAAATAGGGCAAGATAAAAATCTCTCACTGGTCAAAACTAAAGCTCTTGATGTATCTCAACACAAATTAAGCTGATTTGGAGTTTGGACTGTTCAGAGTGGAGCAGAGTCACTCACGGGTCCCTACCGTCTCAGTCCTATTGTGTCCTGCAGCAGCAGTGGGCCAGTGTGCAGCCAGGGCTTTCTCTCTCCATACCCAACTTTGAAACTTCAAAGAGTACCTGGAAGCACTGATTCATCAGGGAGGCCAGCTTAGATCTCAAGAAGTGGGCCAGCTTTCCCCTCCCAAGTCAATGTGGCCTCTTAGAGCTTTGGCATCAGCTCCTGTGGCAGCATCCCAGGCGCACACTGCTGGAGCCCACAGCACCCGTCGAAGAGCAGAGAATCCAGACAGCAATCCAGCTCCACTCCAGGAGAAACTGCCTGCTCCCTTCCTCTGTGTGATGGCTGGTGTGTGATTTGAATTGCCATTTTGTATTATTTATCCCTATCATGTTAAGTGTTTTATTTTGCTGCTGTCTTCCTTGAGTAACCTGTAATGGAATCCTAGGGAGGGGAACGTGGTGCTACCTTGAGCCAGGGGTTCTGGGTACCTGTTTAATACCCCTACAACTGGGAGTGGGTGTGCTCAGCTGCAAATCGGTGCCCTGGCATATACAGCTGCATTTACCTCAGTGCCCAAGAGCTGCTTCCCTCTCTCAGAGCAGACAGAAGCAGCATGCTCTACTTGCTGAAAAATAAACATTTATTTACATCTGAAAAGAGAGTTAATGTATAAAATGGTCTCACAGGGGTTACATTGATCCAGGAAAACTCCTGCATGACTTTCCAACCTCAAATGCAGCTGCAGCTCTTTCCTTTCTGTGCTCAAGGCAACCCTCCTTGAGAAGCTGCATCTGCAAGAGGCTCTTCCCCCAGGCTGCAAGTGATGGGTGCTTGAGATGGAGAACCACCTGTGTCCACTTGCCTGTAGTGGAGTGTGAGAGCTGCTTTCTCCCTCCTGGAGTGGCCTTTTTAGCAAGGTAAAGCATCATGTGGTAGGAATAACAGACTCAGCAGCATGTCTGTCCTGCTTCTGAAGGTAAGAGCAAGGGGAAGTCAGGGTGGTGGCAGTATCTGTTGCTGCTCTCGGCTCTTGCAGGAGTACACCAGGACCAGTCTTGGGGAAAGGAGCCACAAGCCCAGATGCATGCAGCCATCTGTGAACAGCACTGCTCAAAACCACACAGCCCTGGATGCTTTGCTTGCAAAGGCAGAGAAGTGTAGCCGCTGCTGCGCTTCCCCGCCTTCACCAGGCTCCTTGGCAAGGGCAGGCGCCTGATGCTTTGGCACCCTACTGGAAAGCAAACATCTTGAACTCTAGCTGTTGCACAGCTGGGCCCAGAAATGCACAACCTTTTGCCAGCAAAACGGTTCCTGAGCTGAAAGTGGTTCCTGCCCAGGGCTTCACAGCTCTCCTTGCCACAAAGCAGGAGGTGGCTGGGCTGTACAGTGGGCCTGGACCACCGGAGGTAGGCTCAACTCCGAGTGAGCTAATGCTCTCAAGCCCTTCACTCTTCCTTGTGAATATTTTTCCCCTGGTATGGAAGGAGAAGCAGTGCTGCCTTTAACGCCTGGGGTAAATACAACAGTCAAAGTGCTCAAGCGCTGCAGAAAACTTCATGCGTGCCTGCTGCCTTGGCTCTGCTCTCTGCGAAGGGGGGCTCTGGGGGGATTCTGCTGCAGGAGGAGCTTGGAGAGAAGAGCTGGGGTTCTGCGCAGCTGGAGAGCAGCGAGGAGGGGGGCTGGTGCGAAAGCAGCACGTCACTATGGAGAGGAGCTTTGCAGGGTGACTCTGGGATGGATGTCTCGGGGTGTTGGTGAGATGGTCCTTGCTTAGGGCAAGGAGAACAGGAAGGTGATGGGCTGGATCGGAGCTGTGCTGGTATGGCCCAGGGCACAGCAGGAGGTGTTTGGATGCTGGGGCAGCAGATCTGGGCAGCAGTGCCAGGCTGAGCAGCATCTCCCATTCCCCATTGCTCATCCTCTGCTGCTAGTGCTGGCCAGGCTCCTTCTCCAGCCGCCATGATTCCCTCCTGCAGGTGCCCAGGTTGGTGCGGATGGGAAGGGGGTTTCCCATGAGTATGTCTGGTGGATGACAACAGAGGTAGCTAATGGTGTCCAGGCAGCAGTAGAAAGCAGCAGGCGCATCTTCCCCATGCAGCTCATCGAGCCTGAGCAAGATGAGGTTCTTCTGAGGGGGCAGCAATGTCTGGTATGAGCCAAGGGTGCCTGCCTCCCCATCGGACTGCAGCGGGGGGACATCCCCTCCAGCAGTTCCAGGGCTCTTGGGTGCGGTGTAGCTGAGACACTGGTTCCAGCCTGGCCATCTCGTGTGGGTGCTGCCACAGCACAGCTTCCCTGTGGCTCCCCAGCCCTCCAGCCGGGCCATCGTGGCCAGCAGCCCCTCTCCTCTGGTCATTGCATCACTGGGCACAGCAGAGTGCCGGGTGGTCAAGCTTCCAGAGCTGCCACTTCTTCTTCATCTCTGACTTCACCTACCGTGGTGGGGGAGAGAGCAGGGACTTTTCCTTGGCCGTGCCCTCCCCACGGACCACGCAAGGCAAGAGGAGGGATGGCAAAGCCACCAGCTGAGGCAGGGCTGAGCCCCACTGCTGGGCAGGAGAAGCTGCAGAGGGTACGTACCTCTTTATTGGCGAAGCAATACAGCACAGCCACCAGGAAGCCCTGGAGGGAGAGCAGGGGATTGAGTCCCCACTGCCACCCCCTCTCCCAGGGCTGGGATGGGCTTAGTCTCCCCAGGCTGCTTTTGGAGCTGAGGTACCCCTGCCCTGGAGAGCACCCATGGCACAGGAGGCACCATCACATACACAATAACAGGGCTGGAGGTGGGAGAGCTGGTGTCCCTAAGCCCAGCTGCAGGCTGGAGCACCCTGGGGAGAGGGACCTGGAAGAGGGACCCCCTAATTTTTGCTCCATGGTGCCTAGGACAGAGCAAGGACACATCACACTCCCACCTCACCTGGAAGGAGTTGAGGAAAAGGGTGAAGAACACCTTGACGTAGCGCAGGATGCCTGTGGTTTGCTCATCAGTGGCAAAGATGAAGACGACCTCATGGATCCCAAAGAGGGGGATGAGGGTGAGCGTGGCTTTGGCTAGCCTGAAAGAGCAAAAGGGGTCCCCTCCAGCAGCGAGTACTACAGGGCTGGGGCACACGTGCAAGCAGGAACAAGCTCTTAGTTAATCTTAGGGTGGTCATTTAATGATGTGCAAGTTGGAGGTGGCATGGACTCAGGACTAGGGAGGACCCATGAGTGGCTGCCCCCTCCCTCTGGCTCACCGCAGCTTGTAGTCTGCGTAGCCCTTCTGGTTGGCACGGAGCTTGGCCAGGATCACCTTGAGGATCCGCATGAAGATCAGCAGATTGATCTGGGAGGGAGACAGCGTGGGGCACGCATAGCCCAGCACCCCCACCCCTTGCAGCCCACCCTGGCTGTGGTACATGCCCTTGGGGACCACAGGAGACAACAAGCCCCCTGGTGTCAGCTCCCCAGGGCTCCTCTTCATCCTCTCCCACCATTCCAAAATCCAGGCTAGGAAACAGCATGGGCCACCCTTAGCACACCCCTCCTGCATGGACCATCAGAGCCTGGTGGCCTCCTTCCCTGCCCGCACAGTGGGGGTTGGCAAGTTGCTGCAAAAAACCAACCCCATGTGCAATTGGCATCATGCCTTGGGGGCCAACCCCTCCCTGCTGGGCTCTGCTGGGAAGCTGACACCCCCAGGGCCAGGAGCCAAGCTGCTGTTCTCCAAAAAGGCGTGGGGCTGGCGGGTGCCCCCCTACCAGGGAGGCAAGCAGGATGGGGATGCGGATGATCCACCAGTAAGCCATGTTCTCGTTCAGCGCCCAGCACCTGGCCCGGGAAGACACAGAGAGCAGCACCATCACGTTGTGCCAGGGGGTGCAGGATGAGGCCGAGAGCGTGCCAGCCCCGACGAGGTAGGTCAGGGACCCACAGCAGCCTCTGTCCTGCTCCCTAGCTGAGCCTGAACCGGCATCCTGGTGGGACCCTACCATCCCTCCCCACTCACTCCACATTCTCCTTCAGGTATTTGGCCACCATCCAGGGCACCACGAACACCACGGGGGTCCCTGCAAGTCACACAGCAAACCCTGTAAAACCAAGCACCCACCTGAGCTGAGAAAGCAGCCCTGGGGAGGGGGACACTGTGGGGATATCCAGGGTCAGCAGAGCCCGCACCCTCCCAGGGCAGGCTTGGGCCATGGCGCTTGCCGACATTGGGTACTGTCCCCGGCCCCACCACACGCCCGGGTGGCCCCTACCCCAGCCCAGGTAGAGGTAGAGCCTGTAGTAATTCTTCTCGGAGAAGACGGCCCCGATCAGCAGCTTGTAGAGGTAGACGGCTTCCACCAGGAACCAGTAGTGGTTGGCCAAGATGCAGTACTGCATCAGCACCTGCGCCGCCCGGCAGCCCAGTGCCGCCTGCAAGAGGAGACCTGCTGTGGGGCCGGCAGTTTGCCCATGGGGGCATGGGCACCCCGAGAGCTCACCCAGAGGGTGCAGAGGCAGCACAGGCACTCCAACAGCTCGCTCATGGGGTGCAAGGGTATCCCAAGAGCTCCCCCACTGGGTGCATGGGTACCCCAAGAGCTCATCCATCAGGTGTGTGCTGCTGCATAGGCACCCCAAGAGCTCCCCCACCAGGTGCACAGGCACCCCAACAGCTCACCCACAGGGCACATGCACCCCAAGAGCTCACCCACTGAGTGCATGGTGCTGCACAGGCACAGAGCTCACCCACCAGGTGCACAGGCATCCCAAAGGCTCTCCCACTGGGCGCATTGGCAGCACAGACACCCTGAAAGCTCGCCCACGGGGTGTATGGGCACGCCAAGAACTTGCTCACCAGGTGCACAGGTATCCCAAGAGCTTACCCACTGGGTACATGGGCACCACAGGCACCCCAGGAGCTCATCCATCAGGTGCATAGTGCTGCATGGGCACCTCAAGAGGTTGCCCACCAGGTGCATGGGCACTCTAAGAGCTCACCCACTGGATCCCAGGAGCTGCATGGGCACCGGCACCCAGCTGCACTCCCCCCACCACGGGGTGGGGGTCCCCACCCCAGTTCCAGCCCGGCATCGAGCAGGGCTCCCCAAGGGGGTGCAGTGCTTGCCTCGTGGCTCAGCAGAGCCTCCCAGTCAGCCACCTGCACCACCTCCATGCCCCAGCGCTTCTCCAGCAGCGCGTCCTTCACCATCACCGAGGTCGCCCGCAGCCCGAAGGAGGCAAAGAGGTTGGCATGGATGTAATTCCTGGTGCAGTGGAGCTTCCTGCCAAGAGTGAGGGTGTCAGGGGGCCAGGCGCGTGGTGTGGCACTCCTCAGCTCAGCCATCACTGGCCGGGAAGGACAAGGGGCAGGACCGCGTGCCCCTGGCTCTCCTACCTGAAGACAGTGAGGACAAGCAGGGCAGAGATGAGGGTGAGGAGTGACAGCGAGTACCCCACGGTGTAGAGCACCTTGAAGCTCACCATCAGCCGGCGGGCGCCCTCCTGCAGGTGAACACCATGCTGGTGAGGCCTGGTGAGTAGCACCTGCCTGTGTGGCTGGGGTTCCCCTGCCCGTCCCTGCCTGTCCCTTCCCAGCGGCCAGGCTGGGGCATCCTACCTCCTCAATGGTGGACTCCATCTCCTCGCACTGCGAGTAGTCCCGCCAGGGCTGGCTGCCATTCACCGTCACCCACTGCCCATCGGCACCGCACCTGCGACTCACCAGCCCATGTTTCACTGTGGACACGAAGCACCGGCACGTTCCCCTTGGGCTCCCCCAAACCCCTCTCCTGGGACCATGGGTTGGACTCTGCTCAGCCACAAAGAGCCTCTTCCAGGGCAGGTGTTAGCAGGGCAGGAGCTGGCTCCACTCTGTGCCCCATGTGTCCCCTACCTCCAGGTCTGCTCGTGGGTCCCACTCCCCCCGGCAGCAGGCAGAAGGGGAAACCCCGAGAGCTTCTCCCCTCCCAGCATGGCTCAGCCCCTGCTCCCCTCCAACTCTGGGAAGGCAGAGGGTCATTGTCACCTTTCTCAAACCAGGGCAGGTAGAAGGGGCAGGAGACATTGACAGCAGTACCGGGGCTCCCATCAGGCCAGCAGGCATACATGTCGAATGTCCGGTTGCAGAAGAGCCCTTCCAATGGCAGTGATGGGGGGAAAAGCCAATAGTCAGACGCTGGTGGCACAGCCACATCCATCCTCACCATCCCAGCCTGCTACTAGCACCTCTGAGGGGTCTGGCATCACCCCTGGTACCCCACGCCAGCCTCAGCCCCCCAGGCTACCTCCCAGCCTCCTCCAGCCCTGGACATCCCATCTGAGATGTGGAGACACCTGTCAGCCCCTGGCTCATCCCTCCGTAGGTGACAAGCGTAGAGGATGCTGGAGGAGGGATAAAACCCAGCCCCAGCCCTGGCCATCGTCCAACTCCGCGTGTCCCCACGTCTGACCCCGAGCCGGGGCACAGTTTGGTACCCGCTGGGTAGGGTTCGCTCGCCATCCTCCTCAAGCACTCGTCACGGTACCGCATCCACTCCTCAAAGGTCTTCTCCAGCACCTTGGCCCCACCATTCTGCAAGCCCAGAGCCAGGTCAAAGACTCTGGCCGGCTGCCACGCTGGCTTGCCTGCCCCACTGCAGCACCCGGCATCTCCCCAAGCCGGCTTCCTGCATCCCCCCGACAAACTGCTGCATGCCAGCATCTCGAGATGGGCAGGAACATGCGATGGAGCCAGGATTGAGCCCATTCACAATGGGTCAAAGCCCGGTAGTGCCAACTTTGCTGCCCCATGGGCCGGCCCCAGCTTGCCCCTTACCGGCACGGAGGAGAACAGCCACAACCAGGCAAGATGGAGGAGGCTCCGCTGGTACCCAGACCCGAGCACGTCCCTCATGGCTGTCCCCGCCGGCCCGTGGCCAGTGCTCCCAGCACCAGGGTGTGTCTCGGGCTGAGCTGGGGACCCAGATCCTGGGTGAGAGACAGAGGACTGAAGATGGCACGGCTCTGCCGGCTGCCCACACCGGTGTGGATGAGGAGGTGCGCTCCCCGAGGCAGCAGAGGAGAACCGAGTTGTGAGTGCCAGCCGCAGGCACTTCCTGGTCTGCCACAGCCCCGGGTCACTTCCCGGCTGGAGCCAAAAACCTCAGGGACCATCAGGCAGAGCAGCCAGGAGCAGGGGCATAATTGGATCACACCTCTTGACCAAGACTTGCCAGCCTCCACGCCACCGCTGCCCCCAGGGCAGCTGGCAAGCGAGGGGGCTGTGGCGCTGAAGCTGGAGGGGAGCAAAAGCCATCCCGGTAACCAGTGTGACAGCCCCCATGCCACTGTCGCTCACCCCAGCAAGTGGCCGGCACCCCGTGGGTGGCCTGTTGCCATCAAGCCCCGGGAAGGGGCCAGGGCTGCAGGGACAACTCCAGGGGAAGGCAAGGAGATCTCTCTGGGGGCTCCCCTGGGACCCACCATGCCTCCCCTTGCCCCACTGCCTGCCAGCCAGGATGGGACACCCTAAATCAGCTGCGCCCCATCACCTCCCGGACCCATTCCTGCTCGCAGAGACCACCCCCACGCAGCCCAGCCAGGGAGCTCCGGGGGGAGAAGCAGCCCGGGCCTCCCCAGTTCTCTCCAGCCAGCAGGGACGGCCCCAGCACAGGCCCCCCCTGGACTCCCCCATCGCTCCAGGCTGGACACCCCCAGCCCGGGACCCCCAGTCCAGCACGGACACCCCTCGGTCTGTGCCCACCCGTGCTCCCCGGCCAGCATGGGTGCTCCCCGGTCCCTCTCCCCCTCGGGGCTCCCCGGCCGCTCCCGCTCGGTGCCCGCGGGGGTCCCGCTCCGCCCGGGCTGTGCCGCCGCCTCCCTCCGCCCGCTTACCCTGCGCGGCGGCGGCTCCGCAGCCCCGGCAGCCCCCGGTGTTACCGGCAGCCCCGGCTCCGCGACGTGAGCGCGGCGGCGAGCGAACGGCGTCTGCAGCGCGGCCGCCTCCCGCCAGCGCCGTGCCCCGACGGGGAGGGAGGGGGGGATTGGGGGGCGGCACCGCCTCCCGGGGCTCGGGCCGCCCCGACGGGCCACAGGGGGTCCCGGGCGCCGCTGCTCCCGCCCCTGCGGAGCTCCGGCACGGCCCCCACAGAGACCCCCGCTGCATCACACGAGGATCGGGATGAGAGTCCTGGTCCAGCCCCGCTGGGGGTCCCCAGTCAGATCATACAGGGATGGGGATGGGGATGGAGATGGGGATGGGGGTCCAGCCCTGCCAGGGGTCCCCAGTTGGGTCACACGGGGACAGGGATGGGGGTCCAGCCCCGCTGGAGATCCCTGGTTGGGTCATACAAGGATGGGGATGGGGGTCCAGCCCTGCCCAGGGTCCCTAGTCGTATCACACAGGGATGGGCATGAGGGTCCAGCCATGCTGAGGGCCCCTGGTTGCATCACATGGGGACACACAATAGGGTCCAGCCCTCAAACTGGGAGTCACAGGGATGGGAACATGGGTCCAGACCCCCTCCGTCTCCCCCAGAGTACCCCAAGCAGCCACAGGGAGTGTCACAGGAGTCTTTCATCTCCCAGGTTTAGCATCCTGATGGCTGTCCCCTGGGCTGGGTGCTGTGGGGTGCTGGCTTGGTGGCAGCCCCTTGCTGTGCAGAGCCCTGTGTAGGCAGGGTGGGCTGCTGGGGGCCACACTCCCCTGGGGACAAGGAGCAGGTGGCCCTGGGGATGATACTGGATCCAGCACAGGGACACAGCCCGTGACATGGGTCCCGTCGTCCGGCCCCAACACCAGGGAAACCACAAAGGTAGGGACAAGCCATAGAAGAAACTCGGTGGCCCTGGTCACACTGCCTTCCCAGTTGCCCTACATCCTTGCAGCAGGGAAGGAGTTGGTCTGTACTGACCCATGGCCACCAGGCAGGGCAGGGCTCATGTCCACCCTGGTGAAGGGCAGGTGGAGGTGGTGTTTCTATCAGTGGGGCAGGTGGAGGAGATTTAAAGGATGGTCGAGTCCTCCCTGAAAGCCCCTGGGGACCCTCCAGAGACCAGCAGCGGAGCCCCACCAGACTCCTACCTCCCTTCCAGCATAGCCCGTGCCTCCTGCCGCCCCTTGAGCCATGGTGTGCCGGGAGGCCAGTCCTGGCCCTGCCCTGCAGCGGGACGTCCTATTTATGCCCTAAAGCTGCTGCTGGCTGGATGCATCAGAAAATGCATTTATTTTGCAAAAATGGGATGTTTACCCTGAAACTGTGCCGGTGGGCTCAGAGCAGATACAGCAATTCAAACAGATGAGGAGTTGCATCTGCTGCTCTAGAGAAGCAAGCGGTGGCCGGTTATTCCAAGTGAAAAATAACCCATGAGCTGAGCAGCCCGTGGTAATGCTTCACTGTTTTGGGGGAAGCCAAGCCCTTGGGTACCTTTCTCAGCACAAGCTGACACTGGGCTCTTTCTAGGGCCTCTCCACCCTGTGCGTTTGCTTATAAGTAGATTATAGCCCTTTTGTGAATCTGCTCAACGCTTACAGATGGAAAGCTAAAAATAATGCACTTGAGATTTAAAGAGTGGAGCCTGGGTGGGTTTTGGCCAGATGTGCCTGCTCCAAGATGCCCTGATGCCGCAGGGTCCCCAGGTGAGGTGTGGGTCCATCTGCAGGGTCCCAGAGCCCCGTTAGGGGAGGGCAGGCGAGCAGGGGGACAGTGCTTGAGGGTAAGTTGGCCCCTTCCACCCCTCTGAGCATCACGGTGGTGTGAGGGCTCCAGTCTCATGCACAGGGGAGCTGATCTGGAGAGCAGCCATGAGCTCCTGCGGTTCTTCACCCACCCCTGGGGGTTCTCCTGGGTGCACCAGAGAGGTGTGGGTGTCTGCACCCCATCTGGGCACTAGTGTGCTCTCAGCAGCACTGGTTCCTACTGGGAAGCAGGTTCTAGGGTGATGCCACACTGCGATGGGCTGCATCTCCCCTGCAAACCTGCCGTTGGGCTCGGCACCGGCTGTCCTCCTGCACTCCAGCACGGCAGGGTCGGGAGCTGCAGCTCAACCACCGACCTACTGCTGCAGCACGGAGGGTGCCCATCGCTGGCAGCAGGGCAAGGGGCAGGCACCGGGGAGCTGCGCAGCAGGTGCAGGCAGGGAACACATCTCTCGGTCATTTCTAAGGGGTCTGGGGAGGATAAATCAGTTTTCTGGCAGGATTCAAGCAGCCTCTGCATAAGGAAGCATGTGACACACAAGTGCCAGGAGCCAGTTCTCCTGCGGGAGCTTGCCCATGTCCCCAGTTGTGCGGTGGCCATGGCTTTGGCTCAGCTGTGACACAGCCCAAACCTGCCCTGCTGCTCTCAGGGTGACACCCGCGGCCAAGCCCTCACCTCTCCTGTGCCTGGGTCACCAAAGCCGTTCAGCAGGGATGTTGTGGCGCTTGCTGGGGAGCCCCTGGGGTGCTGGGGACCCCTCTAGTGTCCTGCCAGGGAGGGCAGGGCTCATGCTGGGGGGGGAGTCCAGGAGCTGTGAGCTATGAACTCTCAGGCTGCGCAGGTGCAGACCCTCATGTCTCCCCTTTTCAGGGCTGTCTGCCCCCAGTTACTGCATTCCCCAGGGCTGTGTCCATCCATACCTGGGCAGGAACGCAACCTCCCCCCACCAAAACTCGCCGGGAGCCTGGGACAGCAGTGACAGGGGTGAGAAATGGAGCTGGGAGGGAGGGCTTTGGAGACAGGAGTGGGTGCTGGAGAGATACCAAGGGTGGCAATGTTTCCATCAGCACCTATTGATACGGTTCCTATAGGGGAAGGCCACAATCTGCTGAGTCCCAGCATGAGGCTGGTGTGACCCCAAGGCTGGTGTGACCCTAGCAGGTTACGGAAACACCAAGGCAGACGGTAGCGCAGTCCTTGGACATGGCTGCCAGCTCCTGCTGAAGGAGCTGGGCTGATGAATGCTCGAGAACTGGTAACTCCTAATGAAAAGCCCCAGGGACCTGTATTAACCCTTTGCAGGACATTTCTAGTGGACCCACACATCTGGGTCCCTGCTTGGGGGCTTGAGGAAAGGCGGGCTGGTGGGCAGAGAGGACAGGAACCCCTTCCAGGTACTGGGGATGAGGAGGTGCTGGCAGAGCTTGCAGGAGGATGTTTGTGCGTGGCCCTGAAGATGGACAGTCAGCCAGGTCTGGCTGAAGGACAGGAGCTGTGGGGAGGCCTGGCTGGCCCGAGCCTCAGTGTAAGGTGGGGAAACAGCCGCAGGAGGCAGCTGGTCTCACATGGGAGTGATGCCACTGAGATTAGGACAGAGCAACACCACTGGAGGCAGAGATGGTGGGATCATAGTGTAATCACAGCTAGGAGGGACCTTGGGAGGTCTCTAGTCCAGCCCTGGTCACAGCAGGGTCAGCTCCAAGGTGAGACCCAGCTCAGGGCTTTACCCAGTCTGGTCTTGACAACCCCCAAGGATGGAGATGGAAGATGAAGCATGACTGAAATGTCTAAAGCCTCCAGACAGCAGACAACCCAAAAGAAGAAGGTTTTCCATGGGGTTTCTCTGCACAAGCATCACCAAGCGCATGGCATGGGTTTGTGCTGTGGCTGGCCACCAAGTAATCCTGTAAGCCACGAAGGGTGATGAGAAATAACCATGTGGGCCTACAGGCAGCTTTAGCTGATGTGGACAGAGATGTTCTCCCCTCATAACAGCCTTGCTCGAAGAAGACCTAACAACTATTAACATGGAGGACGGTTGGCGTCACTCAGGATGGCCAAGAAGCAGAGAAGGATGCAGACAAGAAGATGTCACTCCAGACATGCTGCTGAAGCAGTTTTCCTGGAGATTTTGTGGTTTTCCTCCTTGGTGGACAGTTAACTTTTTCTCAGGGTGACAAGTGCTTTCTGCATAAGCATATAATTCCCAAATGGCCACTGAAAAGTGACCTTGCCTGAAGGTTTTGAATCTCCCGCAACACCTGCGGAAATGAAGAGGGATGAGGACCCAAGCCCTGCCTGATCCCACCCGTACCAGCTGGTCGGGGCTGCCCCTTGCAGATGGTGGCACTTAAACTTTGCTTTTTTTACTGTGATTTTTTTCTTCCCCCCCCCCCCCCCCCCCATCGGCAGCCGAGCGTGACTCACTGTAGCGCAGTGGCTCATTTTGCAGACTGAGCTCCAGATGGTCTCCCCCATCTCTCCCTGCCCCAGATAGCTGCCGTCTCACTGCTGCTTGCAGCCTGGCTCCTCTCCCCTCCACCAGCTGCTTGTCGCTCCAGGTAAAGAACCCATTCTCCTCTTTCTCCTCCACCTCTCCTCCTACCTGTTCTCCCCCAGGGTAGGTGGCCCGCATTGCTTGGGCATTGCTCACCGGGCTGCGGCTGGCCATGTCCTGGCTTTACCCCTCTCTCTACGGGCTGACATTGCCCCGTGGTGGCTTTGGTGTGGATGGGGAAAGTGGGGAGGCAGCATCTCAGCTGCTGTGCGCTGGTCTCATCATCTGCCACAAATGGACGTGGAGCAAGGAGGACGCTCAGCAGGTCAGAAAGCTCCTGAACAAGGTCTCCTGAAGGGATTAGGATTCTTGTCTCAGGGGGGAAATTGTGTGAGGGGCTCCCCGGCTGCTCCTATATGTCACCCTGCCACAGGGCCAGAGATGGTGTCAGCTCTCCCAGGGTTCCATCCTGCCCCACACAGCTGTAACATGGTCCTGGAGCACCTATGGAGGCTTCTTCCAGCCATGTCCCCATCCCCAGACCCAAGGCACCCCATGGCTTTGCCATGCTGCCCTGAAGACCCTCCTGCATGAACCCATCTAATGCTAGTGGACACATCCCACAGGGATGATGAATTTGGGGGACAGCCCAGGGGTCTATCATGAGCTGGAGCTGCAATTCCCCAGAGAAGGACGACAAACCTCCTGGTATCATTGCCCGGTGCGGTCCCCGCCAACCCCACAGAGCCCTTGGGCTCTGTGGGGTTGGCGGGGACCATGCCGGAGCAGAGAATCCATCTGGAGAGGATTTGCTTGCTGGTCCTTTGAACGGGGATGTGAGGAACAAGCTGTTCAAGCTGTTCCTCTCCATATTGATGCATCTCAGGCAGGGTCTCCATAGCGACTGCAGCACTTGTGGCTCAGCTGCGGCCGGATCCTGACCCGTGGGGTGCTGCAGAGGCGGTCGTAGGCATGGGGAGGGTGGCTGGGACAGCATCCAGGTCCAAGTATCACTGGGATGGATGTCGAGCCCGGTGCTCCATCCCCCAGGGCTGAGCTGTCCACCCTCAGGACAGCCATATCCCACACCCCGTCCCTGCTCAGGGACAACTTGTCACTGCTGCTCGGCATTTGGGGGGATGCACAGGCAGTTTTGCAGGCAGACCCTGTGCATCCACATCCTCCCCTTGGCTGTGGTTCCGGCAGCTCATCAGCACGTGATGGCAATTTTAGCACCTCCATCTGCGCTCAGCCAGGTCCCAGCAGCTCTGCAAGGGACACAGCTGCTTGAAACACCTTCCCAACTCCTCCTGCAATGGGTAAGACCCTGTGAGACCACCACCCTGTCCTGCTGGGGTGGGTTTTGGGATGCTGGCTGTGCTGCACGGCTGTCACCAAGGAGACACAGTTAATAAATGTACACGTTAAAGGCAGGGTTCGCCATTAGAGATGGGAAAATTGCCCCTGAATGACTACATGCATTGAAAGGTGTTGGTGTCCCTCAGGCAACCTGAGAGTTGGAACTATGCTCAGGAAGAAGAGAGCATCCTCCAGTGTCCTCCATCAGTGCCACCACAGGCTAGATGCCAAACCAGACAACCGCGCAGGGCTAAGTCCCTTCCTCCAAGGACCGCTATCAGGCTTACCAGCAGAAACACCTCCTGAAAGCAGGTTTCATTTTATCTAGCCATTATTGAAGGGGAAATTCATACATGTGTATTACTGTAGACTTTGCTAATCATGCTGCTTTGCTTCCCATACAGAAGTAATTCACAGAAGAGAAATGCTAATCAACACATCCTGGCTTGCAATTATTCAGTGAACTTCTCGGAAAAGCCTGCCGGACCGTTACCAGGTAGAGAAATTCATCAGCATGTGAATGCCCACGAACCCACATGAGGAGGGAGACAGCAGAAGTCGGGGAGAATATTACTCATTGCAAGCCGCACTGCTTGCTGCTGGGCTTGGGAGGCTGCTATAAGCTCAGGAGCACCAAAGGCTTTTGTATATACAAAAAAGCAAAGTATTTTTAACATCAGCAGATGGTGCTATTAAAGATAGCTGCAAAAGTGCAGCCCGACAAGACACGAAGGTGAACCCACATGAGCATGGAGCCACTTGCCCCGGGGTTTGCTCTTTTCAGAAGCTCTTGCCTGATTCTGAGCAAAAGGTGTTTCTTGCTTGAACCTCTCTGATACAGGACAGAAATGACCCCGAGCTTTGCCCAGCCACAGGGCGCTGCTTCTTTCAGACGGGCGATGGTTTGGGATGGGTCTGACCCCTGATACAGAGCAACAGCTTAGTTACCTTCTGGGAGACATTGAGTCACTCCAGTCAATAAGGACATAACCACCGCCTTCATGGGGCTGGACCATCACAGCTCATATCTCAGGGAGATTTGCTGCTTTGGGGCTTGTTCCTGCAAACACCATGAGAAATGTAACATTTAATACTATATTATATGCTTGAGCATTTGCCTGATGGCTACTGTCTTTGTTACAATATGATTATAAAGAGATAACATGTCAACCTGTCCATAGCCAGAAATCAGCCAAACACCACTGTCATCCCACCCATTTAGGAACTGTTAGGGGATTTTGTAGAGAATCAGCTTGCAAGTCACATCCTAAGAGATGCCTCGGAGGGTGCCTCAATCCAGCACCTTGCAGGGGTCGTACAGGACCTGGAGCTCGGGGTTTTGCACAGCGTTTCCATCCCGTTTCCATCCCCTTGGGCAGTGACAGCCTGGGGATCTCACTCCATCCTCAGTGTTTCGCAGCAAAGGTCACTTCCAAGCTGGTGCTTCAGCACCGCGTTGCCACATGCTCGTGATAAATGACTGTTCCCAGCTCATAAAGGCACTATTGAATTTGGCACTTACTCAGAGAAGCCCTCAGCAGATGCCGTCCTTTCAGAGAGCCCCCGGGTGCACAGGTTGCCGGGTCTGTATTCAAAGCTGACCAAGTGTCTTTAGTTTCCGTCGTGTTTCTTGCCTTACTCAAGCAGGACAGTTCAAACGATAAGATCAAGAACTTCTCTGAAAATCATCTATATTCACATCCTGCCCCGGAGCTGGACTCTTTGTACCCGTCCTCTGCTGAAGGGCACAGCTTGCCCTCCTCCATATGTAAAGCCTTGGCAGGCAGCGCAGCATCCGTATTCTACATCAGGGTCGCTATACCCCCGGCATCAGGAATTCAAGGAGCAGATAAGAAACTGCATCTTTTATTTCCTTCCTGCCTATTAGCAGCCTGGTTGCAACTTTTTCTATTACCACCTAATTAAGCAGAAATATGCCCCATCTATCATTTGCTTGTCTTCTTTCTGGCCGGACTGGTGGTGTAGCCACATCCAGGGGAAACAGCATCTCCTTTTCACCTGCCAGTGGGGAAATAATTGTGGTCGACACCTTCCTACACGGGTGTGATGTACGAGGGGCTGGGCTGGAGCTGAGCTTTGCTCTGCACCCAGCTGCATTTAAGCTCTGGGCCGGATGCACAGGTGACTTTCCAAAGGTGAACCACAGCCCTGAAGCTGGCTTTGGAAAAATCCCTTAGGGGGAAAAAAAAAAAAAATCCCTTTGCCCCCTTCTTTGAGCCAGGGACAGCACTTTTTGTCATCCTCAGGGCACAGGCACGACCTCCCACCGCGTGCCCTGTGGACAGGGTATGGCTGCTTGCCAGAAACAAAGAGGGGACACGAGCAGGTTTCCGGGCTGGCAGTGCCAGGAATAAAAGATGAAAGGGTGGTCACTGCAGGTGGGGTTTGCTGGGGCTGTATCCCACCAGCTAAACCCCACTGAGCCCCAGCAGGGCAGCTACAGGTGGGTTTGGAGCAGGACTGTGTCCCCTGCCGGCATGTCCTGCCCGGCTCTTTCACTTGTGTCAGCCGAGGCATCCCTGCATCCCACCGCTTGTCCTCCCCAACGGCCTCCCCATCGGCTGGAGGGGTTCAGCCTGGCGGGAGGAGAGCAGCCGTGGTGGTGCTCCTCCCGTACAGACGTCCTGCACCAAAGCCACTTTCGTCAATGGCTGGACCTGACCTCTGAAAACCTCTCCTTCCATCATGCCTGGATTTACTGGGTCTCCATTGTCTGCAAAACCACAGGCTCCCCATCACCACACTCCTCTCAGGAGGCTTTGTGTGCCTTCATGGCCAAATTGCAGAGGCTAAGGCTGTTGTCTGAAACATCAGAAACCATTTAGCTCTGGGTCTGCTCTCCCTGAGTTTCATTCTTGCCTCACTGAAACGCAGAGAAGGCAAACCCAGAAGTTTTCTCCCAATGACCCCATTTTAAATCAAATGCAAATTCTTCAGCCAATGCATGAAAACATGTTTTGGGGTAGCTGAGACAATGTGGATGAAGTGGAAACGGCAGTGGCTGGCCTCCCTCTGATCACATCACTCCCAGGCCAGCAGCTTGGCCTGGCTTCAGATCTCTCCATAGACTTGTGCTCACACCATCATCTGGCTTTTTTCTGATTTCATTTTCCAGTTTCAGTTGGAGCGGAGCCAGAGGCGGCCATGAAGACGATCTGAGGGCTGGAGCCCCTCTGCTGTGAGGACAGGCTGAGAGAGTTGAGGTTGTTCAGCCTGGAGAAGAGAAGGGTCCGTGGAGACCTTAGAGCCCCTTCCAGTATCTGAAAGGGGCTACAGGAAAGTTGGGGAGGGACTCTGGATCAGGGAGTGGAGCCATAGGACGAGGGGGAACAGTTTTAAACTGGAATAGGAGAGATTTAGATGAGATCTCAGGAAGAAATCTTTCTCTGTGAGGGTGGTGAGACACTGGCCCAGGTTGCCCAGAGAAGCTGTGGCTGCCCCATCCCTGGAGGTGTTCAAGGCCAGGTTGGACAGGGCTTTGAGCAACCTGGTCTAGTGGGAGGTGTCCCTGCCCATGGCAGGGGGCTTGGAACTAGATGATCTTTAAGGTCCCTTCCAACCTAAACCATTCTATGATTCAGCAGAGCCTCCCACTGACTATTTCAGTGCTCTGCAGGGTTAAGGCAATGCTGTGCCAGATCAGGGCAGGAGACAGGCTGTTCTCCAAAATGTTTAAGGGGCAGCCTGGAATATCTTCTTCGTTACTTGCCAAAATGCGTATTTGCTGTCACTCTGAGGAACAGCGTGCCTGTGAAGGCACGGAGGCTGCTGCCACCCCCAGCTCGGGGGCATCTCCCAAGCCTGGCTACACAAGCAGAGGAGCGAAGGTGGGCACGCTGCGTGGGTGCTGCAGTGGGGGAACCTGTGCATGCCCCAAAGGTGGTGCTGAGCCTCTGCTGCTTTAAGACAGATGTTTTATATGGCTTTGACATCCTATTTTGTAAAGCAGAGAAAAATAACTCGGGGCTTCAGAAACTGCCCTGTCTCACAACACGTTCTGGGTCCTTCCCAGCTGTCCCAGGCATTGGGTCGTTGCCACCTTATGGTACAGTGTGATGGAAGAAAATGTGTTTTTACCCAGGACTGTAATCTGCACGACTCTGTTAAACGCAGACAAGGGTTCAAGTCACTCAGAGCTGCAGGGTGAGGCATGCTCTGCATTTCCTTCTTGCCAGCAGATCTGAAGGGGCTTTAAAAACAGACCACAAGGCTTCCAACGCCACTTGTGATATGCAAGATAGCTTACAGCTGGGGAAACAGAGGCAGAGAGCCTGTAGGAGCTGTGCTGTGTCATGGGGCAGGTCACTTGAGGTGGGACTGATGGCCGTTGGAATCCCAGCTACCGGCTGAGATGTCAGGACGCATCTCCTCCAGCATTCTGCCCAAAGCCCGCAGGCTGCAGCCTGCTGGGCATGGTGCTGTATGGCAGCACACTCGGCTGTTTAACTTGCTGGGAAAACTCCCCCTTTCTCCTTGCTTTGGGGAAAATAAAGAAAGTGACTCGCTGGCTTCTTAGCCGTTCCTCGCATGTGCTGCCGCACGAGCTTCCTAATTTGCTGGTGGAGCGGGCAGAGCTGACGCTGGGCTGCACCCTGGGGTTAGTGGAGCAGCATCTGGTCGCTGGGCTGCTCTTCTCTTGCTGTTTGCAGGGAGATGTCTCCTCTGCTCAAATGCAGCTCTCCTTTGAGGCTCGGCCATGAAAAGCCAGGGCAGCTCAGCACACACTGTTGTTCTGGGCTCTTTCTGGCATCAGAGTTCTGCATATGCACAAAATCTTCACAAAAATGTGGGGGGTTGGGTTGTGTGTATTTCAAGGTATCAATCAACGCCGTGAGCTGGGCTGAAAACAGCCTCTTGGATTTTATGTGTTATCCAGGGTCGCTTGTGTGTGACTTTCCCTCTGATGATAGAAGGGCAAATTTATCAGTATAAAAAGTTGAGGCTGCACCGTCCCCTGGTTATTGCTCCTTCCCCGCTTGCTCCCAGTTCTGCAGGGAAGCTCTCCAGGAGCAGCAGTATGGACTCCGTGCCTTCTGCCTCAGCAATTTCTGTCTTCGAGGAGCTTTGCTTCCTCATAGAAGAACAGAGAAGGATTTTAGCTCTCGGATACTGGCTGGGCTCCTTTCTGCTGGGCATCACCAGCACCAGGGGCTTGTACGACCCACTCGGAGGGTGCTGCCCGCAGTGGAGCACCCACGTGCAGTGATGGGGTATTAGCAAACCCATTTACTGACGAGGTGCAGGCAGACATGACCCCAGACTCCTGCTCTGCAGCTTGCCCACCTTGCAGGCCATCTGCCTGTGATTCAATAGGCTTTGGACTAGGTTTCGAGGGGTGTTCACTTCTCTTTTAGTTAATGAAAGCTGAAGTCAGGTCCTGGGTTCACTGGCAATGTGACGTATTTTCTGGAGCTTCAGTAAAGAGAGATTTCTGGATGTACGTATCACATCTGCTCATAAAGAAGCACAGCCATCCTCATCATAGGGTTTTTTTCTGATGCGACCAGAGATCTTCCAACAGCTTAACGGCTGACAAAGGCACCCAGCCTGCAGAGAAAACAATCTATCACTTGCCCAGGGAGCCAGAGATCCTTGTTACCTAACCCTGGGACGATAATAATCCCCCAAATCCCATAATATCTGCAGTGTGATAGCTTTTGCTTCAACAGCAGAGAGGTTACAAGGTCTCCCTACATCTGCCATATGCTCCAGACAGAGGTGGGTGACACAGCCGCAGCACTGGGAACGATGCCGAATTCATGGAGGAGGGATAGCTTCCTCTCGGCTCAATTTCACAGTTGAGTATATTTTCGCAATAGAAAAAGGTAGTTACAAGAAAGGGGTTATTTCCAGATGAGGCACGTCCCTGCTGTTGCTTGTCTTTTCCTTGCAGTCATGCCTGGCTTGGTCTGGGCAGGGTTCTTGCCAGGCAGTGAAGCCGGCTGCTGGGATCCTGTCAGCTTTGCGGTCCCGCAGGAGCACCTGGCAGTGCCAGCCCCTCCCCGGGCACTGTCACCCACCTGTCTGTGGGTAAGGGGGTTACTTAGGTCACAAAATCTTCTGCTGCCCCATCTGTGCCCAGTGCCACCTCAGTGATCATAGAGTGGTTTAGGTTGGAAGGGACCTTAAAGATCATCTAGTTCCAAGCCCCCTGCCATGGGCAGGGACACCTCCCACTAGACCTGGTTGCTCAAAACCCCATCCAGCCTGGCCTTGAACACCTCCAGGGATGGGGCAGCCACAGCTTCTCTGGGCAACCTGGGCCAGTGTCTCACCACCCTCAGAGTGAAAAATTTCTTCCTGAGATCTCATCTAAATCTCCCCTTTTCCAGCTTAAAATCATGACCCCTCGTCCTACCCTGATCTCCTGTTGCTTCCTGCACCGCTTCGGCTGTGCCCCATCCCCAGCCTGGAGCCCCTCCATTGCTTCCACTTCAAACATTTCCTTGTCACAAACCTATTTTTAGATTAATTGAACCTAAACCAGCTGCCCTGCCCTTTTAACAGAGCAACACTTAATTCTGCTGCTGAGATCACAGGTTTCTGCCAGCACAGGGACACAAAATTGCCAGACTGGCTCAGCCCCAAGGTCTATCTATCCAAGACCCTGAGTCCCCCTGTGAGCTGGGACTCATGGAGCAGCTGTTTCACCAGTGGTGGTTTAATGCCGAAGCGGAGCTGGGAACAGAAGACAAACACAGCTCCCAGCACTTCAGGACTTTCACTGCAGTTTGATAAATCCAAAAGGTTTTTAAGCAAGCTGTTTCTTCTCCTGGCAGCATAAAAGGTTGTGCGCTGAAACAGCTGCTCGCTGTTTAAATGCTAATATTAGTTCTGTGTTTCCCTATGGGCTCTTCCTCTCTTTTTCAGAGGACAGGGCTCCACCCCTATCCCACTGTGGCTGTCAGCAGGGCTCCTGCTGCCCTATGGCTGGCTGAGCAGCCACTGGGCTCTCCATCATGTGGCTTCCCCAGCCGTGGTGGTCCCCAAGTCCACCCAAGGCTGCATGGTGGAGGCTGAGGGCAGAGACCTCCATGACAAGAGGAAACAGCCTCAAGTTGCGCCAGGGGAGGTTTAGATTGGATATTAGGAAAACTTTCTTCACCAAAAGACATTGGAACAGGCTGCCCAGGGCAGTGGTGGAATCACCATCCCTGGAGGTATTGAAAAGCCGGGTAGACATGGTGCTGAGGGACATGGTTTTGTGGTGGACTTGGCAGCGCTACGTTAACAGTTAGACTTGATGACCTTAAAGATCTCTTCCAACCTAGGTGATCCTGTGATTCTATGATCCCACCAGCTGCTGCCAGAAAGCAGCACCCCGAAAGCAACAGGGGAGGATGAAATGCCATGCTTGGGGCAAAAACCAGGCAAAAGGTGGCACCTCCACCGGTAAGGGGTACTTGGGATAGTCCTGGAAGAGCTCTCATTTCTCCTTGTGTCCCTAGCTTTGATGCTGGTGCCGAAATGATGGTTGCAATTAGGTAAATAATGTAGCCATGCCAAGACCAGAGCCTGGAGAAGGGGACCTTGCCCAGGAGGGCTTACTTCACCCTTGCACTGTGCAGAGCTTGTACTCCTCAGCTGTGAAAGCAGCTTTTTGCTTGCTGATGCTCCTCAAAAAGGGCAAATCGGGCAACTGGTGACAGCGTCCTTCCAAGTTGACTTTGATTCTTTCTCCCTGTTGCCTTGGCTGGTTGTTCTCCATACCCGTCCCTCCATGTAAGTCAAGAACCAAGATGCTGGCTTTACAGAAAAACACGCCAAAACTTTTCATGAGAAAACAATGGGTTTTGGATCCCTTTGCCTTGTAGTGAAGATGATTTGGACTTTTCAGCTCCCAGGGATGTAGGAAGTGTCGTGTTGCCTATAAATCAAGCTGTGCCATGCCAGTTTAAATTGGACACCCTGAAATCAGGCAGATTCTGGAAAATTAGCACTTAGTGCTGGCTTCAGGCAGGCCAAGTGGCACTCGGCTTTGGAGGGAGCTAATGGAGAGTGGAAATATACTCTTGTTTTTCACTGCATATACATGAGAACCCAGACTCTCCTCTCCTGACCTGTCAGGCAAAGTCTGGGATATATCTGGAAATCTGCTTGCTTGGGGATGTTTTTTCATCCTAAGTAGCTTCTCTCGCTTATCTGCTGAGCGATCAAACGGAGGCTGTTGATTTATTACCCCTTCTGCTTGATACATGGGCTGCAGCTTATCCTGGGCACCGCACTCTGCTCTCAGAGCTCTTCTCTAATGCCAGCACATTAACCGGGAGGGAGCTGCTCTGCAATGTAATTACGGGGAACGTGACATTCCTGGATATTTCCCTTCCCCAGGCACAAAGGCTCCATGTTTCCCCGGGCTCCTCAGCACAAAGAGCTGAGTTGAGAGTTAATGTTAAATATAAGTGGGAAGGAAGAAGTCTGCTCATGAAATTCCCTTCCAAGGGAGTCTGCAAGCTGAGCCAGCCCTCAGCAGCAAACAGAAACCCCGGACAGTGGGGATCAGAGCAGCAAATGTTGCAGCCCAGGGCTGAAAACAGCTTTTAGGTGAAAATTAATCTGGCCCAGCTGTGTAATGGGGGAGGCTCTGATTAGAGGAGCAAAAATTGATGCCCAACTCGCAAGTAAAAGCAGAAAGGGGATGCAAAAAACTGAACACAAAGTGTCTGTATGACACTTCCATTGACCAGCTAAATGAAACCCTCATCGTTTCCTACCCTGCCTTTTTTTTTTTTTTTGCACCAGACCCTCTGAGCGAATTATTCTGGTAGATTCCGTTCCCAGTCTCTCAAGCTATAAAGGGTCTATTTGTAAAGCTAATACCCTCCTGCAGCATTTATCTAATGGGCAGCTTGGGAAAAAAACGCAGTATTGAAGCATACAGTGACTTCACACAAGGGTGTCCTGGGATGTAAAAGAAGCTTGAGGCCTTTTTACCCCTTTTTTTCCGAACAGAGAGGGCACAGAGGAGTGTTGCTTTATTTTGTGCTTGAGGAATCTCAAGAGTACCTGATCATCTCAATTTTTTTTATGCCTGATTTAAAAAACATTAGAGAAATCAGAGTGAAAATTACTTGCTTTCTCACTCGATCGTATTTTCACCAGCACATTATGTCCCAGCCCTGCCAAGAGCTACAGTCCTGCCATTCCTGGGATCGAGGATGTAATTTGCAGCGTGAGAATAACAAGGTAAGGCAACGTCAGAAAAAGAGCAGCAAAATCCTGAAGCTCTTTCTCCTTTCTTTGCAGATCATTTTACAGAAGGGCATTGGGCAACAAGGGGACTTGGGTGCTGCTGGAGGGAGGTTTGACCACGCTGGAGCTCCCGTCTGCTGGTCAGACCTCCCACCAGCCCTGTTTTCCCTGGCCCTGGGGCAGCGCTGCTGGCGGGGCTGCACTCAAGCTGCCAGGAGCTTGTTTTAGGTAGAAAAAGCTCTTTTCCAGTTTGACACGCAGATTTCTAGAGCGATGCCAGGCTGCAGTTTTGAAGGAAACAGGGGTACAGACTGTTCAAATGCTCCTGCAGGAACCGGCGTGCCGCCTGAGCCAGGAGAGCCAGGCAACCTCATGCCTATGACACTGGCTTGGGGACAAAACCCAGTCTCAGAAAAGTCTGGTTAAGTGCCCTGTTGTGTGGTCCTGTTTGAAACTGGCTGATTCTGCACCCTTGAGGGCAAAATCAAATGTAGCTGCTCTCCTAACACACAGGAAACCAGGTGGTGGGACAGGGGGAAGAATAGCAGTTTAATTCATAGAATCACAGAATAGTTTGGGTTGGAAGGGACTTTTAAAAGGTCATCTAGTCCAACCCCCCTGCCATAAGCAGGGACATTTATTTATTAGCTTTTTTATATATATTTATATTTATTTTGGGGACATTTGTCTATTTGTGGCGTGACTATAGCAGAGCCCTTGCTGGAGGCACACAGCAGAAGCAGGGGCACAGATGAGTGTCTGAGCAGGTGACATGGATGCGATTTTCCTCCTGCTCCTGTCCCCAGGTGTTTGTGGTCACGGTGGTGATGCCACTACTCACCCTTGCACTCCCAAACTCCCTGCCAGTACGACTCGCTCAGCCGCTGCACGCAGTTTCTTTGTGAAATTTAAGGCATGAAAAAAAAATCTCCTTTCCAATTATCTGGCAGAGGCACCACAGCTGCTACTTGGGGCTGTCTACGAGCTGGAACAAGTCCCATCTTCACAACGGGCCTGTGGCACTCCTCCGCCTGCCACATCCCCAAGCACAGACCCTCGGCGAGCGTGGTCCAGGTCAGCCTGACCCCACATAAGCCTTTGCCGCATGGGAATAACATGAAACAACAACTCTTCATGAAGCATAATTCCGTGTTACCAGAAGAAAATAATGTTTTAGGCCAATCTGCCAGGTATTGTAATGTTAAGGATGTGAGAATTTCACTTGAAAACATGTGATAGCAACTTTAATGCCAAGCTCCACCAAAAAAACAACCTGGGGAAAGAAGAGTAGAACACTAAAAATAAATAAATAAATAAATAAATAAATAAATAAATAAATAAATAAATACTGCCCAAAAAAAGCCCCCTTCATCTGCAGAAAGATGGCAACAAGAGTTCAGGCGGCTGAAAGAACCAACACAGGGGAAGATTAATAGAGCTGATTATTTCCATGTTGAGAAGCTGACAGATATTCGGGGAGGGGAGGGGGGAGTGTCCTGAAGGGACAGGGTCACGCACAGCCCGAGACGGGTAGCCGCCACTGAGCTGCGACAGGGAGAAATGAAAAATTGCTGGCTGATGGCCAGGAGACTCTGCCCGCAAGATCAATAAGGCTGTTTTAGATGTAAAGAGTGTTTGGTGAACGCAGCCAGGAAAGGGGTCTCAACCTGCAAACTGTTAAGATTTATTCTGCTGGTCCTAAAATGGCAATAATGGGGTGAAGCAGGAAAGAACATCCATGTAGGTTGGATGTGTGAGCTCCACATGTGGCAGGGGGATCCTGTATGGGTAGATGTGGCCAAATTGTTCTTTCTCCCCCAGAAGAGAAAAGAGTCTCTTACAAGCAGAGGAGACTGGTGGGGTGCCACAAGGTCTGGCCATCCTTGCAGTTGGTTTCTCCTTCCCTGTCCTTCCCATATCTCTTCGATCGCAGAGCTCATCTCCCACCTTTGTCTGGACACTGAGGCTCTCCCAGTGCACGGCAAAGTGGCGCACAGTAAACTCAGGCACTTCTTTTTGCTAAACTGGGAGCCGACAGGGAGACATCAGGCTGTCTGATGGGATGTTTGAATGATGAAGTATTTAAAAGTGCATTGTGCTAACCACACTTGCGGCATCCAAAAGGGACCCAATGGCACGTAGCCTGGATCAATGATGTTCAGCTGCCCCGGTCAATGGTATCTCGGTGAAATCTTTGATTAATGGATGCTCAGGAGGCAAAGGACAACTCGACTTCAGTGGTGTGTTTGGAGATGGCTGGGAGCCAGAGAGAGGGGCTAAAAGGGGTTGGCGGAGTCCTGAAACCAGAATGGAGGCAGTAAATAGGATGAGATGATGCTGATGGCCTGGGGTGTGGAAGGGTTGGCCTAGCCCCACCTGCAGCGCACATGGCACTTGTCAGCCCTCAAGTGATTCGGGGAGCCCCAAAATTCACATGCACAGCATACGAAACAGGCAGAGAAGGGTATTATTTTCCATGAGGTGTTAAATAATAGCACTTGCTAATGATGTCTTCTGCCATCCCTGCTGCATTTCAGAGCAAAGCTCATCATTGCAGGGGTTGCTAATTCCTTATCACCAGCGGTTCAGGCTGCAACGTGGGGTCACCGCCTCCTGTTAGAAACCAGCCTGAGTGGCAGGCGATGCCGCTGGATGCTTACACACCGCTTGGATGGTGTTCATCACCCCTAGCTTGGTTCCTCCTACACCTCTACCAGGCCCCCAGCAGCAACTGTGGCTTCCTACAGCCCCACAGAAATGAAATTTCATCTAAACAAAATTAGAGGTTTGGATGGAGACCAGGCACTGCAGATGTGCAGTGAAGATATGAGCATCTGTACTCAGAAGCCTGCAACGTCATCAGATAGCTCACCCATTGCCACAGAAACCTGAACCAAAATCTTACATTTTCTTTCCTTTCCAACAAAATTTCCAGCTTTTGTATTGATGAAGGGGGGGGGAAAAACATCCTTCAGCTGGGCTGTGGAATGGGGAGCTGTTTCATGGAGGTTAGTTCACGTGTCTAGGGAATAAGTAGAGATGTGTAGCCTTTGGGTGCGGGTTTCTGGAGATGGGAAGGCAGCAAGGAGAAAAGCTTAGCCCTCGTGGATGTGGTGTGAGCTCCTGCCATGGTTATATGGCTGCGGTTTGCTCCTCAGTCCCTGTGTAGTTCAAAGCTACATCCACGCCATCTCCAGCAGCACATTGGTGCTGCCTAATATTAATACATAAATATTAATGATATTTATATAAAGCAAAGAGCTCAGTTAAACAGTATACTGACAATTTATTTCATTTATTTTACAGCTTTGGCTTTCCCCTACGTATTTCATCCCACCTGCCTTTTGCCCAGTAGTCAATGGAACACAGCAATAGAGCAGGGGAACATTTCCTTCCTTCTCTGATCTCCCTGCCCAAGTTATTGGACAGCTGATACGCTCTCCAACTAGAGAATCATTTAAGGTTTGCTATCTCGTGGCTTTCTGGCATAAGAAACAAGAAACTCAACCTCTAATCATGTCTCCTATTTTCTAATGTAACTACTTCATTTCAATATTTATTCTTTGTAGGATTCATTGTTATTTTCTTGCTTTTGATTACTTTTTCAATCATGCAGACAGGATACTGCTCAATACAGAGCCCATGCGTGCATGTCTTATATGTGCTTGGGCAGTTAGAACTGGAAAACTGCAGACGACTCCGCAAAATGTCCTGAGACATCCATAGATCAGCCTCACATCTGGATTATTTTCAGCTCATCCCACCCTGCAATATTGATGACCTTGTCAGTTAGAGCTGCGGCCTCTGCGGTCGGTGTTTCTGCAGAGTCTCGTGGTCAGAGCTTCTGTTCCTTTAGGACATCTGAAAACACCAAGTGTTAGTGGAGAAGCTGTCATACTGTTCTTACTTGATACATCAACATGAAAGCTGCTGTTGCTTATGTCTGTAGGGGCAAACTGAGGACACCAAGAGCCTTTAAGAAGTTTGTTATAAAACTGCTGACAGGATCAGTCAGTGTCAGTTGCTGGTAGGAGCTGAGAGGTGGCAAGAGGCCATGTTGGCTGGCCCAGGGACACTGGTTTCCATGGGTGTCTCTGGGGATGGACAATGAATGCGCAGGGGTCTGGCCCTGCCGCCCAGCAGCCATGTGCAGTCTGGGCTGCGCCAAAGACCTCTTGTGAATTTCAGCCAGTGCTCCACATACTGCAGTCGCTGTTTGGGTGGCTGTGGCACCCTGGATGACCATCAGAAATGTGTGACCATAGAGAGGAAGGTGTTCCCACCTGCCTTCCTCCTTGTCCTCCACTCCCCCTCAAGCTCAGCCCTGCGATGCTCCAGCAGCCGGGCAGAGCTGTGTACCGGGCTCCTGTCGTTGGAGAGATCTGAGTCTTCCTCTGCAGAGCAGGTGGAAGCTGGATGTGCTGACTCCAACAGGGACCTGGGATGCAGCAGCAGTGGGTTTGTGTCCACTCAGGTGAGGTGAGGACGTGGGTTTTCATATCCCTGGTGACCGCTGTGCCAGTCCATGGGGGAGCGCGGCCGTATCCTCAAACTGCAGCAGCCACAGTTGAACATGACACAGGTACTGTAGGGTCTTCTCTGAAAATGATCATGGAATCACAGAATGGTTAGAGTTGGAAGGGACCTTAAAGATCATCTAGTTCCAAGCCCCCTGCCATGGGCAGGGACACCTCTCACTAGACCAGGTTGCTCAAAGCCCCATCCAACCTGGCCTTGAACACCTCCAGGGATGGGGCAGCCACAGCTTCTCTGGGCAACCTGGGCCAGTGTCTCACCACCCTCACAGAGAAAGATTTCTTCCTGAGATCTCATCTAAATCTCTCCTATTCCAGTTTAAAACTGTTCCCCCTCGTCCTATGGCTCCACTCCCTGATCCAGGGTCCCTCCCCAGCTTTCCTGTAGCCCCTTTCAGATACTGGAAGGGGCTCTAAGGTCTCTGCAGACCCTTCTCTTCTCCAGGCTGAACGACCCCAACTCTCTCAGCCTGTCCTCACAGCAGAGGGGCTCCAGCCCTGGGATCATCTTGGTGGCCTCCTCTGGACCTTCTGATGTTGGGGGCTCCACAGCTGGACACAGTATTCCAGGTGGGGTCTCAGGAGAGTGGAGCAGAAGGGCAGAATCCCCTCCCTCGCCCTGCTGGCCACGCTGCTTTTGATGCAGCCCAGGTTGCCGTTGGCCTTCTGGGCTGCCAGCGCACATTGCTTGGTCATGCTGAGCTTCTCATCCACCAACACCTGCAAGTCCTTCTCCTCAGGGCTGCTCTCAGTCCATCCTCTGCCCAGCCTGGATCTGTGCCGGGATGATGGCTCTTAGCCCTCCCTCCCCGCTCCCTGAATTACATGTTTCAGACCGGGCTCAGCAAAGCTCCTGTCCCGGTGGGATGTCTCCTCAGGGGGCTGCTGTGTGACAGCAGGGAGCTGCGGCGTCCCTGAGAGGGACCTGTGTCCCGGAGCCATCTCCTAGTGCACAGGGAAACCTCCATGACACCTAGCTGGTCCCTGATCTGGCCCAAACACCGGCGACAGCCTGCACCTCGGGAGCAGTCATGTCGCCAGCAGGCCCCGCCACCCCGCACAGCCGGGGTGGGGCGGGGGGCGGAATGGAGCCGCTCGCTTTGGCCTCCCCGGCTGGTGAGAGGCTGCCCCGGCCCAGGCAAGGCCCCGACCCGCCGCCACGGCCCTTCGCTTTCGGCGGCAGTTTGGCCCGGCCGCCGCGCCGTAGGGGCGGTTGCCATAGCGACGAACGGCGCGGCCCGGCCTGGTGTGGCGGCGGCAGGCGGAGGCCCGCGGGCTGCCACGGCGATGTCGTTCCGCGACCTCCGGAGTGAGCAGCCTCGCTGAGGGCCGAGGGGACGGGATGGGACGCGGCAGCCCCCGGTGGCGGCCACCCTGAGGCCCCTCCCCGGGCTGCCGCGGCTCGCTGGGGCCTGCGGAGCGACCCCGGCCCCCCGGGTGCCTCCGCAGCCGGGCGGGTCCTGCTTTTCCTCTAAGTTTTGCCCTGTAATTTCGCTTAGAGAGCCGGGAGGCAGCGCAGGCGGGTGGGGGAGCGCCTAGGGCCTCACCGGTGCCTCGGGCGAGGGCTACAGAATTTTGCAGAATTTTATTAAGAATTTAATTTCTTTAAATCGCCTGGCAGGGCAATTGCACTTTAGCAGGGCGTGATGGGCGCCGAGGAGTGCGATAGCCCAGCCTCTGCACGGCGGTGGGCACCGGAGGTAACGTCATTTAAATGGCGTGCTTTGTAGAGAAAAGCTGTTTTAACGTAGTTTCTGCCCAGTGAGTCGCTTGTTAAAAAGTCGCCTTTTTACTTGGGCATGTTTTCTGGTGAAATGGTATCATTATTTTTCAATTAATCCATTCAGGCTTTTTTTGAATAGGGTGTGTCTGATGGTAAATGGACAGCACGGTGTGGGAACCGGGCTCTCGGTAAGATCCGTGTTGGATATATCAGAAGGAATTCCTGCTCTTGCTTGTTTTTCAGATTTTACTGAGATGATGAGGGCACTGGGGTATCCCCGACTCATATCGATGGAGAATTTCCATACCCCAAACTTCACGCTTGTTTCAGAAGTGCTTCTCTGGCTAGTGAAGAGGTTGGTGATTAGGCTAACAAATGTTGGGGCTGGTGCTGGGATGTGGTGTGTATGCTTGCAGCTGATGTTTTGATGTGAAACTGTATTAAGAAGTTGAAAGAGCAACATAATGCTAATTAGTCATTCTTTGAGATCTACTCTTCTAAAGATCAGGTAGAAAATGTGGTAAAGCTTGCAGGTTTTTAGTTTAATTATACAACAACAAAAACAAGTGTTTTAATAGCTGAAGTAGAAAATACAATGACTCAGTCCTGGCAGAGGTTGCATCCTTGAAGGTGGACGTAGTTATTTGAAGGTCATCTCTTTCACATAATCTGCAAAATCCAGTACCATCCTGCCTATATCTGACCTCGTACCCCAAACAGGGTGATATATAGTAAAAACTTCTCAAGGTACTAACTCTGTCTTGAGATCTTGTTCTTACATTGTTGCTACAATTGTTATTGGTTTAACCTGGTGTTGTCTAACATCCATGCCATGTTTAAAAAAAAATAAAATGACACGATACTAATCTGCTGCTATCCAGCTGTAGTTTTACACCCACTTAATCCATTGACAGACTTTGCTTAAACATTTATGAAACTTGAGGTGCTAATCAAATTATACGTAATCTTCTTTCTCCCATGTAAGTGGAAAAATAAAAATAAACTTATGTTTTTTAAGCTACTTACAAGGTAGAATATTACAATTGAAAATACGACAGTGACCCACTTGCCTGATTGCTATTTTTTGGCCTGGATTCATAATTAGTATCCATTAAGTTTAATTACCAAGCTGTTAGAAATTTGCTGAACACTGTTGCAATTGTAATAAAATCGGGAAATACAACCTTTCAAAATTATTTGGATTAAGTTACTTTAGAATACTACTGTTACTGTTGAGGGTCTAAATTACTGGTTGTTTTCAACTCGTGTAAAAACAGAAATTGGTGTGTCCCCCCCAGTATGTAACAGTAAAATAACAGAGCAATTGAAAGAAGACAAAAATACTGTTTAAAAAATATGCTTCTGTAATGAACCTGAACACTTTTATAAACTTAAGCTTCTATTTATAGGATTACTGGGAGCCCTATGCCTAATAGTGAAACGCTTCACTTTCACACCAAATAGCAACTGAACACTGGCATCCTTTTCTGTTATGGGTCAGATTTACACTTGACACAGACAGCTTTTCCAACTTCTAGAAGCCTTTTAAATACACTTTAAAGTAGAGAGGCTACTTTGCACTTGCCTTGCTCTTAATTTCAGATGTGATTTGAAAGCGAAGATGCTTTTTTGCCTGTCTGAATCTTGAAAATCTCAAAGCCTCGTAGGAGATTCTGGGTACTTACTTTTTTTTCTTTCCTGGTTCCTGTAGGCTGGTGGCTTCTAGAAGTTTCTGCATTTCACTAGTGTTTTTTTTAAAAGGATTTTGCAATCTTTCAATTGGCTTTTTTGTAAGTTTCATTTACTTTTGAAAGTAAAGCGTTTGAAGTGATGTCTGCCAGTGTGAACTTTTCTTGTGTGTTTTGAGAGAGTGGAAAGGTCTCATAACATTTTAAAGGACAAGGTGGCTGTTTTTGTTATTACCAACAATAGTAAACTAATACAAGTCAATTTACCATACCTCCAGAAAGGCTGGGAATATTAACTTAGTCATATGCTTGGTGTTTCAAATTGTGAAGCGACATGTGATTAAGTTTAGTTTGATTTATATAAGCAGCTTGTGATTTAAGGAGTAAATTACTTCTGAAAATAAGTATTTCACAGACTTGATTAAGTGAGCTAAATTTTGCTCCTTTGCAAAACTGACTGAAAAGATGTGTTCAGGACCCCACAGTAACAATTCCTTCTGGAGATGTGTCTCAGGTTTTACAGCTTTTGCAGTTTGTACACAAACCTGTTGCATGCATTCTGGGGTCTGGATACCCCTGTCTGCAGCAGGAGCTAAAGATTTATTTTCTGGTCTCGTACATGCTTATTTTGTTTGATTTTTTGCCTCACAAATGAACCAGTCTCGTTAATATTGCACATGTATTTCTTGTCAGAATCTACGCGTGCTTCTTTCCACAGGTATGAACCTCAGACTGATATTCCTCCTGATGTGGAGACAGAACAGGACCGGGTTTTCTTCATTAAGGCGGTGGCTCAGTTCATGGTAAGTCTACCTAAGGAGTCATGCTTAAGCACACTGAAATACTGGTTCCATATTAGCTTTAATGCTTTCTCTCTCAGCCCCTTACAATTTCCTTGCAATGAGTGCCTGAGTACGTACTGTCTTCTTGTGCTGCATTGTATGTCTGGTGCTGTATTGTATGACTTGTGCTGTTACAAACTTGAACAGGCTGGAATCAGGATGCCTGATTCTTTTGTGAGCTTGAATAGTCGTAACTTCTGATGTTTTCATTCTGGTATAGAATCATATGTTGATATTCTGGTGTATGAGCCTTCTCACTTACTAGATCGAGCTGTATTTTGCTTGGATCAAATCTTTTATCGCATTATGCTTGAGCATACTTGAATAGGGCCATCAAATTTTTTAGTCTTGTGGAATAAAATCACATTGTCCTTCACATCATTCCTGTTCTTTTGATGCAGCGTGAGCCTTTGATGTTATGACACACTTACATAGCACTCTTAATCAGCTGGAAAAAAACTTAATGAGGCTGTGGGTGGGTCTGGAAGCAGCGGAAATCTTTATACTAATACCAAAGATTAATTTCTTATAGTACTTTAAAAAATATTTTTAAATGACATTCTAACCAAGCCAGCTTTTTCCTTCTGATTTGTGATGATGTCCACCATGAACTTTCTTAATTTTACTATGTTCAGAGCATGATACACTTCCGTACATACCAGAATGCACTTTTGAGCCCTGGAGCGTCATAAGAATCTGTAATGAACAGATCTATTTTGTTTGGAGGGATTTTCTCCCTCTAAATCAGGCACGTTTTAAAAGGACAAGTATGGAAGCAGAAATAATATTATGCATACATTTTCCTTTTAATAGCTGACTTCATGTAAGAAATCCCAAGGGTTTTGAAGAATTACATAATATGATTCAGAAAATGAAATGAATGGAAATTTCTGTAATCATCCTGTACTTAGTCTCAGTTAATATTACAAGATAATATGGGGATTATTTTAGGTTTTCAGCATTTTCAGAATGAAAAAAGCTTGTAGATATTTCCTTAATAATTCACTGTCCATGGAATCCACAGTTATCTTCTCCACTAGCTAATAGATTTATGGATCTGTAGCCAGATGTGAGATTTGATGGAGATGGATTTGTCTCAGAAGAGAGTATCAGCGTAGATTAATCATCATGAAATATACCTAGAGTGTTGCTCTCCTTTACTGAACAAGGAGTAAAGATGTGTTAATTTTTTATGCAAATTATGTATTGCTCTGCATTACTGGTAGTTTGAGAACTTGTCAAATGTCTCCTTTTCGGACCCAGAAGTTCCTGAAGTATCTGCAGGGTTGTTTTATGTGGGTTTTTTGAATTGTTTGTCCACCTAGAACTGCCCTAGTTTGTGTGGCTCAACACCTGGCTCCTACTCGAGTCCACTTGGATCCAAATTTGAGGTAGAGTGCAGCAAAAAGCCTGTGATGAGTTCAGTCTCATAGAAATGCATTCATGAAAATGTACTTAGCAAACCAAGGTACCAAACTTTTTGCAAAAGTCAGACATATTTGTTTTTTTAAAAGTGATCTGAGAAGAGATTGATGCAACACCTGCTAATGATCTTCCTGAGTGCTTTCCGGGAAGTATCATGTGTTCAATTCCCATTTCAGCCTGTGAAGATTTAGACCCACAGAGTACCCAGGAGACTATCCTAAGTATTAAACAAGGCAGGAAGATGAGAGCAATCCTCTTTCTTCTTATCGCAAACATGCTGTTGTACAGGAAAAAATGCAAACTGTTTGGGCTAGACAGGCTGAAGACCATGACTCTGCAACTGAATGGCTGGAGCACTCAGCTGGGGGTTCTGGTTCTTCCCTGGGCTGTTTTTGCACATCCATCGCACTGTCAAAATTTGGCTCTATGATAATAATAAAGCAGATTTTAAAGTAAAGCAAATTCTCTGGGTGTTGATGCCATTCTTGCAGTATATTTCTATTTCTCTTTTCTATTGCATGATAATAATGTGTTCTTCAGAGTAGACGGAGGTGATTTTTAATGATACTTTAAATCTATTTAGAGTTGTTACAAAATCGGTGACTGTCTCAGGCTTTCCAAATGGGAAGTTACCTTCTTGAGTAAGCAGTGCCATTATGCCAATCTGAAAAATATATGTACTTGTCTGCGTATTTTTTCCTCTTTTTAACTAGTCTTTGAGTGAAAAAGCATTGTTTTTTCCTTTTACTAGACATTGATTTTTCTCTCTTGGGGTTGAGTGGAACTGAAATTGGAATTCCTGTCTTCAACAACGTCCTTCATGATGTGGTGCATTACTCTTCTTTGTGTAGGGGATGTTTAACAGATTCTCTCTGTTTAATGACCTGCTTCTTTTAAAATTTAATACCTACTATTTCTATGATTAGTTTGTTAGATTCCTTGTACTGAAAGGGAAGGAAGGAGAGCATATCTTGCTTTCCAACTTGGGTATTAGCTCATTTGAGGTCACACTGGTCAAAGTTTTCAAAGCTGTTTGGGTTTTTTGTGCCATAAGTCTTCTGTTCCCCCAGCTCAGGGTGTACAATGTCAGTACCCTGTTCTGGAAGGTTTGAGTTCACTTTTCAGCTGAGTTCCTGCCTGCAGGAAGAAGATGTAGAGTCAGTTTCCTGTGCTGGGTTGAGATTTTGGGATGAGAGAGGCAAAAGGTAAACATTTCTTGGAAGTGGAAATCTGTCACAGTTTGACAAGGTGCATATGAAGAAACAGGGGCCAATGACTATTTGCTGTATTTCCTTTGTTCTTTGAAAAGTTGGAGCTAAATCCATGGTTTGAGATGTGGTCCGTTCTCCTTTTATTTTCACAGGAAACTTTGCTGCAGTCAGTTATTCAGTGAAGCTCCGTGCAGAGTGGGCAAAACTTGTACTGACCATTTTAATGTTTGAGTCTTTTACCCCAGGTTGAAGGTCTGCACTGTCAGAGCCCTGGGGTGGTATGAATTGCTTATGGTAACACCGTAATACCATGAGTGAATTGTAGATAGATTCTTTCTGCTACACAGTATTGCCAAAGGGTAAACATTTTAGGAGAAGTTTAATCTTAAAAGATACTGAAAAGATATTAAGTCATTTGGATGCTTAGCTTTTGTATTCATAAGCGGTGACTGTTTTTTGTTTGCTTGCTTGTTTAGTCGTGCCACCAGGAAGACTGCGTCAAAGTTTTACCTGAAGTTTGATGTTGGCTCCTTGTGGCTATTTGTTTAGGATCTAGATCTTGTCAGGAATTTCAAGAACAACATTTGTGTCCTTTCTGTGACAGATGTATCGTTTCTATCGTGCTCTTTTCCCCCTGTATTATTTTGAAGTATAAAGAGATAGTATTGTAATTTTTTTTTTTTTTTTCCTTACTGGTCTTGTCTGTACTTTTCAGAGATGAAAGACAAGGGAATAAAATCACTAATATTATAGCAGGGAAAAATTTGAGAGAAACAATAAAATATTCTGAAGGTACTGCTGGAAGAGAAGACAGTTAAATTAGGATAATTGATCTTATTCTTGTAACTCATTAAGGGTGAAATTTACCTCCCTGCAGCATCATCACAAGACCTGGGCAGCACTTACATTCCACTTAAATTTAATTTGGATTTAAGTGGTGCACAGAGTTTTTGCTGATCGTCATGCAGGGAAGAATTAATGGATAGTTTGAATTTTTTCATTCTGGCAATTACCTGCAAATGTTACGACATGCAGAAAGTGCATATTTCAGAAAAATTTCTTCTAGAAACATCAGTAATACGGTGAGGGAAACTTGTGTTTCCAAACAGGAAGATTTATTTCTATAAAGCAGAGCATGGTGACCCCAAAGAGAGCTTTCGAGTGAAGTGTGAAGAGGTAAATGAGGATTTTGTTCTTTGTGACACAATGAATTCATTCTTTCTTCCCAAAGGCTACCAAAGCTCACATAAAGCTCAACACTAAGAAGCTTTACCAGGCAGATGGCTATGCAGTGAAGGAACTGTTGAAGATCACCTCTGTGCTTTATGGTGCTATGAATACCAAGGGAGTGGAACGCGCAGACCTGAGTGAGGAAGACAGCAGCAAGTTCAAGTTTGATCTTGGCTCAAAAGTAAGGAAAACTTGTACTTGGCAGGGGTTTTTTGTTAACTTATGAAAAACAAATCCATTTTCTATCTGAAACTTAGGTAGAGAATGTTTTCACAAGGGAGTGGGTATGATTTTAACTCGTACTTTCTGTAATTGAGGTCATATGCTATGATTTGTTTTAATCTCTGTGAATTCTCAACCAGAAGCTTAATGCAAGGCAACAGTGGCACAAACTTGGTTATCTTTGGCATGGACTGCTGTTGAAATCATAGAAATATTGGAGTAGGCCGGAATAAAGACTATTTTCTGTCTGCTAACCTTGTTGCAACAGGAGGAGTTTGCAAAATACTGACTGAAAGGTTTTTTTGAGCCTATTTGCATTAAGGAAAGGGAAATCTTCATGTTATCCTAACAGACATCAAAGCTGTTCAAGCCCTTACAATGAATGCCATCTCTAGATATTACATAAAACCGACACTTTCATAAATAAGGGGAATTCCTGTTACTTATTTTTGTTAGTTTTAGCACCTCTTCTAATATTTTTAGTCTTTGATTATATGCATTTGGCACATAGTATGGCTATACCATGTCATGCCTGATTGTTAGCCAATAATACTACCATTCTTGAAAGAATGGCAGAACCACAGGTGATTTTTCCTCTATGTAAGTCTGGTGTGTCCCTCTGAAGAAAGCACCTGAAGAAATAATAAAAAATACTTGTCAATGGTCAGTATTTATTACCTATGCAATGTGCTAGTCACATTCTTTGGTAGATATACTTTTTACTTTTGCATATGAAAAAGATGATGTTTCCCTTTGCTCTGGGCAGCATGTGAGCCAACAACTGGCCGAATCACAGTTTTGAGGAGCGTTGGTTTTTTTTGTTGGCCTGAAGTGGCTGGGGTTTCACCCAGAAGCCTATGTCTGAATGTTGCCTGATCTAAACCAATTTAAAGCTCACTCTCATTCCAGTGGACAACTTATTCAATACTATAGTAGAGTTTTGGCCACTGTGCTAATCTCCTATGCAATTTTAACATGAAAATGGGAAAAACCTGTTGTGGATTTTCTTTGTGATATTGGGGATTTTCTTTTGCTATTCAGTGCTGTTTCTGTGTTTCCAGATTGCTGACTTGAAGGCAGCTAGACAGCTTGCTTCCGAAATCACCTCCAAAGGAGCAAGTCTGTATGACTTACTTGGCAAAGAAGTTGAACTGAGGGTAAGTGTGTCCTGGAGAGTGTACAGGAACTTGTGTTCACTGGCTGCTGCAAAGGAAAAGGGTGAAAAAAGTATCAGTCGTTCATCTTAATGACTGCATCTAAAATGAATATTCTCTGAGTTGAAGGAATGGGTCTGAAAGTTTGCTTTTCCTTCCCACTGTATCAGTACTTGAATTGCAGTAAGGCTGAGAGAAGAGTTTGGCATTTTCAGCAGGAAACTGAAATACCCTCTGTAGAACTGTTTGGAAATACTAACTTTATATGTACGTTTTAGTGGTGGGTATAGATATATTCTGAAAGAGAAATTATTAACGCCCTTAGTTTTCCAAGTGCAAGGCTCATTATTTCTGTTACAGTAATTGAAGACCTTGAAAACCTGCAGGGTACATATTCTTTAGCTTAATTGTAAAATCACAAGCTGTTTCATGAAGTCGCAGAAGTGTCCTGAAACACTGCCAATAAATCTTTCAATTGTTTTCTGAAATGCATTTATCTGCAATGCTGGAAGTTCATTTTCTGAAAACAGACATTTAAACAAGGGAAACGCTGAATGTTCTAGTACTGTTATTGGTAATCTTCAGATTTGCAATATCTGAGCTGTAGGAAGTGCACCCTGTAAGAGCAGTAGACTGTGTGCCTTGACGATTAATGCTCCCAGATCTTTGTTTGATGGAATATAAGTGTTTCAAAGGGTAGATGATATACAGGGAAGATTATCTGGGGAACATTGTATTTGCTGCTAGATAAATTAGCGTGGTATACAGCAGTGTAAAAGGCATTGATATTTTAAAAGGGAGAGAGAAGCAATAAGCCAGTTTAATTCAACATACATGATTGTCACAAAGCCGTTAATCAGTCACTTCTCATCTTGCATTCTTTGCTTAATTTCTTGGCTTTGAAATGATTTTCACATGAATACTGCCTAATGTGTAAATGTTTGCTCTGAGCATTAAACTCTTTTTTTCTAAGTACGACATCTCTAAGACCTCTGCTAAAAAGTCAAGTGTAGGTCAGTATAAGGCAACATTTTTAAAAAGTACTCAAGCATTAGTTTGAAATTGGGCATTGTTTAATCATGTTAAATCAAGGCTTTTAGGAGTCAGACTGACTTTAGAGCTGGGCCCTAGAAAAGGGACTTGCACAACTGCAGAGTGCTGAAAGCATGAAATGAAAAATCAAGAGATGAGTAAGTGCTGCAGTGCAGCCACTTCTCATTGTGTCCATTAAGAAATCTTCAGTGGAAGACTATTTAAAGGTGCAATTTCTAAAAGGATGGTATTCCTTTTATACGGTAGCAAGCACATGTTTCTCGTGGTGTAATGACTGAGTGCAGAAGATGGGGCTAACTAATCCTATATAGGTACACAGTTTATATTTTGCAAAAAGGTTTGACAGATTGAACTTGTTGTCTTTAAAAAATCCTGTCTTAGGAAAGATGACCTTTGCTTCTTTCTCGTTAGATCTGAGTTTATATCCTAAAAGCACAAGGTGACACTATGACAGCACAGTGAGAACCTCCAGAGAGCAGCTGAAGAGACTTTCATGCTCTGTTCCTTATGATTTGTGACTGGTTCCAGCCTTCTTCAGTGATTTGTTAAAGCTGAAGAACCCATTTTTGGCTTGTGTGTTAAATGCCAAATTTGGTACATCAGCGTGTGACAAGTTTGAGACTTGAGCCTGTAGCAAAGTAAATAGGTTTCAGGGTAAAAGCCAGGAGGTTGCAGTAACGAGTTGTTCAGTGCAATTTGTCACATTTTCCTTTTTTAATTATAAGCACCCGACTCTGCTTTTCACTTGAAGTATGAAATTTGCTTATCAAATAAGAGGCTTAGAGCCAAATGCTGCTGTTTTCTTCCATCGCTGTTAGGTCTGAAAATGCCCACAGAAGGCAGTGGAGCTGCAGTGCTTTCTAAGTAGGCAGTGTTGAGGGGCAGCTCTTCTTCATTTCACACCATCTTCCCTGGATCCTTCACAGACTTGGTGAGGTGCTCAGAAGATGACAGGGATGGCATCCTCTGCCTGCCCTTCTCACCTGGAATCAGGTGGGCAGAAGTAGAAATGCGGTTAATTCTGGCTTTGTGTGGGGAATTATAGTGTTGTCTGTAGATATCAAATTAGTTGCCATTAATCTAAGGTTACTTTTATTATTTTTTAATGTGAAGATTATTGATTTCCATTGCTTATTTTGTTTTGACGTTGTGTGGCTAAGTAATGGACACAATAAATTGCACTGGCAGAGGGATTGCACTATTAAAGGGTGGCAGGAGAGCAGTATGGTTTATTTTTTCATTACATTTTATATCCCGAAACCTGTTGCATATATAAAACAGTGATATTGTTTTAATGACTTAGAAAACATGGTAGTTTTATGGTCCCTGAACCGCTTCCCTGCACCTCCCCCCCCGCCAATCTATCCATTTCCAGATACTGAAATGAAGAATCTTGCTACCTAGGCTTAGACAAACTGATGATACATCTTGTTTCTGTCCTTCATTTTCCAGTAAAAGAAATGCCAGCATTTGACACTAATGTTGTTCTCATAGTCTGAGCAGCTTTTGAGAAGATCATTGGGAAAAGTGAAGTAAAGCTCATTATTTCCTGTAGGAATGTTGACTCTAATTTGTGTCACAACCTTTACTTACTTTATTGGATTTCTTTTTGCAAATAATTTACATAGAAACTGTGTAGAAAAGAAATTAGATAAAATTTATTGTTTTGGGTCATGGAACACTTTTTTTTTAATAAATTACTTTCTGAATGAAAACAAATGTCAGCCAGGGGAGAATTTATTAGTGGAATGGTTCTGTTACATGTATTGTAGATACATAGTGATGTAAATGCAAGTGCGTGTTTATTGGGAAGGGTTTGAGTCTGTGTTCATTTTCTTGGAAATGTGGTACTGTGTCTTTCTGATGCCTTCATAAATACGTTGTTTCCTGACTGAATATATAGTTCTTATGTATATGTAACTACTTTCAAATTTAATCTATAATATAAAAAACCCTGTAATTTAAGAATAGCAGAAGAAACAAAACCTACAGGTTTTCATTTGCTGAATTCAGACTATGATGCTGTTAGTTAAGATTTTTGTGGAAATAAACCTCAACCAAAAGCTATACTTTTCTCATCAAATGAAAATCACAAGTGTCATTTTTGGTTTAAAAAAGAAATCAGATTTTATATTTGAAAAAGAGGAGGAAGCTGTATTTCCCAATTAACAATCCTAAGGCAGCAGAAAGCTTAAATGTGAAGAGAGCCGTTTGGTTCCAGCCCTGCAGACAGGCAAAGACATTTCCTTTCCCACTGTCAGCAGATCCCAACTCATGCACCTGGAGCACCAGGTGTGGAGGGGAAGAAGTACAGGTGCTGCATCTGTGTTACTACAGCTGTGTCACCTGCACCGTCAGGTAGCTGTGAAATGGGAGCTTGGCCCAGTTAACTTCGGGGGGGGGGGCAATTCGGCACTAAGTGGGAAAGGGATGAAAAGGCTTACTTGACCAGAGGTTCTTTTGAGTTTGTTGGCGATTCCCAGCGAAGCTCTGTTGTTTCTAGACCAACTGTGGGTGAGCACAGCATGGATTGGTTGTGTCCTATGGCAGTGCAATGGTGGAGACACAGAATTTTTCTTTTAAAACACATTTAATGCTTACATGTGCAAGATAGTTTGCAGTTTCCAGTCTTACTGGTCCAAGCCTTAGAGCATAGAAATTGCAAAGTTGGAACTCATAGAGTCTGGTTTTGAATATGCTTGTTCCTAACACCCTGTAATTGGTTCTTCATGTGTAAAATCATTGTAACTTTGACAGATGTTAGGACTGTAGTGGAGTTGATGAATGAATTTTGGTACAACACAATGAGATGGCCAGCTGAAAAGCAGATTCTGTGTATAGAGACGTATGTCTTCATCTTCATTGTTTCCTTTACTGCCAGGGGAACTTTCTCTGCATCACAGTACTATCTACCCTTAATTTTCAGAATAGTTACAACTAGCTTTGGAAGAGTAACTAGACACTTTGAGTTCTCGTTTTCTTTAATCTGTTTTCTAGCTTTCTTTTTTTTTCTTTTTTTTCTTGGAAGGGAAGGTGGAGGTTGATTTGGGTTTGAGGTGGGTATGGGAGATTTTGTTTAGATTTCTTTATCTTCATACACCATACTAAATGCTTAGGGTGATTAAAAGAAGTAGAAGTTGAAAATACCAGTGCTGTGATTAAGCCTGTCAAGCCAAAAATCAAGAAAAGCAGCGATAGGATCAATGTGAGTACTGCGGCGAAATGCAGCACCACTTCACTGTGCATTCACTTTGGCTTTCCCATCTGGTGGCTGCCCCTGGACCTACACAGCTAACGGCTGCAGTCTTGTCAGTGGCCAAAAGATGTTAGAAAAGTCAGCGTTCCTCTGTACCCTATAACAGCTGGTGATCGATCAGTTCATGGGGAAAACAGCAAGGTGGATCTTTGGGGGGAGGGAGGGGTGATGAGGTGATCCAAATAATTCTTTAGCACAAAATAAAGCAGTAATGACTTCTAAGGTCAGTTGTGATCGGTTGAGGAAGGACGCTCCTGAGTTATCATACACTGAACGTCCAAAATGAGGCAGAATTCACAGCTATTGATAATGCCTCAGCAAAGCTGACTGGACGCCTGCCACTTTGCAGCTGCCAGAGGTCCTGTGGACACATTAGCAGGAGCCTGTCAAGAAGCTGCCTTGCTTAGCCTTGCTGAATTACTAGACGCAGTAAGATAATGAAGCAAAAGAATTCCAGAATAAAACTGCCTCTCTGCTGGTGGCGGGCATAAAGATTTCTGACCTTCTCAAGGTTGTTTTAATTTTATTTACCTCTTAATTAGCTCTAAGCCATGTAAAACTGAAGGAAGATTAAAATAATCTTTTTTTTTTTAAATGTACTTAGCTTGTGCTGAAGATGGGCAACGCATTGGGTTTGTTTTCTAATGCTCCTCTTGGCACTTACTCCGTCTGTGACCTTGAACATGTTGTTTATTCCCTGTGTATCCTTTTGTGTAAACAACGTAATTTCTGTAATTTTGTAGATTAAAGCTTTTAACAGCCAGATAAAGTGTTTCCCAATCAATGGAGGACAAATTTCGAAGTACAGGGTATTGCTATGAGTGTTACTGTTGTGTACGCACACAGTCTAAGCTTGTTCCAAAACTGATGGAAGTCATTGAGAATGTTTCTACTGACTTCAGTTTGTGAAATGTTTGAATTAAACTCTTAGGAGAGCCAGAGGTGTTTAGATCCAGCTGTGGAACTCAGACAGTATTAGTTACAATGAAAAGAGTTGCCAGTAGGGACTTTTAACTTGGATCTCTTTATTCCCAGCTTTTTGATTAAAGAACCCTTCTCCCTGCCTCCCCTCTCTCACACTGTTGTAGCTTGCTGCCTGCTCTTTTTGGAGGGACGTAGATCTGATTTGAGTGATGGCTGCATTATTCAGTACTCTGAAAGTTAACTACAAAAAATTATTTTATTTGTAACGTTGGAAACATTTTCCATCTGCCAAATGTTAGTTCTGGATAGGAGATACTGCCTGGGGGAGGCTGATAAACTAATTTCTTTCATTTCCTGTGCTTTGGCTACAAAGTTGCCACCTTTCAGGGAGGAAAAAAATTTTTCTAGTGGAAATTTGTAAGCTGAAATTGCCAGAACTCTGGAGAATTACCTAGTTTGCTTCAGTTTTTTTGAACTGTCCTGCTTCAACCCAAAACCTAAGCTGTCACTTTTGAGAAAAGGGGCTTATTGCAAAGTGGGAAGCCATGTAAAACTGAAGCCAAAATTAAACCTTGCAATTGTGAGATATGTTTGAATCAATACTGCCCTGTATTTTAGATTGCTGTAACCATAACCGTAGTTATATGCTGTGTGGATATAATACTTGTGGGTGTGCGTGTTATGTAGCAAATGACTTTGTAGTGAACTTCCCATTAGTATTTGGCTTGGAGACAGTGTCAGCTATAAATTGCTGGGTGGCAGACTTCTCCTCGCAGCTTGGGGACCAGTTCTGTCAGTGTGTTGAGGATTTTGTCGACTAGTTGGAGGATGTGAATTCTTGTAGCTCAGTTCTAGACTGATTTGAAAAAAAAACATTCTAGCTTGGCTGGGAAGAAAATGACATTTGAACCATCTTTTTTATGTCACAGCATTTGTCAAAACCTGTATGACTCTGCAGGAAGTTCCACTTAATTGGGCTAAATCAGAAACAGTGTCTTCTGGATACCTGATGAGGATTGGGTTGTTCGTTATTCCTAACCTTCCTTCATGAAACACAAAGTATACGTCTCAAAGCCATGTCAAAAATTTTAATTACATAAGAAGAAAATGTGCTGGCTTAAACATAAGGACAATGATTTTAGCTATTTTTAGCTATTTAAAATGCCTTTTTTTCTGCCTAAAGAGAGCTACCCGGTATTTCTTTCACTGGAATACAACATCCATTCCACTTACTGCTGGTTAAGCTCTTCTGGGAATGGAAACCCGAGTTGTATGGCGATGTTTACTGAAGTCAAAGGTTTGATGTGAATTAAAAGTTGAAACTATCTCTTTGGGTGGTATTGCTGCATACTCAAAGCCTGCACCTTTGCTGCAACTCTGGATGGTGTCTCCATGTATCTTTGAGGTCTGAAAGATGCTGCTGAAAAATATACTCCTTTTTGTTGCTTTTTTTTCCTAAGAAAATCATAACCCTTCCTTAAGTTTTCTTATATGTTACTGATGAGGAAAGGAAATTCTAATTTTGCTACATAAGAATGTGGATAAAAGGAGAAACTGAAAACATTTTTGTCTAACTGGGTGTCTTGCCTTTTTGATGACCCTGCTCTTTTCCCCTTCAAAAACCAAAAAGCGAGCTCCCACCTGCCCATGCTGCCCAAGGACATTTCTATCTGTTTGTGTTAGGAAATTCACTCACAAACCTAGCTTTTGCTCTGTTAGAAGAGAGATGTTCCTTGTTGTCTTGCCAGACTCTGGAAGAGGCATCCTAAGCCACCTCCTGGTTAAGGACCCATCAAGTGACACATCGTAGTCCTGTGGACGAATCCAAGCTTTACCAATGCAGTGTGACATGAAACCTTACGTGAAGTAAATTAAAGGTGAAGTTTTTAAGTACGTAGGAGGATAACAGTAAGCACGTGCTGGTGTTTGTGAGCTGAGGGTAATTCAGCGGAATCAGCTTTTGACGCAGAAGATGGGTGGACATCCTGGAGGGGTGTGTGGGGAGGGAATGGAGCAGCGTTACTTTGTGCCTGTCAGGAAGGTTTGAAGTTCCCTTTCATGCCTCAGCGGCCACTACGTCAGCATTTGCAAGGGGCTTCTTCTGTCATAAAGCATATGTTCAGATTATGCCTTATCCGGCTAGGCAGGCCTTCTGATTCTTTTTGGTCTGCAGAAAAATTATGCTTTCCAGTTGGTTCTTCATCTCAGATCTTCTTGTGGCATGCTTTTTACACATCAGGATAGCCAGGGGGTTTTGGACACTGTCTTGGTTGAGAGTTCTGTGTTGCTGAGTAGGGAGATGTCTCAGCAGTCCACAAAGGGAATCCAGAGAGACAAGCATAGGAGAAAGCAGCATAGCCTTATGGGAACCTGGAAGCTGCAAAATTCTTAATTAGCTTGAGGTTTAATCTCTTGAGGTGGAAAATAGGCTTTTAGGAAGTATCAGATTCCTTCAGAAGGTCTGGATTATTTTTCCTCCTGTACCTTCCAGTTCATATATAACAATGCCTAATTATCCATTCCCTATATTGGCCAAATGCAATCACAGTGCATGTTAGTAAACTCCCTGAATAATAAACTCTCAAAAAGGAGAATTTTATTGCCTGCATTGACAGCAGTAGTTGGAAAACCCATATTTGCAGGGAGTATGGGATGTAAAATGCTTCCTGGACTAAGACTGAAGGCGCCACACAGTGGCAGTGAGGAGGTCACTTTTGTATGCATCAGGCTTCCGACCTCCTGAAAAACAAGGAAGGATTTCATGTGCGGTCAAAAAACATTTGGTGCAAAGGCCAGTACGTTGGAAAAAAGCTTTCATTTCTGGTCATTATCACAAAAAAGGTGTTTAGAAACCTCTGCTAGACCTTGTCCACATCAATGTATACATACATTACACCACATTTATCATGAGTGACTTGTGTGCTGGTCATGCTTAATTACTTGCCTTGCTTTCTTACTGCAGTTCAGAAGATACGTGCATCCATTTATCCATACATCAAGCTGTTTTATCAGTTTTTTGATACATAATGATGGAAAACCATTCCCAGTTGAAAATGCTTCACTGGGCATATTTGCAGAATGGCTTTTGCAGTAGTGGCTCTTCATTGTTAACCAAGTATAAAGCTCCTGGGGGGAAAAGTCTCAGTAAGGGAAGCAGTGGGGTGCATTTGCAGAGATGGTAGTGTCCTCCTGCCCCCACATTTTGTGCATTTGGCTTTCTGCACGGTGACATTACTGTGCAGCAAGGGAGCCTGTGAATTTAGGATGGCTTCAGTGTTCCACACTGACACCGCAGCACCCAGGGAGGCAGGAGTATCACCAGGCGTGTAATGAAGTGGAATGGATTACCTCTTGCGCATTAGCATGTTTGCTCAGCGAGACAACGCAAAGTAGCAAGCACACTCAAAATTTGCATTTTAGTTCACTTTGCAGGAACCTCCACATATAGCCAAGTGCTAGCAGCACTGTTACTGCCTGGACAGTCAACTGACTTTGAGAAGCTCTTCAGGTTCCAGTAGAAGGCCAAGTGATGGTACAGATATTTCCCATTCTGGGTCTGACCTTTAAGCTAGAAGAGCCAAGCCTGCAGCTGAGTCCATGGAAGTGCTTTCTTAGATTTCAGGAAGGGCTCCTTCATTTTCCTTCATATGAGGATTCTGAACCAGATTATAACACCTCGCACACAATGGAAAGGTACAATGTGCCTTGAAAGTGCTGTTTGCTGTTACCAGTTTCTGCTGAGGTCAGAAGATGCTGGGAGCCGTGATCTTGACCCTCTGCCAGTACGTGGTCTGTGGAGCCCATATACTGGACGACATACCAGTTCCCTCCATAGTGCTTATGGCTAATTCTTGATGCTTTTGGAGAGTTCCATATCATCTTCTCAGCAATTTTAATTGTCAGTGTAGAATATTCCTTGTCTTATATTTGACATGTAAGTGGGCCCAAATGCAAACTTTCAGGAGCTTTTATCTGGGTTTTTTTTGTTGTTTTTTTTGGGGGGGGGGTTGTTGGTGGTGGTGGGTTGTGGGGTTTTTTTGTTTGGGAAGATGATAATGCTGTACTGTGCTTTTTAAATGTGCAGTACAGGTGCCTAAATATAGGCCTACAGTCTCATTTCAGATGTCTGAGAGTGTCCAAGACATCTGAAGAGGGCTGGCAAATATAACACAGGACTTAGGGCATACCTGGAAGATCAGATTGTTCAGGCAATGGAGTCACCTGCATGTTACCATGTATTTCGGAGGTTGTGCACATACCCTAAAAGGTACTGTACTTTGAATAAAAGATAGGTATTCCCTAATGATCCTGGAGGGGCAGAGAAATCCCTGTGTTTCCCCATTGAGGAAACTTGAGGTTGCAGAGGTTTGTGGAATAGATCTTTAGTGACAGCAAAGGCAAGTCCTATGCTGCTTTTCTGCATTTTATATTTCAAACAACTTTTTTACATTTAGCTGGGTATTTGGCAGTGAAGCTGCCAGAGGGTTTGGTGAGGTTACTGTCTCTGTGTTTGTATGCTACAGGATGCTTTTTTGCTGAGCAAGGTAGAGCTCCTGGTTAGATGAACCAGTTGTTCCACTATGCTTTGGCAGAATACGACACTAAACTGAGCATTTTGAGAATAATGGTAACTTGTGGTCCTGTGTCAGGCTGAATTCTCTGCCAAAAGGTGGTTCCTGCAGCAAACGGCCAGAATGGCAGCTCGTTGCCTCTTCCAAAATGTTGGCTGCTGATCTGATTCCTGTGGACAGAACCTCAGGCTTCTGCTCTGAAGATCTGCTGTGGCCTTTTCCCTCGCTGGTGTTTGACCCAGGGGAGCGTTGCTCAGCGAGGGTGCAGATTTGAGATGAGTAAATTCTTTAGACAGATGGAGTTTTGAAGGCTTTTAGATCAGTGTTATTTCCTGAAATGGCTGCAATACAGTTTTGCTATAAGGAAATTTATCTTCAGTTTTGATGCCAAAACTGGTGCAATTTGGGCAGAGCTGGCTTCAGTGCTGACTTTCCATGTCCTGTGGGGAACGTCCTGCCAGGCTGTGCTCTGTTCTGCTTGGTTGGGCAGTCAGCTAATCTTCGATTAGAAATCTTTCTTACTTGGTGATGAAATTCTCATTTCCAAAGAAAATGAAGTTTTCAAGTCTAAACCCATGAGCTAATTTGTTAGTACTTCCAATTGGCTTTGTCCAAACTGACATTCAAAACTTGAGGAATTAAAGTCTCAGCCTTACCATGCAGCACCAAATATTAGTCCAACCAGGGAAGATAAATAATGCCAGCAAATGGTGTCTCTTGTGTGTCTTCGTGTGTTTTCTTTAATAATTGTCATCTTTAGTTCATCAAAAATAATTTTACACTTGGCTTCCCAGATTTTTAATTAGTATTTATCATGTAAAACTGTAGCCAGGGAGCTCTTGGACACTTGGAACAGGAAGCACGGGTAAGTGGTAAACAATCAGCTTGTTCATGTATACCTCTCTGGTTTTGCATATGTTTGTTTTCTCAAGTTGTAATTACCAGGCATAGTCCTAAATTGTTCTGCTTCTTGCCTCCTCTTGCCTTGATAATTTTTTTCTATATTTTTCATCTCTCCTGAGAGCTCTATTTTTGATGGGTAATTTAAAGGAAACCTCTCGTGTATTATAATGTGTATTCTGATTAGTACACCTAATTGCAAAGAGGACATTACTTTAAAAGAAAATGAACGAGGCCATATTTTTCAGCTTGGTTTCATTTGCACACTTTTTTTGAGCAGAAGGAATTGTGAGTACAGCCGGTGGTGATATATACCCGGTATTTGGACAAATTTAGAAAATTGGGTTTGCCTTCAAGTATACAGCCTATTTGTATCCACAGATTTAAGTGTGAACAGAAGAGCCTTTGTGTAAAGCCAGATTTTAAAAATCTCAGTTGTGTTACTGCGTATTTTATATTGGGTAAGAAATACTAGTGAGGGTGAGTCAGGCTGCAGGAAAAATGTGCTTTATTTGCTCGTGTGGGGAGTCAGAGATAGTCAAAGTGGTTGTATTAAATCCATTTTCTTTAATTTGCAAATGGCGTAACAATGTTTAAATTGACCAACTTTGGTATTTTTAAGTGCTTTTCCTAACGTCTTCATAATCTTTGTGAAGTGATTATTTTTATCCAGGCATATTAATGTGAACTGCCTTCCTTTTAATCCTCTTCTGTGTGGCCAGTTGCAGGGTCCTTCCTGAAGAGAGATGTTAAAAATAAGAGTTTTCTCTTTGAGAGTTCTCATAGGATAACGCAAACAGCCCAGTGACGGATATCCAGGGAAGCCGTTGCAAACATCCATTAAAAAATTCGTCAGCAGTTTTGATACCTTCAACAAGTATTTATTTTCCCATTATATTTCCATTCTATATTACTATTTTACTGGTATATTTGCTATATTTTCCACTTATATTTACTACTCCGAAGTGTCAAAAGTAGGTTAATGGCACCGTTTGTAGCAGTGAAATGAAAAATGTACGTACAAATGCAGAGTCTTACGGAGGAGCCGTATGCATACAGCAGCTGTAATGGTCTGCTTTGATTCTCCCCTCAGTCTGCTGGGCTGCCTGGAGGTTAACCGCCTTTATCTTCTCCTTGCCAGTTTAGCCCTGACTCTGCAGTCTGAAAATACAGGTTTCTGCTTTTACACTGCTCTTCATTGGCCTGCCAGGTATTTCCAAGCAGGTGTGACTGTAGGACTCAACCTTGTCTAGAAAATGATGTGGATTCCTGCCTGAAGACTATGGTCTGTACATGAAACTTCCACGAGTAGTCAAGGGGAAGGCAGAAGAAGAAAAGACATTAAACTTGCATAAATGATTCCAACTTAAAAGGGTAGATCCTCAGAAATTTATCTAAACCCCATCAGTTACCTGACACATGCTGCAGTGACTTGTGCGTGTTCTGTAGGTGTTTTACCAGGCTGCTGCAAGGAATTTGGTAAGGGCGTTGTTTATAATTAAAAACTAAGGTCCTTGCTAGTTTTTTTAATCTCTTTTGAAACTGGGAAGGCAAATAATTTCCTTCCCCCTGCTGAGTGATAAACTATTTTGTTTGAAATATGTTCCCTCTGTAGCAGAGATCTCACTGTTGCTGTCAGAAGAACTGAGTACAGTTGGCAGGGCAATGTCTTCACCAGGCTGATCCTGGCTGCCGTCTCAGTTCAGGCAAAGTCCTCGCAAATAAATAAGCATTTTCTTGAGCTTGTTAAATGCATAATGTTCTCAGAATAGCTACTGAGCTACATTATTCTTGGCCAGTCTTCCTCCAAAAGTGTCTACCTGTGGATTTACTCAGGAATATGTATTGTGCAGACTCTTTGTATCTTATTTTCATCCAAATTAACTTGCTGCTGCTCGGAGCTTGTATTTCTGTGTGGACAGGGGAATGTTCACAAGCACATTAGGCAGAGTAAATTGTCACTGCCACTAACAGATGTAGCTCCTGTCACTATCCCCAGCATAATATTTCTTCTCCTTCTTTTCTTGTGCCAGGAAAAAAGCCTTCGTGCAGCATGTGGCAGGCTCATTCAGGGAACTGATCCAGCAGAGGAATAAGCTCAGCACAAAAAGCTGATTTTTTGGCTGGCTGAGCTCCCTGATTGGGTTCACCGTGCAACCCCCTGCACTTGAGTTGGTGGGGAGGGAGCTAAGGTGCCTCTGCTCGTACTTGCCCATGCAACCTGGAGTGTCTGGCATGGTAACTTAACACAGCAATTGTATCTGTTGCCAAAATTCATCTTGTAGTAGGCTGGTTGCAGCCTCTTGCAATGTGTATAAAGCGTTTTTAGATTCTTAGTCAGATGTTCTCTGTAGAGATGCTATTTCCATCTTTATCCACCTGTTACCGAACAGTTTGCCAACATAAGATGATTTTAAGGACATCTAGCTGCAAAAATCTCCCTCCTGTCCTCCCAGCAGCAAACAAGTAATCCAACGTTTTCATATAATGACCAGGTCAGTGTTGTAAGACATCATACAGACAAGTGCACACTGAGTACACCTAAGCCCATCTGTCCCCAAAACTGATGAGGATGGAAGAGGGTTCTTTTCATCTTTTGGGATCTAAACAAGGATCACTGTTTTGATGAAGATTCTGAACCACTCAGTTATCACAATTCGAGAAGCCCATATATCTGCATCATCTGATTTTCATACGGGCATAGGAGGCACCTGCTGACTGTCCCAGCTGCCTGGCTGAGTTAGATGGATTCATAGTGCTTGTTGCTCCACAATTTTTGTGACACTGCTCATCTGCCTGCACTGTTGTTTTCATGGGTCTTGTTGTAAAGATGATGAAATCTTCTGTGCTACGATGCATACCTTGCTCAACACGTAGTAACCAGTGCAGTTTCCAAAAATCTGTGTTCAAGAATACTTGCAGTTCAGACAGTAGCACTTACCTTGTTTTGAAAAGATACCTTAATTGCTCAGTGTTAATCTCAGCCTCATTTACCTGACTTTTTCATCATCTGCTGTTCTTTAAATTGTCTGAGCCTTGGTGCATAAACACTGAATCCTACTCTATTTGTTATGCAGATGATCATGTCATTGTTGCTTGACCACCCTCAGTTCTGCATATATTACTTCTTTTCTGTAGTGTTTAAATATACTGCTGTATTTTTATTTCATAGGAGGCAAGAACAGAATCTATTGCCAGACCTTTGGAGATAAATGAGGCTGAGAAGGTGATGAAAATTGCCATTGACTGTGTTCTGGTAAGCAAAATTACATTTATTTAACTGCAAAATTATCATTCCTGTCCTGCAAGAAGAACATAGCTTTTTATCAACAGCCTAGGGTTAAGAGTGCGAAAGCACGCATCCTCTTCAGCTGGCTCGACCAAGTAGTGCTGCACCTGATTAGTTAATAGCTAATGTTGAACTTCAGCTAATGGCTAACACCAGCTTTGGTCTTTCAGTAACATCAGATGTGTGAACAGAAGTTCATCAAGGCTCAGTCTGTGATGACTCCTTGTGTCGTGGTAATGAATGTGGTCACTGATGATCCTTATGGTTTATTTGGGAAATATGTTGTGTTCAAAGTGAACAAGCCTGTTAATTGAAAGTGATAGCTTTTCTGGCAGAGGGAAGGAGGTGTCTGTACAGTGATGATTGTGAGCTGGCAGTCAGAAATCACAGTGTGCAGCAGAAAGAGTCAACGATATTAGCAGCACTACCTAGGAGAACATGTTAAGACCTGCTCTGCTTTCAGACTGTTGCACTGTGTAACTGTTCATTCAATATGCAGAAACATTCCTCCAGTTGATGCATCAAAGAACTGCACTTGGCCTCTCTTGGCTTCTCTCTTAGGAGAAAATGACAGAAAAACTCTGCATTTTAGTCATATTCCCTGCCTCTGTTAGGAGCTCAGCAGTCACCCTAGAAGCTCTACAGGAGGGATAAAAATTGCCTAAATCAGCACAGAAATCTGCATCCCACCTACATTGTCGAAGTCATGTAAACTTTGCAGAGTCAGGGCTGCAAAGTGTGTGCTTGGTAGTTCAAAATGTGCTGGTACCTCTGGGGTTGTGAAATTGGGCTCTGGAAGCAGGATGGCTGAGCTGGCCAGAAGGTGAGAAGAACTGGCACTGTGCTAATTAGTGCCATGCCAGTGCACTGTTATGGTTCTCATTTTGGAGGACCTTTTGTCTGTCCCAGTCTTGGCATCACTGTCCTTGCTCCAGTGCTTGGGTTCCTGTATTTCTGAACCATTAGCTACACTCACAGCCACTGTGCAAGTATAGTGGTTAATTAAATCCTAGAGATGACCATAAGTTATTTAACTGCAGACTGTATCCAGTCCAGTTGTATAATTACAAGGAGTGGAGTTCCAGGTTTAAACAGCCAGTGCATAATCAATAGATACTCCAGGCAATCTTTCCTTATGTTTCTGCTCCCACTCACAGTCTATATAAATTCTAAATGTTGTTAATACATATTGCTATTCTAGGCAGTAGTGCTAATAAACTAACAGCAGCATAGTTTGCTTCTTGGGAAATATCAATAACGTATACCTCAGCTGTTTTAGTTCTGGACCAGTTAATGAAATGACCTATTATAGGTGAGCAGCACTTACCAGTTACTGCTGGAATTTCAGCAAGCATGAAGTCCTCTCTCTCTCTCACTCAAAAGATGCTCATGGTTTCCTGAGCATGAGCACACTGAATGTGCTCAGCTCATTTTAATAAACTGGAATATTCCCCCTTCCCCTGTCTGATTCCTGTAGCACATGTTGCAATGTTCAGGGTGCTTCCCAGATTTTGAAAACATGGATAAACCAAGACTTAGAAAAGGATGAAGATATTTGGATAGAGTAAGTTCTTTATAAAAAGTGACCTTTATCTTGAAGACAATTTTCATTGCCTGAGCAGTTTATGTTCTAGCTCATTGTTATAAAGTTATTTGATAACCTGAGATGTGAGATTATACAGAAGAATGGTCAGAATCTGAATGATAGTTCTAATTATTCCAGTGCAAGCCATGGTTCACCATCCTTCCCTTTTAGGAACAAGTCCAAAAGACTAAAGACATGTTGAGTAATGTGGCTTTGGATGAAGCCAATTTGGAAGCCAAGATTGAAAAACGAAAATTGGAACTGGAAAGAAGTCAGAAGAGGCTACAGACGCTACAGAGTGTTCGGTAAAGGTTGTTAAAAGATTATCTACTGCATAAATGAGTGTTAGCATAAATGATGGAACTGTGCATTGTTAACGTGTAGAGCAGCGAGGAGTGAAGTCTGTAATAAGACTGAGATGATGGCCATGGAAGAGAGAGATTCTTTTCTCTAGAAATACCCAGTCTGGATTGTAATTGTTCATTTTTCTGTTACTGTGTATTTGAAACCAGAATTTCAGGGCTGTTAAAAGCAGCCAGAATATTATTTGTTGAGATTGCTTAACTACTGCTTGAGCTGTACAAAATGGTCAGGTGGCATGTCTTGTCTTTTCCTTTGTCATTAAACATAGATTATGCCAGGTAGTTCTCCTGAAAAAGGCAACTGGTGCAAACATTCCCTCTGTTCCCAGAGGCTTCCAGCCTTCTTCGCCACCAACTAAAAAAGTTCATTATGCACCCCTTGTTAGGATCGGTTCCTCTAGGCAGTGGTACAGCCTGCCATAAAGTCAGGATGTTCAGATTCACGGTTTGGTTTGATTTCTTGCCCTTAATTAAACTGCAGGTTTATACAATCTGCAAGATCATGCTCTATTTTTGACCAAATATAAAAAAAAAACCCCAGGAAATATTGGAAAAATGAGTGGTGGAAGGAATGACATTGATTCATACACGCATTTTGATCAGTAACGCTTTGGAGGAAGTGTATTGGGTAGATGTGAAGCATCAAACAGCAGTAGTGTTCTTTGGGGTGCAACAGTTAGCTCTGTATAGTATAAGGACATCATCACTTACTGGTGTCAAGTGTAGTTATGCTTGTAATGAAACAGCACGTTTTTGTAAAAAATAAGTCTCCAGCAAAGTATATGATTTACCAGCCATGCTACAAGCTAGTGTTTTGGAGTCATGGAAGAGCAGGACAATTAACTGCTAAAGGGGCCAGAATGCTACCTTTCTGCCTCTTTGAAGGGAAATGGTAGTGGGTACACAATAACCTTTCCTTTGCTATATGTAATTTTTGCGGGATAGTTTAATGAGGTTTTTTGTCTTATGCTTTTAGTCTCTGAAGTAGTGGGGAACCTTAAAAACAAAGGGTCCTTTTAGATTAGTTTAGTAGACATAGAAAGGAAGCTGCAAACCCAAAAATGCTTATTTCAGAATTCTGCATATGCAGGTCAGTATTTCGCTGAGTAGTTTGTGCTTGTTCTCTCCAGTCCTGCTTTTATGGACGAGTATGAGAAGATTGAGGAGCAACTGCAGAAACAATACAGTATTTATCTAGAAAAATTCCGTAATCTGACCTATATGGAGCAGCTCCTGGATGATCATCGTAGGACAGAGCAAGAGATGTTTGAGGTAAAACAGCTTAGAAATGCTCAGCAAGACTGTATATCCTGTAGTTCTTGGCCTTATAACAGAAAATGATTTAATACCCTTTGCCAAAGCAGCGCATTACTAGTTGTAGAGCCAGCTTGGAGTGACTGGCATTTTACTGACAATCCAGTAAGTGTGACTGCACTTGGGCAAGCATGGTCATACGGCTTTATTTTTTTGAGTTATTGAAGTTAAACCAGTGTAACAATGCCCTTTTCCAGTCTCTGACTCCACAGACTCCTTTTCAGTTGAGGTTTTTTGTTCATGAAGAATGTTGTCAGCATTTCTAATCTTCCTTTTGCTACATATAATGTATGTGCTAGGAGTTACTATGTGCTTATTTTTATCCTCTGCCAACAACTGATGTATGAGGGTTTCTCACCACAAGGCTCTTCAATTTCCTCATAGTGGTCGTCTTCAATGAAAAGAGCAAAGAGTATCAGTGAAAAGATCAGATATGCTGGAATCCTCGCTCACATAGAGTTCAGTTTTGTTTGGCAGAAATTCGAGTTTCTGTTGACTTGCCGAGTTGTATCGGTTCAATGCGAGTCTCTATTTTGTATCATGCTGGATAATCTGCATCTGTATCTCGTCTTGCTCCATACTTTCCTTTGGATGTTTATTGGAGACTGCAGCACTTTCAGCCAACCTTTCATTCAGCTTCCTGTAGCTTCATGTTTTACTTGTTGGCTTTTCATCCTTCCCACACTCATTACCCAGTGTGTCTTCTGTTCTTCACCAGTGTTTCAGTGAATGACCTTAATACTGGTGGGTGTGCTATACTTGGAGTTAACCAGTGCTTCCTCTTTCTGCACCGTCCTACCTTTCATATGCAGATCATGTTTTCTTTTGTCAACACAACTTACTCTTGTTCCTGGCAGAAATATGGGAGAGCTGTGCGTCATCTTCCTTATGTCTGGCTATGACTGCATGTTTTGCTTTTGCCGTGTCTGTATGTGCCCAGTGATGTGAAAACAAAGTAGTTTGATCCCAAGGTTTATAGCCTTCTCCTTTAACGTATTCATACCTATGTTTAGTTATAGTAAAATTTTGTCACCTGTGCTTGGGGTGCAAACTTTGTAGTCCACATTCTCCTATAATCTGACTCTCTTGCATTTGTGAGATATCTTTTTAGAAAGCCTTATCATTCTATAGAACCGAGTGTGCTGAAAAGCCTCCCCTGTGACGATCACCTGGGCTCTGCTTCTGTGTGTCTAAGCCACACAGTACAATGTCCAAGGGGCTTCATAACCAGGCTTCAGGCTGGAGAAAATATGGTAATTTCCATCACCTTTTAGATATAGGAAAAGGCATGCTGTATTCTGTTGAGAAGGCTCAAATATTTTGCTGCATTATTTTCTAGAGGGATAAAATAACCTGTCTTTTAAACGGTAACACAGGCATTTGACAACTTATTAATCATTGTGAACCAATTTCCCATCAACCTCCCTTTTTATGAGCACTGTCTCTACAGACATTATTTCACATATTTCTAATCTGTAGTCAGCTTGGTATTTTCATGTGTCTTGTTTTATAATGTTCTAGTTCTTCTCCATATCTTTGGCCAAAAAAAGTCCTCAATTAAATCATAATCTTGAAATGAAGCCTAAAATCTGATTTTTCCCTTCTGTTCAAATGTCATTGAGACTTAATACCGAAAGTAGAAATGTTTTGAACTGAGCTACCTGAAACTGTTTATAAGTTTATGCACAGAAGTTAGTAATGAGTTGGCATACAGCTCTTCAGGGGATTTTTGTTAAAAGATAATAAGACGAAGAAAGAGCTTTTGTCATTCAGGGCTGTGCCCGTGCTTGGTATATGGAGAGGTCTTTTTATTTTCCTTTTTCTCCTTCCGTCTGTGAGACACCTGGAAATCTACCCATATGGTTTGGATTTTCATTTACTAGGATAAGCAGGTAGCAATGCTTCAACATTGTGCAGAATTAAAGAGTATAAAAGCTTGTGACAAAAAGATGTGTTTTTTTCTCTGCACACTTCTATCACTTGTTATATGCAGTATGCGTTAGCAGGCATCAGAACTGGAAACATCTTTAAGATGTGGTTTATGCCAAAATCAAAATGCTATCAGGTCTTCTGCATTTCGACTGTGTTCTGGCCATGTTTGGTGGTCTGTACTTGGGTGTCTCTAACTATGACCTCAAGTGATCAATTTACTTGTGCTGAACCCGATGTCTGTTAAATACATCGTGTTAGCTTAAACCAGCATGAGGTTTACCTGTCAAATCCAGTTCTATAGCTTGAGCTTAACCCTAAAAGTACCCTGGGATCATTTCATTCTACTTTCTGTATATTAGTCTATTAAATCTTCTCCCTAGGCAGTGTTCGGGAAGACCAAAAATAATGAAAATATAAAGAGGGAAAAAGGTACATTTGACAGTTGCTCTTCAGAACTGGAGAGAGGAGCATGGGGATCAAGAACAGAAAATTGGAGCATCTAAAAATACATAGAATATTTAAAGGATGAGGCACTAACCATCTCTTTGTGGGCAGCAATACAGTGACTCAGGTAGCCATGCTGTAGATGCAGCTGCTTTGGTAGAAGAGGAGGCTATGCGTGTGTCTCTTTTACAGCCAGATTTTCAGGAATGCTGGAGTCCAAACTATTATTTGAAGTCATTATGAGATGTCAGTGCTCAAAATCAGGGTCTGACTTGATACTTGAAAGAAGATGAAGAATCTGGGTCCCAACTAAATCAAGAGACTTGCTGGTGCATTCCTGTTTCCAAACCAGTGGGGAACTTGTTTATTTTTTATTTTAAAAAGACTGTGCACTACTTAATCCATTTCAGATTAGTCTTTTGCTAACCTGGAGCATGAGGGCATTTCTCTCACTTCTGTCAGGCTTGATCTGCTTTTCAGGTAGTGCTTCATCACCTTTGGCTACTTGTTGGTGAAGCAAATCTGTGGGTCGTTTATTACATGCTTGAAAAAAAGCAGTTTGCTCCAAACTGATGCTGTATCTTGTCCTGAAGTTCATAATCTCTGTGTCATTTGCAGAATCAACAGAGAAAAAAAAACCCTAAGATAATTGCATTTAATCCATTTTAATACTCTCTCCAACTGTCAAAAACCACTGAAATTTATGTTGATTTTTTTCCAATGCTGATTTGTCTTTTGTTCCACCAAACAAATCTTAGTTATCTTCTGTAGCGGAAGTGAGAGTCAATTCTTTTATCATTGCTGTGTATTTTATTAAATAGCTTGCCAGGAAAAAGCAACAGCAATGTAATTAGATTAAGCCAGCACTCCGTGTGCTGTTCAGTACTGAGGACTGATTCCTGGACCCCTTTCCTTGACTAGGTGCATGTTTTTAGGAGGAATTTTTGTTCTGATTGAGAGACCGTTGCTGAATAATGAGACTAATCTCTAGCGTACTTAAGACTCAAAGCTGTTTTGGTACCTTGCTGACGTTGTGCAGCTAATGACCTGGGCCAAAGTGCATTTCCTAATTAGAAAAGTGATTTAAAGATTGTACCCAAGCACACAATTTTAATTAAGCAACATTGAGCAGTTGAAGCGCTCCAGCCTTTCCAGACTGCAGTGTTCGTTTGTGTGGATTTTTGTGGTTTGTTCTTCCATACATGGTAGGTGTCCAGTTGCATGGAGGGGAGCACTCCGTAGCTCCTGTTGTTGTCTTGAGCTTCCTGTTCCCTTTGCCTCCCGGTGTCCGTAATAATTTGGAGCGGTGGTTGGAGAGCAATCGGTGGGAGTCTCCTGCCAGGCACTGGACCGAGAAATCTCTCTCTATGTTAAAAGGAACTTAAAGGCTTGGTGTTGAGTCTGAACCGAATGAATTGCCAGAACCGAACAGTTAATTGATGATGAAATCACCACCTGCAGAGCACCTGCCCATTTGATGTGGAAGCCCTTTGAAATGTATGAAAAATATGAAATTATTTGTCTGTTGTCAACTCTCATTTGTGGAGATGTCAGAGTCCTCACATGACTCCTCCTTTGAGTGAGTTTCTCACACTTATTGACAAACTGTCATGCACTACTTATTATTGGATCCGAGGAATTTAAATAAGGGTCTTTTGTCTTTGCAGTTTCCTCAGCCTTTTTTCATTTCCAACCACCTCTTTTATTCTGTTTCTGTTCTCTTGTGCTGCTCGTGGAATTAATCCATCTTCTTGCATTGCTGTGCAGAAACAGGGATTTATGTGCCATGTCTCCTCAAAGATTTGTTCTTATTTTTCTACTTTGTAAAAAGATTCAGCACACTTCATTGTTTTTTATCCTGTTTTTAAGATGAAATTGTTTCTGATGTTTAAACATGAAAGCTATTAGAACTTTGGCTGCTATAAAAATCAAAGTTTCAGGGGTTTTCAGATTTGGGGATTGAAATTTTCTATGGACTATAAATGAATGCCTCTCTTTTAAAGGACAACACAGCCTAATACAAAGGTGTTTTTGAAACCAGCTTGTGTAATGCCAGAATAATTGGGCAGTATCCTTTAGCATTTGCCTTTTCTCTAGAGAGAATATGCTTATTGTTTCTTGTGCTTCTCAGAGGACATCCCTGTAGTACTTTCTTCTTCAGCTACTTTCTCTTAAGGTATTTTAAGACTGCATTTATGCTAGTGCTGTGAAATCTCAACTAAGGAATACCATGAAGTGGTGGACACATGGAAGAGGATGTTCTAAGTCACTCAGTCATTATCTTCGGTTTGCGATTGCTTAAACCATTTTTCTTTTCATCATTATGATATTACTATCAGCAAACTGTCCATTATGATTAAGCAAGGAAAAGCCAATTAGACTGTATTGTGACTTTCCCTTTGCAGCCCACCCTCCCCAAATAAAATCCCCTCTTCATTAAACTAATGTGGTTTTTTTTTATCAGAGCTCCATACCTGAAGCAGATGCTTTATTCTGAATATGCATCTAATAGGGATATCTGAGTTCTGCTGCACTCTGAGATGCTCCTCGGTTCTGCTGCTTTTCATGTCTTTTTGCACTGAGCTGTGCCATTTGAAATATGAAATCTAGATGCTCCCATTGTGATGTCTGCTTACTGAAATAGCCAGACAGAAGGTTGATGTGAAAAGCGGTTGGTACATTTGAATTATGACTGTTTGGTAACATTTTTATAGGGACCAGGAGAGCACTCCTGGTCTAGTGTTACTGAATTATATTGAATATGAGATGTAAAAGTAAGTACAGGCATCTTAATTGTTGATTGCTTCTGTTTTGGCATTTAGTCCGGTGTACAAGTATGACAGTATTGGTGCACTGGGACACGCAAATCCCATAATGGAGAAATGTGGAAAAAAAATAGAGGAGGAGGAAGGGAATGCACAGGGAGAGAGTGGGGGCAATGGACTGTAGGAGAAAAGGACAGAGGAAATTGCTGACCCAAGAAATGGTGGTCACACAAAAGAAGATGGAGATACAGAAAAGGTGGGAGGGCATGTGAAGACTGTGTTAGAAAAGATGGAGGTGTTGCTGTATGCATTCATTCCACTGAAATAAAAATCTGCAATCCCCTACCAATACCATGGCACCTAGATCTAGACTCTCAAAGGTACCTCTAAATGCCCTGAAGCAGTTGTGTGCATACCTGCTCCTGGTGCTTTATTGATACTGTCTCCCATTAAAACTTATAGGAAAACTTTTTGGGAAATGAAAACAATTGAGATCAGCTCAATTGATCTCAATCAGATCCATCAGCTCAGTGCTCAAAGATCCACGTATTTGTCAGGATTATGTTGACATCTGATGTGCCGGATGGGTGAACAAGTTTGCCTCAGGATCCCAGATTTGGGGTCATTTGACTCTCAACTTCAAGTTCTTCATGTCTGACAGACTCTAGAACTTAGTTTTTCACAAACCTAGAGCTCCAACAAGAATCAATTAAAACTCTAATCATCGCTTGTAAGTTTTTCTGACCAATGGAAACATTCATATTCTGCCTTCAGCAGCCCCTGAACTCCTTAGCAGAAGAGGCAAAGAGGCTCCTTGTGCATCAGGGCTTGGTGCTACGTGAAGCCCCTGCCTGCGCTACTCAGTCTAGTTCTTTCTTGCTGCTGTTGTAAAACTCTGCTAATTCTGTTATGTATGAAATACCCTGCTGTTGAGGAAGGAACACAGGAAGAGTATCTACTAAGTTTTGCAGTGTACTAAGTCGGGATGAGTTTCTCTGTCTTGCCAGCAATTGCTTCTGTGAAGTGTCATAGAATCGTAGAATGGTTTAGGTTGGAAGGGACCTTGAAGATCATCCCGTTCCAACCCACCTGCCATGGGCAGGGACACCTCCCACTAGACCAGGTTGCTCAAAGCCCCATCCAACCTGGCCTTGAACACCTCCAGGGATGGGGCAGCCACAGCTTCTCTGGGCAACCTGGGCCAGTGTCTCACCACCCTCACAGAGAAAGATTTCTTCCTGAGATCTCATCTAAATCTCTCCTATTCCAGTTTAAAACTGTTCCCCCTCGTCCTATGGCTCCACTCCCTGATCCAGAGTCCCTCCCCAGCTTTCCTGTAGCCCCTTTCAGATACTGGAAGGGGCTCTAAGGTCTCCACGGACCCTTCTCTTCTCCAGGCTGAACAACCTCAACTCTCTCAGCCTGTCCTCACAGCAGAGATGCTCCAGCCCTTGGATCATCTTCGTAGGTATCAAAGTATGAGACGTAATGGCTCATGTTGATAGTGTAGCTTGGAAATCCATGAATGATTTTCGTGGTAGAGATCCAAAAGTTTCTGATCTTTCATACTTTCAGTTCTTAAGTTGTCTCACTGAATTTCTTCTGCAGTGATTCCACTGCAGCAGAAACATTGCATGAAAACAGTGTCTATTTACTGCATTATGAATGTACTGCCTTCTAGGGTTTAAGTATTCTCTTTATCCAGTTTTATTTGGTAAGAAGATAGAATAAGTGGATTGTTCATACTACAGTGATTCTGCCTTTCCTATCAGCCTGCATTATGCTTTTGAACATTCACAAGTACTTCAGATGTGTGAATTATGTAACAGAAATCTAGCTTGAAATTCACTCAAAGTAGGAGACAATCAGATCACTTGAAGCAACACTGATCGAGCCAGATCCGTTGGGTTGTTTCCCTCCAGAGATCAACACATAAAAATCATTATGGGAAACCTTTTACTAGGTGATTAAAAACTAAAGAATTGGTTGAAAGAAAAAAAAGTTAAAATAACTCCTAATGTTTTGCAAGTGATTTGCTCCAAAGGACATAAGTAGGTGATGTTAAAATGAGGTGTGTGGAATTTAGGAATCATAGAATCACCTAGGTTGGAAGAGACCTTTAAGATCATCGAGTCCAGCCATCAACCTAACATTGCCAAACCGACCACTAAACCACGTCCCTCAGGAGGTTTGTGCTCTGCTGCTGCACAAGGTACTTAGCAGCAGAGAAAAGCAGCTGTGAGAGTAGCATTTTGATTTGCACAAGGAGGCGTAATCTCATAATGTGAAAAAACGTAAGGTTTGAGTTTTTTAAATGCTAAATAGTGAAATAGTTCTCAGTTTTCTAGCTGTGTAGAAACAATTTCTAGTTCAATTCTGTGAAACATGAAAATTAAACGCTATGTACGTATGAACAGTAGACCTCTTGAATAGGTGTTCTGGCAGAACCCTTGCCTAACAGCCACCTAGTACATGGGGTAGCAGTGCGAGTTCCTGCACCTTGCACAGTCATTACCTTCTCCTCTGAGATCTCCAGAATACTGTCAGGATTCTTTGAAGATGATACTGATATTGAGATACCAGTGGGCCAAATTGTGAGCCATACCATTTCGGAAGCATTGCAGTGGGGTCAAACATCAAGACTAAGGAAAGGTAAGAAATCCGAAAGCAAACAGTACGCCTTTCTGCCCAGGGACTACGGGTCATATTTGTTTGGCTAGAATTCCATTTACATTCTCATTTGTGCTTATCCTGGGCACAATGTAGTCCTGAAATCAATGGGAACCTCCATTATAGCCCACTAGAATCTCTGAGAGCCTGCTTTTTTAAAATTTGTTGACCTGGAGAGCTATATGCCTGTCTCCTACTCAAGCTTTGTTGCATCTTTGAGAGGACTGATGAGAAACCTGACCTGATCAGAGCCCAGCCTGTTAAGCAGGGTCTAACTCCCTTTGGCAGTGCTGTGTTCACTCTAAATACCTGGTGGTGGCCATCTTCTAACGAGAAACAAGGAGTTCACATAGTGCGTCCTACATCTCAGTTCCTCCTCAACCACAAGGATTTCTAAACCAACAGCTCCTGTTTCTTAATCTGTAGAGTAGGCTGGAATGAAGCTATGCTGTGTCCATACTACTTAAACTGGGTAATTATGTGGAGAAGAACACAGAGTTATTCAAACTAGAGAAGAAGGATGTGTAAGGTGAAACCTGGTGTTGTAGATCAGTGGTTGCCTAGCAAATACTACCTACTTGTTTTGTATTAAAGAATCATCGCCTGATGCATGTGAACACTCCTAGAAACATTGCTTGCCGTTCCCTTTTAAAAGAGAGATCTGTCTGCATAATTAGTCCTCTTTACTTTCTTCTTCTCTAACCCACCACAATGAGATATTTAAAAATTGCTTTATCCCGGTCTTCTAAGCTAGTAGCTAGAGCACTGGCCTGGCGAGCCGGAACTAGGAGTGCAAATGTTTTCAAGCTGGAGAAATCATAAAAAGCAGGTCTCTAATTCTGGTGCTAGGGCTCTAACAAGACTGTTAGAGAGAGGCTTGCTGCCTCTTAATTTGGGACTTGACTGGTGGGAAATAAGAAATAGACTGAAGTGTGTGTCAGCCACCTGTAGAAGAGATTCTCTGCTATAAGAAACATGGGCTGTATTTGAGATAATTGATCTTAAGATGGAAGGCATCAGATTCCATTATCAATTCCTGGAACGATCAAGTTCACCAAGAATAACTACTCTTTAATATAATAAACACCATCCTTGAAAAGAGCGAATAATCCTGACTCCACTTCGAACGCTTATGGGTTTGTGCTGCCTGTGACATAGGGAGAGGATAATTCTGATATTAGATTCTAGCAATGATGTGACAATGACTGCTTTATGGTGGTGAACAAGACACAGCTGTGACTACTAACTTCCAATCAATATTAATTTGAGTGATAATTTCTTCAGACACTGCAAATTGACCTCAGGTTTACATTACAGAATTGTACATTAATTCAAATAAATCATACATCCAACCAATATTGCTTGTAAGTTTGGTACAATAAAAATGTAATACTCGAAGGGAATGCTCAATGAGCTGTTATTGAGTCATTATAATTCATATCTTCTACAAAAGCGAATAGGAAAAACGGAGGAGTTGTCATTGTGGTAAACTTGCATTATATCTAATGATTAACACATTTGATTCACGGGATAAAGTCCATCCTCCGTCATGTTATTTTAGGCAGTAGTAAATTCCTGAGTGTTAGTGCTGACTTGCATGAAAGCATTTTAACTGGAAAATTCTGGGCAGAAAATGTTGGTTTGGATATTTTTTTTTCCCCTTCTGTTTTTCTTAGTTCTGAGGATGATTTAAAGGCCTGTGATCTCGACTAGTCTCATGTTGCAGTCCATGCCAGTGCTTTTGTCTTCTGCCTCTTCACAATTCTCTTGAGCTCTGCCCTGTCGCAGACAGTCATGTAAATCCTCAGTGGTGTGCTCGATGCTGTGTTACTTGATGTTCCACTCCCTTGGCTCTGACCCATGGTTCCTGGATGGTTCAGGATTATTTTTTACATCCTCTTGGGGCCTTTGACTTCAGGCCTCTAGCCAACTTTATTGAATCTGGATCTTCCTGAATCTGAAAAGAAAAACTTTACCTAGCATAAACACGCTAGATGTACCTGTAGGCAGGATCCCTATGCTGTTTTAACCAACTGAAAAAGGCATTTATGCTGGTACTTGTCTTGGTGAATCATTAGAGTGCAAAACTCCTTACTCTCAAAATGGCCCAATTTATGTGAATAATGAGACAGCTCTTGTTGGTGGCATGGCGAAGTGTGTTCTAGGAGCAGTGTTGGAAAAGCAGTTCAGCTGAAGCATTTGGTATACGTGTCATCTGTTTTTTATGAAGTCTCCATATTTATGGTGCCTCTTTCCCATTGCTGTTAAATGAATGAAGATAGTCAAGGGAAAAGTTACAGCACTCTGAAAAGAAGTAATCCATACTGTGCAAAATGCACTCATAGGTGTTGGGAGAACTGGCTGGCCCAGGAAGTAATGAAAACAGGGTACATGTGTGCATGCAAGAAGGGATCCTAATCATTGGAGCTTCAGAAAGAGAGGAGAGGGAAGGTCACGGGATAAAGGAAGATCTGAAGCCTCAAGCTCATCAGAGCCAGAGTTGACTTCAGAACTGGCAGAGCTCATAATGAAGGGGATAAGGTTGCAGAGAGCTGGATTGGTATCGTTTTGGGGAGTTTTCGTGTAGCTTATATCAATAATAGATAGCCCAATACAAGTACAGTACAGCAGTGGAGTATTTGAGGTGGAAAGTTTTTGTGGGTTTTTTGGAAGGTGGGGTTTTTTTCTTAGTAGAAACCCAGTCAAAATAGCTAAATAACTTTTAAACCTGCTTTCTTGGTCACTGATTCACAGATTAATTCTGTTCAAAGCAAGGTCAGCTATGGCATCAACCCACATTGCTCAAGACTTTTTCCAGTCCAGTCTCGAAACCCTCTAAGGACAGAGACTGCACAGCCTCTTTGGGCAAGCTCTTCACTGTTTGACCATTCTAGTGGAAACTGTAATGTGTAGGCACAGAAAAACTTGGAGTTAACCTGTGCTGAAAGCTTTTATATTGTATCAAACTTTGCTCAAGAAACATGCCACTGGGAGAATTACTTACTTTATGAGGATAAGAGGGGAGAGCTGTAGAGAGAAGCAAAGAAAGTTCACACAAAGCACGAATATGGCACCCTAGTTTTATAGGGCTATGAATACAGGCTGAGAGAGTTGGGGTTGTCCAGCCTGGAGAAGAAAAGGGTCCGCGGAGACCTTACAGCCCCTTCCAGCACCTAAAGGGGCTACAGGAAAGCTGGGGAGGGACTCTTGGTCAGGGAGTGGAGCCATAGGACAAGAGGGAACAGTTTTAAACTGGAATAGGAGAGATTTAGATGAGACCTCAGGAAGAAATTCTTTACTGTGAGGGTGGTGAAACACTGGCCCAGGTTGCCCAGAGAAGCTGTGGCTGCCCCATCCCTGGAGGTGTTCAAGGCCAGGTTCGACTGGGCTTTGAGCAACCTGGTCTAGTGGGAGGTGTCCTTGCCCATGGCAGGGGGCTTGGAACTAGATGATCTTTAAGGTCCCTTCCAACCTAAACCATTCTATGCTTCTATGAAGTCAGGAAACCCATTCCGTAATGCAAGAACAATTACCGAGTTGGAATTCATTCCTCTGAGCTAATTTGCTCTTTCTGTTTAGCTCCTTCCTTTTGAGTTCCCAAAGGGAAGCTATTAATGTCTAGGTGAGACCTTCATGTGCAATCTGCTTGTTCAAGAGGAACACTGATCTGCCTTAAGTCTCCAGATGCTACCTCTCAACTCCAGTTATGAAGTGTGCTGTTCACTTCCAACTCCAATTTATCTGTTCTGTGAAAAGTGGTTATTGCAGTGTTTGAGCTGGACGTACTGAACTCAGAACTTGCTAAGTAATTATGGAAGCTTTAGGAAGAAGTGTATGTGAGAAACGTTAAACAAATCTAATTTCCAAATGCTTGCTGTGGACTGTGTTGCATCCTGTTGTTCTAAGTGTGGTTTTGGGTTTTTTTAATACACTTCACTTCTGGCTTCATGCACCCTGAGCTTGGTAGCATGAAGAGCTGCTACATTAGTGTAGCATCAGTGTATGTATCCTAACCCATAAACTGTGTCTTTTCCTGTCTCTGACTTCTGCTCCTCACTGAGCTTATGCAAAGCTCATTGACAGACATGAACCTGTTGGAGCAGGGCCAGAGGAGGCCACAAAGATGATGCCAGGGCTGGAGCCCCTCTGCTGTGAGGACAGGCTGAGAGAGCTGGGGTTGTTCAGCCTGGAGAAGAGAAGGCTTCGGGGAGATCTTAGAGCCCCTTCCAGTATCTGAAAGGGCCCTCCAAGAAAGCTGGAGAGGGACTTTTTACAAGGGCATGTAGTGATAGGACAAGGGGTAATGGCTTCAAACTGGAACAGGGGAGAGTTAGATTAGATATCAGGAAGATATTTAAATTAGATATTAGGAAGAAATTCTTTATTCTGAGGATGATGAGACACTGGCCCAGGTTGCCCAGAGAAGCTGTGGCTGCCCCATCCCTGGAGGTGTTCAAGGTCAGGTTGGATGGGGCTTTGAGCAACCAGGTCTAGTTGGAGGTGTCCCTGCCCATGGCAGGGGGGTTGGAACAGGATGATCTTTAAGGTCCCTTCCAACCTAAACCATTCTATGCTTCTAAAGGCTCAGCTGGGCACCCTGTTCCTTGCCCCTCTTTCCCACATATCCCCGATAGCAGTTCACCTTCCTAAAGACTTTTCCCCAAAGCAAAGTCATCATAAGAGTCCATGCTAGATTTTTGTACTGTGATAGCTTTCCTTTATGATACATTTCATTTGCATTAGAAAACATTTTTGTTTTTTTCCTAATTTTCATGGTAGCATGAATGAAGTTCAGTTAATTACTGTGTATTTCCTTGAAAACATAAACCTTTCAGAGAAACTTTTGAGGTACTTTTGTGACTTCTGTTGATGAAAGTGCACTTCAGTAGTGATCTAACAGGTCTAATTGTTTATTTTGATAAATGTGATCACTGGAATTGGGTGTGTCAGAATTTATTGGGGGGAGGGTTCTACGTCCTGTGGTACCTGTGTACTGTGAAGTGACCGACATCAATGCTGTTTGGTCTCCTTCTACTGAGCCTATTAAGGTGGACTTGGTGTTTCTCTTGGGTAGGTGCTATTCTGTCAGCTTCAATGGCTAATGCTCTTCTGCCCCCCTTATTGAAGTCCTTTTACTGTATTTATTACAGTACTCTTAGTGAACAATTCTTCCACAAGAAGCAGCAAAATGCAAGGTTAGCAGGGTTTAACACAAGAAGAGAATAACCTAGAAAGACTGAGTCATGTTGTAAAGTAGCATAAGATTTGCTATTTTTCAAAAGAATTTGATTCTTTTGAAAATAAATATATCAGTGACAGGTAATGGCTAACTGGGACAGAAGAGTTTCAAGTAAAAAAAACTTTCTCTGAAGAAGGACAATGAATCAAATTAGTAATTTAAAATAATGACACTACAGCAGAAATGAATCCCCATCCCCTTCCACAGACAGTGGTGGTGCCAGTGTTATAACAGTTGGTGAATTTCTGGTGAATATCAGTATAAAATACTCTCAGGTATACTTTCTGTGTGTTTCAATAGTAATGATTCCTGTAAAGTGACTGTTAATGATGAGAGGCAATGACTGTTTCAGCATATGAAAGCGAGGGAGAAGATGGGAATAACAAGAATAAGGAGGAGACAGATGGTCTTATAAATAGGGGCTGATGACTTTCAATTCACTCAATGTGTGCTCATGCACTGGAAGGATGACCTCTAAAAAAGTTTAAATGGCCAATGGTGTTGGCTTTCAGATGCTCCTCAGGCCAAAACAGTAAAGATGTATAAATGTCTGTAAAAGCTAAATATTTGTTAGTAGGAACCTCATACAGGATCCAGAGAATCTGCTAGATCAAGGTCACGTTTTCTTTTCTGGTGCAGAACTGTATTCGGAGCAGTGGCTCGTTTGCTTGAGACCACATTCTCCAAAGCACTTTACTCGATTCAGTATCAAGGGGTGGGGGAGACTGCTGCTTCTGTATTCATCAGAAAGCTCTGTCACGGTGATAGCACTTCATAATTACTGAGGTGGCATCATCAGTCAAAGAAGAACAACCTGTAGACGCAAAATCTGTGTCTGTGCCAGAAGGGCAGGGTCCTGCTTTATTGCTGGCTAAGCAGCTGTAAGCCAGCTTCCCTGTGGTTCTACGCTATTTACTGAGTGCAACATTGTGTGATATGGAAAGGAATTTTTTAATTTTCAGTTTTGATAACTTTTGTAGGAAAATTAAAGTCCCGGTCAAATGACTGTAGACAAGAGATGGGAAACCAAAGGACACCTCTGGTAATACTGCCAGCTGGGACTTGTGGGTTTGTTCTTTTTACTGAAGTGAGATGATCTGCTAATAACAAGCATTTAAAAGTTCAACGTTAAAATGAGTATTAGTTTATGCGGCGTGATCTGTGTTGTTTTATAGGTCAGCAGTTTGTCCTCTGATCCTTAACCATAAACTCTCAAAGGGCTCATCACCTATCAGAAGGCAATGCTCAGCGGGTTCAGGCTGCTCCTTTGCAGAGGGAGCAGCTCCTCCTCCTCACCGCCCAGCCTGTCCTTTCTAGAGAGCCTATATACATCTAGTGCAACCGTCCAAACATGAAAACTGTCTCACCGTGTTTCTGTAATCCCGATGGGATCAAAGCTATGCACCTTCTAATTCCTCCTGTTTTGTTTCCTATGATGATTGTGTTCTGGCACTTGAGATGGGATCCTGCCTATGCTGCCTTCACAAGGAACATAACAGAGCCTTCCCTTCACTCTTCACAGTGGCCCCACTTCTTATTGGGCTGTCATCATCATCATTCCCTGACAGACCTAGTTTGAAGCCCTCCTCCCAGGTTAGCGAGCCTATTGGTAAAGATTCTTCTGCCCCACTTTTTCAGGTGGATTACGTCTCTCTCCCATAGTCTTCATACCTCAACAGAATAAAAAGGAACAAAACCCATAGCATTGCAGTTGCTTGTACTCAGGGATAATTATAGCCATGTTCCAATTCAGTTCATAAAAGTGGGCATGAATTTAAGGGGAGATATTTAATAGTAGTTCAGCACGATAGGAAGCATCGTCTTCTGTTCTTAAAGAACAGTGCTGGGAAGATTGGCACCCCACACTGTCCTGAACTTCAGCTGTGCAACCTCAATGTTGTGTTCACTTACCTTTCTGTTGTACCTAGCAGCTTCCTCTTATTAAGAGTACTGGCACATTCCCCATTCAGGCACTGCACAATTTCCCCTCGTCCTTATATCTCACCCTTGCTGAATGACTGGCAACACTATTATGAAAAACAAATGTTCTGTAACAAAGCAAGAAACAGCTGCTGAGATTAATAGGCAAAGTGAAGATGAGGCGGTTCAATCCATCATCAAATTGGTTCACTTTAAGTGTACTACAGAGCAGTAGGATTACCGCTATTCTCTAGCAAATCACGAGGGAAAAAAAACAACAAAACCAACAACAAACAAACAAAAGACCAGAAGGAAACATTGCTTTCCTTTGCTAAGATGAAAAGGTTATATATAGAGAGAGATGTCTAGGGAGATTTCTGGGATTGCGAGGACATCTGAGAACTGAAGAAATAGCCTAGGCAAAAATTGAAAAGTTAGCATCCAAACAGAGAAAAAGTCAGCGAGCTCCAGTTATTGTCCTGTTGTTCTTTCATACTTATCCCCGTCCCATATTCCACATTTCTTTTCCTTTTCTTTCTACTTAGTGGTAACCATGATGTCTGTCAGCTGGCTCCAGGGCACAAATTCTTTGTATTCAAAATCCCACTAGTGTTTTCTCCACAACTTTTCCAACAAAACTTTGAGGTTAACTTTTTTTTTTTAAAAAAAAAAAAAAAGATATTTTACATTATGAAATACTGCATCATTTTTTGTTCTTTCTGTTTTTGAGCCTTTTTAGACTTGCTGCTTTGCAATCTGCCTGGGCAGAGTTGTCTTCAATCTCATGATTTCAGCAACTTGATTTGATTGTTTAAACCAATACTCAGCAGCATTAGCTGTATCATAAAGGATTGGCAGCCAAGAAATCATGGATCTCTTGCCTGAAGTCAAACACTGAGTCGGTGCCAGAGCTAGTTGTCTGTGGGTCTGCTGCTGGAGGATGTTCTCTGTGGTGGCATATTGGCCTCTGTTTAGAAACAAAAAAATCCCCAACCAATCCCCCCACCCCAGACACTGCACATAGTTGTGCGTAGTTGTAATTGTGTGCTGTTCAGTAATCCTTCTCTTAAAGAAATTATTAAAAAGTCAATAAATGAAAAAGCATTTCTGGGGCTCTGCTTTTGTATAGCTTTCTGTAAAAAGATTTTCACAGCTGACTCCCATTCGCACTGCTGTAGGAACTCACCGTTGACATTTCACTTGGCTGTTTGGCAGCATGTTTTAATATAATCTGACATTGCTCTACAGCCATGTGTTGTATTTTATTGTGGTTTTCCAAAGACTGCCATAGTGAGATACAAGATGTAAAGCCACTTGCATTGCCAATTAAAGAAGCCTGAGATACAGAATATCTGTGTTGGGCTCATTCAAACTCCATTCTACAAAAAACATACGTTTGTCTTTAGTGCATTCAGTGTGCTGTAGAAGATGGGAAACCTTGGTGAATTGGGCATGGTTGATTGTAAATGGAAGTGAAACTTATTTGTTTTAAAAGCCTTTGTTTGTCCTAGTGTGTCAACAGAAGATTTCTTTATTTCCTGTTGCTGTTGACTGTACCATTTGTTTCTCTGTCACAAGGTAAGGTGCCTGCTATGGAAAGCTGGTGACACAACTGGTGACTAAGGTGAACTGAATCCATATATACCAAAAGATGTGGACAAATTACTAGCAATGAAAAATAGTTCTGACTTGATGATATAAGGAAACTTTTTCACCATTTGGCTAGTCAGGAATTGGAACAGGTTGCCCAAACAGGTTGGTTGGTCTTTCTCCTCTGAGGTTTTTACGACCCAACTAGCTCAAGCCCTGAGCGCTGTGGTCTGATCGCGCTGCTGCTCCTGCTTTGAGCAGGAGGTTGGACTGGGAACTTCCGAAGGTCCCTTGGAGCCAGGGTTGTTCTGTGGGTCTCAGCGTTGGCAACCGAGTCCTGCCTTGCTACCCGTTTCCCTAGGCTGGCTGTTCCGAGTTTGCAAAGGGATTGATTTGATTACTCGTCAAAGGGCAGATTTACACCTAGGAAACGCTGCGTAATGTATGAGAGAGAGGAGGAAAAGTTCCATCTCAGCAGAGATCTGTCTGCCTCTAGAGCAGGACTTTCAGCCTCCATAATCTCTGGTGTCCTGAAAGGCCTGGGAACTCCCTCTGACAGGGCAGGCTGGCTCTGATTTTGTGTTAATTGGCACTTTGATTGCATTAATTTGACCCTGTGCTTCCACAGTGTATGCTGCCACTTAATTTGGGTAAGGTTAGCTTGTAGAGTAAGAGAGGTGCAGTGTTTGCCTACAGCATTTCAGTCTTGTTTGTTTGCTGGAGGGGCTGAACAGGGCGTGTGAATGTTGGTTCCTGGGCATGCAGCATCTGGAGGCACCCAGCCGGTTCCCCGCGGGTGCTTCGCAAGGTCAAGGCCATGGAGCTGTCGCTCTGCCACTCTGTGCAGAAAACGTGATGGTTGTCCTGTGCGGAGCACTAGTCTGTTGAAATCCGTTGTACGACGTTACATGTTGAAAGAGCATCCACAACGTTGTGGTTGTCACGCCCTTAGTTTTTCTCCCTTGTCATGTTTCAGAAGCCCTGGGTCACACAGAAGTGGCCAGCCTAAAACAGGAAAACACCTCTGATTAGCATGATCTTGTTTTCACTGAGCTGATAGAAATCACATCTGTTAGATCATGTGAAGTGGAGGGGAGCGGTGTCTGCAGCTAACATGGAAGCCGGTCAGGGCAAAAAATGCTGCCTGATGATCACAGCCGTGGAAAGTAGCAGGGAGAGAAAGCTGAAACTGCCATGGACTCAGCTGTTTAAAAGTTGTCATTGTTTTCAAACCCAAAATCTTAAATTAATGAAGCTATTGTAATTCCTCACTAATTTAACACATCTAAGATTTCTCTGCAGATTCTTTTAAGTGAGTGTGTAACTTCAAAAAATTAGGTGATAAATTTTGTTTACTTTCTAGATACATGATCTGCCATTGCTTCTGCCCCCTCCTCTGAAGATCATCCTTGTTAAGGACTTTAAACAGCACTTAACTGATGCTATCCTGCTTCCAGCTGGTTTGAGGCTGCCCTTTTGAAACAGTTTTTGTTGCTGCAGTTTTTTTATAAGCTTTTGTAGGGTGCCGTCTGGCAGCACAGTTAAACTGATGGAGTGATGGGCTGCTGTTGAAAGGGATGATGTTGTACAGTCTCAGCAGCTCCCTTGGGCTGACAGCAGTGTTTGACTGACCACGTATCGAGCTATTCAGAAACCTAAACCAGTAAAAAATCAACATTTTTCCTGCCAGTTAAGTCTCTGGGCTGGCTTGGTAAGAGGTCAGCTGAACTGCTGGCAGCAGCACAAGTAAGAGGATAGAGGAAAGGGGGAGAAGTAGCTCATCTGTATGGTTAAGCCATTTTCTTAGAGTTCGTTTCTCTTGTATTTTAAGTCCATAAACCAACACTGAAGCTGAAACGAACAGTACCCCATGTTCTTACCACTGCTGTTTTTCCCATGACTGCAACACCCCATTCTCCATTGTGCCAGTCAAGAATTAGTGTAGCCACAGGCTGAACTACACTGGAGAATTTGCCCATCTTAATTTTGTTTTGATGGATTAATTTTCACCAGGCTTCTTTTGCGTTGCTGCACAAATGCTTGCACCAGAGCAGGCGGGTGATAAAAGGGAAGGAGCGAGTGGCCCAGGGTGCAGGGGAAGGTGAGCGCTTATTTGACTGAATCTGCATTGCCAGCTTCAGCTGTCTTAACAGGTGTCTGGAATTACAGTATTAGGCAATGATTGTATCTGTACCCAGTATTTCACTGGTTTGTGAACATTTTAAAAATGTTTACTGGGTTTGTGAATTTGTCCCAATGACATTTGGCAAATAGCCTTTCTTTTTTTCCTCCCTGTAGAATTTCTTTGCCATACGCACTGTGTAGGCTGCAACAGCCGGTGGGGTTGAGATTCAGGTGGCTGATTGATCCCTCACTTGCTCCGTTTGTCCCGAAGACGTAGCAGTGGGCAGGCTGTACTGTAAATGTTTGCTCGGGCCAGGGGCAAGACTTGATTAAATCACTATCTAAATCTTATGACTGACTAGGAGAAACCAGATGGGGAGGAAGAGGTAGGGAAAGAAGATAGCAACTGTGAGGCTCAGTCAGAAAATGTTGGGACCCACTGTTGCAGAGGGAGGTCTTGGAATGGGCATGGGCTACAAAGACTGAGGGAAACACTGGTAGCTAGGAAACCTCTGAAAATTTTGCCTCATGTCCACATTCATTTTTAATTTCATCAGTCTTTAAAAAGGCTTTGCTAACACTGAGGGGGATGGGAAATGTTAATCATTGCAGTGGTTACCCTTTTTCTCCGTGGGACTGAGCTGTGCAGGTTTGCAGACAGTGTGCAGATGTGTTGCTGCCATATGGAGGTCACTTGGACCATGGTCAACAGCATGGATCAAGAGGAGGCAGGTAGCCTTTACTGACCCACTTACCATAACCGCACTGTCCTCAGCATCCTCGCATCTTCCCTTTCCTTTGATCTTCAGTCACACTCTTCTGTCCTCACTGTCATTTGTTCCTTATAGAAGGAATTTAATAAAGAAGAGCAGTTTCCTAAATAGGGTATTTACAATCTTCTGAATCTACATGAGGCAAGTTATAAAAATGTGCCTGTGTCTTTTTCCTTCCTTGTTCTTGCAGATGGAATTAGCTTCTCCCTGCAGAATATATATCCATCATTTCAGAGATTTCGGTAGTTTATATTGTTGTAAGTTGGCACTGGAGTGTCTCATTTGGTATGTTTTTGCATTGTGACCTTTCTGCTTTATGGCCCTGGAAGCTGTCATGCCTGCTTCGATTTTGCAGTGTTATTTCTACAGTCCTGAGCAACCATTAGCAGCCTTCTGAGCATCCGCGGAGCCTCCGTTAGTACTGGAGAGGTTGCGCGGCAATTTGCATGGTTGTCCAAAGCAGATTTTTGGATCAGAATTTATTCCCTCTATGGCCTTGGGAGAGGCACTGAGCTGGCTTTCTCACCAGGTACAAGTGACTTATATCACTTCTCTTTACCACCTGTACGCATCTTCTCTGCAAGCTGTTTTGGCATGGATTTCAACTCTGAAGCCATTGATGTTTCTGCCAAGATGTGATGCATCGTGCCAGCCAGTCCCCAGGCCTCTGTTTCCAGCAACTTCCTTTGGTGCTGGGGGGGACTTGGTGGTTTGCAGCTGCTTAGATGTTGGTGGGAGGAGATTTTCCTCTCTCAGCTAGTGCGCTATCGCCATATGTATGGATACACATTTCCACCTGAATGTGTAAAAAGGTTGCCCACCGTTCAGCCATTTTCAGATACTCTTCTTACTTTCTTCCTCTGTCCCATGGATATTCCAGCCGAGCCCATGTTTCCTTTCTGCAAATGCACTGTAAATGTGCAGATTTGATCATGTCAAAGCAACTGGTCATTCTAATTATAAGCATATTTTGCATAGAAAAATCAAGCACTCAGAAAAATCCTAGTTCAATCCACAGTCAGTTAGCTTTCCCATCTACTTGTCTTGCTTGACTGAAATTGAAGAGACTAAAATTATCAAAATTTGTGGCCAAATCCTTCAATCAGTTGTTTGCCACCTGTTTAGTATTGTAGGTTCTATCTGAATCTGATTGTATGCATTCGTATCTTACCTAATTCATCACGTTTAGTTTGATATTCACCATTAATATAACCCAAATTTAAACTAGATGTCATTAAAAATATATTTTTCTGTCTGATGCTGCTATTGGAATAGTGAACCTTAGTTCCGAAAATTCAATCTCTTGGTATCTGTGCTAGATTTTAGTCCTAACTGGATGGAGAATTTCGTGAACTCAGCAAAACACCTCCTACAATTGCTTTGTGGTGTTCAGCAATGAAATAGTCCCTTTAGTCTACTGGGTCTGTGATGCTCTGCCAAGTGCATGCGTCCTAGAAGATTAAAATTACTCTCAGCAGTTCCTGTCTACAGAGCCAGCTATGTTTTCTTACTTGGCCATCATGCTGGAATGAGAACGTCTGTCTTAACTGCCACAGTCCCAATCCCATCAGCCTGCTTCTTCCCTTGTGGGCCTTTTGGTAACATTGTCTGTTATCATTGGCCTTCATTTGAACGGGTTGAGACTTGTGATTTGCTTCTCTTCCTCAGCACAGCACTCACTGTTCTACCTACCTTTTCCCATTTGCTTTGAACGGCATTTGTCTTGACTTTATCATACCATCATTGCAATAGTGCTTCTCAGCATGTTTTTATCTAACAACCTGCTATATTCCAAAAAGAAAATTAACAAACTACCTTGTGCAGTCTTACTGTCATGGTTCTCCTTTGCATCCAACTACAAGAAGTATAGTATATGGCTATACTTCTCCAGCTTATTGATGGGGCTTTTCGGTCCCATTTTGTTTGCGTGCATGGAAATGTGTGAATTTATTCCAGTTTGTTTTGTGTATTATGAAGCTGCAGTCATTTCACAAATTACTTCTGGTGTTTAATGGAGTGTTGGTTGAAAACAACTACCAAAGACTGCTTTCCAAAGAAATCAATTTCCATTCTGTATCAGCAGTAATTTTTGTGGGATGAAGACACTGGAACTCATTTTCAATGGGGTAAGTGAGGTTTCAGCTGGTGGGAATGTATGGTTGATTTTCAGTGCACTGTTTTGCCTGAGTATATGCTTTATATCCTGACCCTCATGGGCAAAGTAAGTAGGAGCTCCCATGATTCAATTAAGACCTTTTTTCCATAAAATATTTTCAATGCTGAAATTTTCTAATTTCATTCTACCTGTGAGTGCCGTTAACTGTTGTTGTGGGACCATCCAGTTAGCTACTTGATTGGGCAATGAGGCAGCTTTTCTAATTCAGCTGTTCATACCTCTTACAGGAAACAGCAAACATGCTACGTCTTACGCAGAACAGACTGAAGGAAGAGGAACAGCACCTGCTGAAAAGTGGAAGTAAGTGGGATTTCTTCACCACTTTTATTAGCAGACATTGTTAAGTACTTACTACTCTGTGTATAAGTATCCACTTACAAGCCTGAAGCAGAGAGGACATGAGATAGATGACAGAGTCAAGAGGCTATATTAGAAAAAAAGGAATGATAACAACTTTAAAAGGACAACAGTGAAACAGGGAACCTAACCTCTATGAAACGCTCCTCTGCCTTGTGAATGTTATCTGCAGCGCTGAGGGATGACAACAGTCATCCGCTAAACACGCTGTGCAACTGCAGTGAGCAAATTTTAGCCCTCATTTTACTATTCTCAAAGCCTGTATGGGCTTGCTGTGGATGCAGCACTTGTCCCAGCACGTTGGGATTGCTGATGAAAGGTTGGATTGCAAACAGATCTGGTTAGAGGATTCTACTCAGCAAAATGCTTGCGTGTAGGTGAGTAGCCTCGTTGGTTTGTGGGACTGCGTGACTGCCTCGTATTACACGTGTGCTGGCGTGCCTTGCGAAACCAGAGTGTAATTTCTGTCCTCAGCAGTTAGCCTGCCACATTGTGTGGCATGGAGTTAGGTTATGTGTTCGAACTAATGCTTTGTAATGTGTCTTTCAGATCATAGCTTTCACAGATGAAAAATTCTCAGCTTGAAATCCTCTTTAGTGTATTGCTGATCTTCAAAGTGGGATCCACGTTTGCCTGTATGCATTTGCTTGATTTTGGTGTGCCTGCAAAATGTGAATGCAATTAAAAATTGGGATTTTTTTCTTTATTTTCTGAACTTACTCTTAATTAATTAGAATTCTAGGTGAGGATCAGAAGGGAATAATAACCTCTTGAGATTTTGTAGAAAGCTAACAAATCAGATTTTGCTCCTTTTGAGCCAAGCGTCAGCAAGAACTTCCTTGTTAATTACCCCTGTGAATTTAATATTGCAATATGTGCATTTTTATATGGTAGTGGGAGAAAATAGAAGGGAAGTTAATTCTCAGGATCAGAGGGAGAGTTCATGAAAGCTGAAATTGAGTAAAGACATAAAAGTTATGCTTCACAGTTTGTTTGCTGGCAGAGATTTTCAGAGCAAGCTGATGAAAGAAGTGCAAGGTCCTGCACCTGAGTCGGGGCAACCCCCAGTATTGATACAGGCTGGGGGATGAAGGGATGGAGAGCAGCCCTGCCGAGATGGACTGAGGGAACTGGTGGGTGAAAAGCTGGACATGGGCCAGCAATGTGTGCTGGCAGCCCAGAGAGCCACCTGCATCCTGGGCTGCATCCCCAGCAGCGTGGCCAGCAGGGCCAGGGAGGGGATTCTGCCCCTCTGCTTCGCTCTGGTGAGACCCCCCTGCATTGCTGCCTCCAGCTCTGGGAGTCCCAGCACAAGAAGGACATAGACCTGTTGGAGCGAGGCCAGAGGAGGCCACCAAGATGATCTGAGGGCTGGGGCCCTGGATCCTGTGAGGACAGGCTGAGAGAGTTGGGGTTGTTCATCCTGGAGAAGAGAAGGCTCCGGGGTGACCTTATAGCAGCCTTCCAGTATCTGAAAGGGGCTACAAGAAAGCTGGAGAGGGACTTTTTAGTAGTAGGATGAGGGGTAATGGCTTCAAACTGGGAGAGGGGTGATTTAGATTAGATCTCAGGAAGAAATTCTTGACTGTGAGGGTGGTGAAACACTGGCCCAGGTTGCTCAGAGAGGTGGTAGATGCCCCATCCCTGGAAACATTCCAGGTCAGGTTGGACAGGGCTCTGAGCAACCTGATCTAGTTGGAGGTATCCCTGCCCATGGCAGGGGGAGTTGGACTAGATGGACTTTAAAGGTCCCTTCCAACCCAAACTTTACTGTGAGTCTACGAAATTCACTCATTTCTGCCCATCTTTGATCTCATCTTCTTATGTCAATGCAGTTAAAAGTGAAGGAGTTTTAGCTGAAACATAGGATTTGTAATATAAATTACAAGGATGTGGAATTGTTTCAAGGATTTACTTGAGTGAAAAAGTCCAGGTCCTGCTATCTGACAGTTTCCAGGGTAAACAAGTTCAAGAGGAGATGACATCTTTCATCAGTAATTAGCAGTGTGAAGTATAACACGAAAATTTGCTGACCTGCTTTCTCCTTGTCTGTGGATTTTGACTTGGAAAACTATTCTGTCATTTTGCATCTCTGAAATAATACGCACTTCGCCTTTGACAGTGACTGATTTAACGGTCACCAAAGAATACATGATTATGACTTTTAATGACCTAAAAATATTACCATAATACATCTTTATTCAAGTACTTAATTGTCATAATTAGTATTTATTCTAGTGATAAGAGCACCAGGATCCTGGTTTTCAGTGCTGGCTCATTTATTGACTGTCCCATAACCTTGGAAAACCAAGTCATCTTTGTCAGCTCCAGTCTGCCTTTATCTGCACATGGTGTGGAATTCTGCAGCATTGCAGAGGTGTAACTGAGACAATAAATTTGGTTCTCGGAGGCTGTTTCCCCAGTCACGAGCACGGAGCATGGCTTCATTGGTGCATGCTATAAGGTTAATTTATTGGATGTTGTAAAGCTCTCTGAGACCACGGTTTGCTAACATATAATGATCAGGTACCCTGCTGTGCTTTCCCCTTAGACTAGACCCCGCTCTCCTCCTTTCATTATTCATTAAATTACACCCTTTATACAATTCAAAACGAAGGGATTTGCTTTGGTAAAAGGATGCGGAGGTTGGTGTCTTAAATGGCATATTGCCCTGTTACGGCTGTGTTTACAGGATGGTTACATTAATCCTAGCATCCTAGTCGCAAGAAAAATACGTATTTTGCACAAGAGGAAACAAAGAAATGGCAGTGGAATCGGTGCAGCATCGCTGAACAGCTTTGCCTGCCCAAACTGCCCCAAAGGTTAATAGTGACATTCACACTAGAAATAGGAAGCAGGATAAGGGATGGAGTTTCTGCCCTCGAGGCTTCCCCAGAGCCCTGCAGCCTTGGTCTGGCAGTCAGTGATTTTACCAATGAAGTACTGTGAGCATTGTGGGGAAATGGTGTGAAGTGCTACAGGCATGAGCACTTAAACCTTCTTTCACATGTGTTTGGGGATTCTGTGTCGTGTATCCTCCTTCTAAGATAGGATGTGCCCTGTTAATGAGACAGACACAAGGAAGATTGAAGAGGGACTTTTCTTCCCCATCAGAAGGATCCTTCTAAAGTAGGTTTTGGGAGGAGAATTCCACTTGCGTTTTTAAGTAATGTCCCCAAAACAAAGCATAGTGCTTTTATCCTAAGTTGTCTTCCGTCTTCAGTTTGTCAAAAAATTTAGGGCTTTGCTGTCTGGACCTTCAAACCAGCGAATACATTGTGCCTGCTCGCAGGACTGTTAAAGTAGGCCCTGCTCCAACTTGGTCTTGCCCATCCAATGGGTTCTGGAGGTGAGGGGATGAGCTTCTTCCCCTTGCAGCTCCACTCAGTGGAGGGTGGGCAGGCTGCCTTGATGTCTCCCAGTATCCTCATACTCTCCGGCTGAATCTTCAAGGTCTGGGGTGGAGAGGTGAGCTGTGTTTGAACGGATTCATGGCTTTCCTACACAACAGGGTAGCACAGGGCCAGAGCCTCCTGCGAGGGAAAGGGAATGTTCTCTAACTCTTATTACACTTTGCTCCCGAGAGCTGCAAAACACTTAATGAGGCTCTTATAACAGCATAGGCTGGAATCATGATAAATTTGTTACCATTAACTGATAAAAGTCAGCATCCATTCTGCCCCTGTAAGCACTTTTACCTTTGCGTACCTTCGTAATTGATGCAGTTCTCTTATTGTCTGGATCCTTTGACCTTACTTCCTGCTAATTTGGTAAGGAGGGTTGCAAATTAACAGTTCATTTCTCTGCAGCAGAAGTTGCGGGAATTCTGGACAGCTCTCAATTGAGTTTCAGGCTGAACACCAGGGAAACCTGAATCATATTTCTTGTAAAGAAGAGGTGTGAAATGTAGGTTGAATTGTTCAGGTCTGTGTTAAGAATATAGAAAGCCCGTGGATATGTCATGGTACTCATATAAAATTTGCAAAAATGTTTAGTGTATCTGAGAAACAGCCTGGTTCTTATTTTCTTTTGCTAGCACACATTGCAAATCATCTTTTTTTTTCTAACAGGGCATCCCCGTAAAACCACTGCACTAAAAAAAAGAAAAGCTAACACTAAGTTATATGAAAACCCGTTCTTAAATTATGTAAAGATGTTGAACTCCAGATACAGATCAGGGATTGTGTATTATTTACATCATGAAAATATGTGCAATTAAGTATTTGCAGCAGGACAGAAATGTTTTTTTGTGATGAGTGGTAAGTAAATTGCTGTTATTTTTGTAACCTTTATTTCACATATGGTGCTCTTAGAGAAACCAATATGCGCTGTGGTGTTTTTCACACAGCGCACTGCCCCTGTGGCTCATCCAAGGTTAGTGCAAAGTAACAAACGCCAATTGACTGAAACCCAGGGCTTGGTTTCCTTGTGCCTAATGGAACGGTGACTCTTAAAACATAATATTAGGCACTGCTCGGATGAGCACTGTGAAGGTTGTTGATAGAACTATTGTCACGTGTAGGTATGTGAAGAGTTGTTCTGATAACGATTTGCTGTGAGAGAAGAGGGCTAGGAAGGTCACTGACCACAGCAGAAATTTGAGATGGTTTTTTCAGGTTCATCCAAGGTTGAAAAAACATGTTTGCTGAGCGAAAAAGAACTGGAAATGTTTCTAGACTGAAATACATTTTTTCAGACTAATGAGCTTATTTCATTTACAGATCTTTTTCTCACTGTTTTACACACTTTTTCACGTATGTTTTCTCACGTTGTTTCTTTTTAAAAAATTTTTTTGTCAATTTAAAAGCAAACTAGATAAACTATAGTTAAAAAAAGGAAAATATTTTGTTTTGAAAATATAGAAATAAACCATTTGAATTTTTCAAAATATTTCCTGTATTTCTTTTGGGTAACACTATGCCCAGGATTTGATTTTAGTTTGCAAAAGTATTTGCACTAAAACTTGCATTTTTCATCAACTGTACCACTTTCTGGTGTACCGCACCAGTTAACCTCCCCTGCATACCCTTGTTTGGTCTGTAGAAGGAATAAACATCCGTGTTACACAGTTCTGACTGATGCCCAACCAAAGTCTTTCCTTGGCCAGCTCTACTTGCTGAGTGTTATGGTTTGAGAAACCCACAACAATTTATTGTCGTTTAGACAATTATTCGCTCACCCCATGACCCCTCCCCACCCAGGAAGGGGAATTGGGAAAAAACAAGGAGACCCGGGGGTTGAAATATAAACAGATTTAATAGAATAAGACTAGATAATTAACAGTAATAACACTAAAGAATCAATATTGATCCTGATACCAATATAAAAGACACAAGGATTATACTCAGCCCATTCTATCTGTAGGAAGCTGTGCACTCCCAGCAGTGGACAGCAAATGTGGGACACTGCAAGCGCTACGGCTTTGGGAGGAAGGGAAGGGCTCAGGGCTCCGGCACTGGAGCAAGAAGTTCTCTGGATCGCCACCATCAAGGGAGAGAGAGAACTCCTCAGCAAACTTTCTAATTTGTATGGAATGTGACGTCCATGGTATGAAATAATCCTGTTGGCCAGCTTGGGTCAAGTGCCCAGGTCTCGTGCCTCCTCATCCCTGCACCTGGCGAGCTCGAAAACACTGAGACCTTGAAACCCACACACCATAGCTGGCTATGAAGTAAATATTTTCACAAATCCAGACACTAGAGTCTTCTAGAAGTATAGTTTTCCCAAGCATTAGAAGAGAAATTAGTCCTGTGTCGTTCAAACCAGGACACTGAGCTAACTCTTTTCTTACGGCCAAGCAAAACGTGCTTAGCTCTATAATCTTGCTCAATTAAACAGAGCAAATACAGATGTGCTTTGGATAGCACATCGCATGATGCTGTTGCAGTTTGGTGCTGCACTGAATCTCTTGTACTCTTTCTACTCCAGAATTGATGCTTTAAAATCTGACAGCAGATAAACCAAAAGTCCCATTGCAACAACTGTGGCATTTGAAGTGCAGCAGTGAGTCACTGGGTGATTCCCACGAGGGCGGGATGCCTGGATGATATTGATAATGCTCAGCACTGTCACCAGCAGGATGCTCAGACCATCCATCATCTTGTAACAGACACTTGGAATTTGTCCACAATAGTCTTGTGGTTTTGCTTGTTAAATAATTGCAAATTCATGTAGTAATTTAATAGTACTTTGACTCTTGGCTTTTAAGATCATCAGACATAGTTATGGTCACCAAATATCACCTCTCTATAAAGGGCCAAAAAATATCTTAGCTACTTATTCCTGTGCCAAGACTACAAATCCCAGCGTAAATGGAGCTTGTCATTGAGAGTTATTTTGAATTATTTCAAGTGACAGAGACCTATTGCTTCCATGGGCAGTGGTTAATCATCCTTACTGATAAAAATGGGAGTTTGAATACTGTAGCGATAGACCATTTTAAAATGACCAAGTGAGGTAAGAAAGCACACTTAGACCTCCAAAACCTACTGGTTGGTGTTTGTTGGTATGTTATTGCCCAGTTTTAGTATGTGCCGGTCTGAACATCCAAGTTTTCTGCTGAAGTTAGTAGGAGCCATAGGTGTTTGGACTTTGCTCCAAGCTCTCAGTACCAGGCTGAACTTTTCTCAGAGATCAGATGAAGGATCTCAGTTTTGTGCTAGGGACAAAGGATGTTCCCTACTGAAACATACATATTGAAGTATTTCTTCCTGTTCAAATTGCAGAGCTGCAGATCTGTAACTATTCAGGCTGACATACGCAACTAGTGTCTGAGTTTTGTGAGACACGAATATGGGTTTGGTAGAACTGAGGCTTTCAAGTGGGAACTGAACTTGCCTCTCCCTTTAATCACATTAAAATCCCAATCCACACACACACCCCCTTTTTTTTTCCCCTGTTCTAAAATCTCATGCTATTTATTAAATGGATTTTATTTTGGATGAAGTGGCTGTCAGTTGTCCACTTGATTTTCTCGGGATGTTTTTTCACCAAAGTCAACATCCTGGTGGATCCAGTAATTGCTGCGGAGCCAGTGCCTGTGTTTTCACAGCAGTGAGTTTTATTATGAAATTGAACATGCTAAACAACACTTACATCTAATTCTGAAGCATATCAATAAATGATATCCTTTGTACTCATTATCTTCACCACAGTGCCTTCTTATTTTACAGTTGGATACATTTACTTGAATATTTATGCACACTAACAAATCTGTAATGAAATCACTGGTAAGTTATTAAATCATGCTGGTTTTCCTTCAAGCGTTGCAAATTACCAAAAAATAAATCATTTAAATATAGTATTATCAGTCCAGGTATCTGCTCTAGCTTTTTCTGGAAACAGTAGGTGTGCTTTGGAACAAATAACACCTCTTCCGAGAGCAGCGTTTTTCAGTTGTAGCCAGGATGTACTTTTTGTGGCTGGACTGCTTTAAACGAAACTAATTTAGTTGACTGAAACCCACCTTTATGAAATGGAAATCTTGAAATACAAGGCAAGCGGAGTTTAAAATCCCAGTATATTCTCTCTCAGGTAGTCGCATGTTTTGCCATATTCTCTGTGCGGTAGAGTAAATCACAGCAGTGGGGAAATGGGCCAAACACAGTTTATAGAGTTGTTCTGTTGATTAGTTTTTCATAGTAAAAACACAGGAGCTTGTTAAAATACCAGCCTTAAGCTCCAGTAAGCTGCCAGCATTGGCCTAAATTTGGGCACATGGATTGCTGAATTGCAGTTTATCGTGGAAAGTCAAATAATCTTCACGTAAACTCGTGCAAATCTCATAAGCCAGCTCCATTAGAGTGTGTTCTGTACTCCATGTACTAGTATGTGGGAATTTGTAGTAGTATGCTTCATTATCTTTGTTGCTTTATGCTGATACTACGAAAAAAATCTACGTTTTCTCCGTAAAGAATGTTCCTTGTCTCCCCGGAATTGACGCATTGTGATTTCTGTTATGCAGTATTACACAGAGGTGGTTGTGACTTCTCCTAGGGCAACAAGTAGTTTCTTTCTGTATGTTGCTGAATGAAACTTTCTGAATTGTCACCTTTGTATGAATACCAAGAATATGTTGTTGCAAACTGGGCATGTACAATGAGGGATGTAGGATGGGGGAACCCTGTAGTGCTCTAGCTAGGATGGGTCACACACAGCATTGCACTGGTTCAGTCCCGCTAAAGAGCCTGTACTCAGCTTCTCATTATCTTGTGTATTTAAAGAATTTTTCAGCAATATAGTCTGCTTCTGTGTCCTTGGGATTTTGGCCCAGCACGATTCTGCTCAGCTGATAATAACTGGGATTGTATACTGGACAGAGCTGGACTTAGTGATAGGAGCCATTGAGCTGGGTTAGAGCAATAAATTTTTTTTTATTATTTTTGTAAATGAGACAGGTGCTCAATGTCTTTCCAAGTGGTGGGCAGGAGGCTTGGAGGCACGGATTTTACTGGTGCTGAATTTGCATTTGCAGCTGCTGCTTTTCTGATAGTCTGGCACGCATTCACTATAGCAGCACAGTGACGCTTTGTGTTGGGATGCGTGCATCAGAATTCCAGCTGGGCTATTCAAAGAAAACCCAAACTCTTGCCATAGATCCATAACAAGATGTGTTTCAAAGTCACAACTTGGTAGGAAAAATTATGCACTGTGCTTTTATGCTGCCAATTCACCTGATTAATCTTCTCTTCATTTGTACTGAAAAGTAATCCAGGGTTTTTAAAGGTGTAAATGAAAGCTGGGCATACAGTCGCTACTGGCTTGGCTTGCTGAGCACACTGTGATAGCACTGTCAGGCGAGAGTGACATCATCTGAGTTAGCGGGATGAAGGATAAAAGAAATAGTGTGAGAAAGAGGGGATGGAGAGTAGCAGAGAACCCGAGGGAAAGAAAAAATGGGCTAGTGAGAGGGGAAAAAAAGCTGTGTTTAAACCATTTCCTTTCAGAAAGCAGCAGGTTGGGGCCCTCCAGCCACTGCTGCACTCTCCACAGCAGGTATCACTTCTATCGCAGGGCACTTATTCACCGTGGGATCTTCCTGTGAGTCCCGCTTTCCAACGGAAAGATACTGTGGGGAATTATGTGATGAGATGAGCTTCCTTTTTGCAAGCTGAAATGGGTCAGAAATGGCTGGGGTGCCGCAGGGAGCTGGAAGGGTTGCTGTGGTTCAGGAGAGCATTAAGCCATCAGCGTGGGAAGGTGGGAAAGAGCACTTCTATGTACAGCAGAAGGAAGGTGGCAGATTCATTCCTGTTTATTCTTGTCTTCTTACTGTGGCTCTGTCCCAAGGGAAATAGATTTTGCATGATATATCTGAAGTCTGTTATTACAAAAGGTTTAAAAAAAAGTTTCCCAGAAAAATGAAACGTAAAATTTAAAGCCCCCGACCAGAGCAGAATCGCATCACTGTGCCTCTCTGCTGTATGTCCTGTCCCCAGCGTGGCGTTGGCTGGGTTTGCCACTTTGGGTTGTCAGCGGAAAGCGCTGGCTCCATTAGTCCCCATCTCAGCTGGCAGCTCATGCTCGGGAGATCCCAGCAAGAAGCAGAAAGTGCGAATGGGGATGGAATAGAAATGGTTGGGCAACGTAACCATAAGGGCTCTCTGCAGCATCCTCTGCTCTGGCCAGTGGTGCTGTGTAATAGGAGGCGCACAAATGACAAATCTTGAAAGGGAGGAATTGCTGCTTAAAAAAAAAGGGGGGGTAGAGGGGGGAGAAAGAAGGAAAAAAAAACCCAAACCACAAAATAAGAACGAGGACATTTTAGTAGCAGCAGTAAGAGCCATCACAGATGAAGTAGTCTAGCTCTTTAACATAGAGAGTACAAACCTGAATCCTTTATTTAGGCTCCACATGGCTCTTCCCAAAGATTTTGCTTGGGTAAGGACTGAACAAAACCTCACTGTCCTGACCACCAGGTAGACAGAAACAGTATTCAGGTCACACGGCAGTGATTCCTTCACTTGGCAAAGGAGAAAGTGCAACACAAACAGAAATTGTAGCTAACATTGCTAGAGCGTCGTAATCTTAGCAGAATATCAAATACATCCCTTGCTGTTATATTTTGTCATTAACTTAATATTGTAATGAAAAAGATTATGGAAAAATGTCAAATATTTGTATATTGTCCAATAATTAAATATTGCAAAGATGTGTCAGTTCATTACTAATCATAATTAAAGTAGTTATTTCCATTTTCGGCTCAGACATGTGTGTAATTAAATGTACCTGAGAAAGAATTGCCTATTTTCTCTAAATAATTAACAGCTATTGTTCCTGCGCTGGGTGCTGACCTCACACGGGGTCCTGTTGGGTTTGTCGTAGCACGGCTGATTCCATAAGCTCCTGCAGGCAGGCCACCACGCAGCGTCAGCTCTGAGCTGTGGGATCAGTTGGTGTAGGGGGGCTCATCTCTGCACGAGTGAGAAGAGCTCCTAAGATGATAGGACCTGAGGATCTGGCTCATGAATTGAGTGTTTGAAGAGGGAAGTAAATAATCACAGGTGGGCAGTAGCTGCAAAGCAGAGCTTGGTCTTAGTGAGCCAAGGAGCTTCCACAAGCAGGGCTGGCATGAACAAGGAGAGAGGAAATCATAGAATGGTTTAGCTTGGGAGGGACCTTAAAGCCTGTCTAGTCCCAACCCCCCTGCCATGGGCAGGGACACCTCCCACTAGACGTGGTTGCTCAAAGCCCCGTCCAGGTTCTCCAGGGATGGGGCAGCCACAGCTTCTCTGGGCAGCCTGAGAGGAAAAAGCTCATGGGATAGAGGGAGATTTAAATGGAGCAGAGCCTGCTCCAGACTTTCCACGTGCACACTTCTGCACCAACTTTCCATCTGCTGTTTTGCTTCAGAATAGGCTCCGTCAGTTTGGTTGACCGTTTTCACCTCAAGGTAGGACTCACACAGCTGGCATGGAGAAGTGTTTGCCCTTTTCTTTGCAGGCACTTTTAAGTATCTGAAGACTTTTGTCATCCTTTCAAATGTCTAAAGGACAATTTAAGTCCTTTAGGTTTGTTCCAATCTGATGACTGGGGAACTGGGAATAAGGGACTAAATAGGCTTTAGTTTGGATAGGAAGAAGAAAACAAAGGCAAATTATGAAAGTATTTGAAGAAGTTCCTGCATCTTTGGAAGCTTTCCTGTCTCTCCAGCAATCTTGGGTTTGGCTGTAACTGCTTTCATTTATCTGAGGATGTCTCACTGTGCTTTTCTAACCTACAATTAAATGAAAGGCAAAGAGTCTAACGTGACAGTTTTTGATACTGCTTATGTCAGGGTAAAGGACTCGGAGACGTATTAATAAGCCCACACTTTTCGAATGCTTTAAAAAGATTTTTATCTTTAAATCAGTTGCTGAAAAAGCACCTTCTGACTGTACATATGCTTCATACCCGGAGAATATATTTAGAACAGTGCCTTTATGGTACAATCTGAGGATTGTCCCAAGACAATTGTTTATATTGTATGCTGCTTTGGCACTTATGTGTGGAACTATGCCTTTCTTAGGGTGTGGACATTGGCTGTTTCCCTGTGCTTGTCAGTAGAGCCAATGCTCTGTCTGTGACTGCATTTTTAATTAATCTTGGACTTGAACAAAGGTAGAGACTGCTAGCATCTCTTGCATCCAGCTGCTATTCCGAGTTGTAGGTTGGTTTGAGTGATACTTATCAACTGTTTCTGTTTTAACCAGATAACAATGATTCTGACATAGAGATTCCAGAGGATGAAGGATCCGATAGCGAAGTGGAGGACAGGCAGATCGTGAAGCAGCGCACTGCCACGGAAACACTTCTGCAAGGTATCTTAACCTTTCATTAGTTGCCTTTATTCAGAAGCAAGTGCTGGAATTATCTGAGTAACCTTAAACGTAAGAAGACCCTGTTACCGTTCAAGCACATTTGCACTACTGAGTTTTCATGAGCTGTAAGGGGATAGTGTCTTGCGGAGAAAACATAGTGCTGTCAGGGAAGCAAATTAAGGATTATTTACTGAAAAAAGTGCCATGTGAGGAAAATCCTTCCTCGGTATTGCCTTGCAGATTCTGAAGCAGCTTTATACAAAGCCTTAGAAAAATAATACTATTTCTCATTGCAAAGTATTTATTTCCCTTTAGCTGTTGACACTCGTTCTGGTGGGGTCTTCTTCAAAAAGAGACCTATAGCGAGTCCATAAAGCCACCTGCACTGGCACAGTCATGGGTGCAACACACCTGAGTTATTTCTTTCAGGGAAGGACATCTGGCTTATGCTGCTGTTTATGGAACTGCAGGCTCTGGCTGCTGGTGCTGCTAGGGCCCTTGTCAGAAGCAAATCAGAGAAACTACTGTCTGAGGGTCTGTGTTTCACTTAGGTGGAAAAAGAAACGTTCTGCTTAGTTTACAGTCAAGGTAAATGAAACCAGAAAATGAGGTTAGTTCTCCTTGGTGTTCTTGTTAGCAATGAGTGATTCTGACTATAAGCAAAAGCCTCTCTGGGATCTGGATGAAGTGCCTGTGTGGGTCATTTCATGTGCCACTACTTCTGCTGGAACCTGTTACTTAGATAAACTGCAAATATGTGGTTTTTTCTGAGTTGAATTCTGCTCTTCCCTCTTTGACTGAGACCAGAGCAAGAAGCTGAAGTTCTCAAGTCAATACGGTTTTGTCAGTGTTAGGCTGATGGTTGGACTTGATGATCTTAAAGGTCTCTTCCAACCTAGACGATTCTATGATTCTGTGATTTAAGTATTTTTAGCCTCAGTTCCTCTGTTTTTCATAAAACTTGAAAATTCTTGAAAAGTGCTAGAAACTCTAATATTCACTAAGGATTTTTACATTGCAGTTTTTCAGGGAAAGGTTTCTGTGCAGTTTTCAGAGCTTTGGAGGTGACTGTGTAACTGTCTGTGATGCTTCATCTCAGAGAGCATCATAACCTAGCGATGTGGGTACTGGCTGCACTCAGAGTCAGCTGTTAATACCAATTTTAGGAGTGAAAAGCTTTGTTATAAAAGTTGTAGATTTTGTTGCAAGTACAATTTTTTCTCGGAAGAGCTTTGTTATCATTAATTACGCTTACTGGAAGCTCAGCATTAGCTTGTCAGACTTAAAGCAAGCAGTTGAAATCCCTAAGATGTTTTCTCTGCCATGCTGTTTAGATTGCTTTCTATGCTTTTGTAAGTCTCTTCCTGGCGTTTAGGAAACTACCTCTGGCAGATAATTATCCTCTGACTTTTGCATACTCTGGGCGTGCTGTTTGCTGACTGCAGGGTCACCATCCCAGTCCTTACTCTCCTATCTCTGTGTAAGTTGGAAGCCTCCCTTAGCCTCTTTTTGCCTCTCACCTGCTGTGAACTACTGAAGCAGCTCCAGGTATGTTAAATGGCTCCTGAGATGCCTTTTCTACAATTTCTCTAGGAGTGAGGTGTTGTATTCCCCCGTTCTGACTCACGACACTTCAGTCCTACACTGGTCCAGTGCAATCTCTGCTGGCAGACACGGATACAAACATTGTTAGACTCTTAAGGGAAGGATTGTTGGCTCACTTTTCTGCTTTGCTAAGGTTACTCATCATCATCTTGGGCAAGTCGCCCAGTTGCTCTAGCTGTACCTACGCTGTGAGATTAACAGCGGGCTCTCTGTCTATATTGCTGGCTTTGGTTCAAAATGTCTACACTTTTTGCTTAGGAAAACTCAACCTTGGGGTATCTCTGCTTCTGGTGTTACAGTGAGCTCACTTGGTCCTGCCCATTTTAACCTGTCCAGAACATATAAACAAAAGCTTGGACTGTATCAAGACACCAGTCAGGCTTTCCATCGAGAGCTCCAACCAGATCCAGAGTGCATGCTTACATTCTAGCCTTGAGAACAAGCTCAGATCTGCACCTCTACATCTGTGTAAACAGGCCCCTTTGGTCCAGGTCCCTCACCGATAGTGAGGTCCTGTGTTTGACTGCATGACTCTCACCAACTGCAGTGCTGGAGACATGTCAAGACTTGTGATTAATGTCAGGTGCGTCAGCTTCTTTAGAAAATGAGGCCTGAACGTTCACTGGCCATTTGTCATTAAACACACCAAGAATCTGTACATGTTCTCCAGCACGGGTAATTTGCATTTAAAATGTACTTAATTATTAAGGCAGCATGACAAGAACATTGTTTCTATTAATTACTGCTTTTTTCCGTGACTCAATTCAAGAGATTTCGATCATTTTCTTTTGAAGTATTGTGTCTTTTTTACACAGTGGTACTTCTGAGCCATATTTGCTCTCAGACTAAGGAGAAACGGTCCACTGTGGTCAGTTCCTGTAGTTGCTGCGATGCAGTTTTTACATCTCTAGTTTCCAGGTTATTAGTATTGGAAGAGAAGACTTCCTCCTTCTGTCTGTAATAGGTGGGCAGGTATTCCAGTGTGTTTTGCCATTATAGAGGCAAGATTCTCAGGGAGAAATAATCTCTCTTATTAGGCCACTTGGTATAATTGAGGAAAAATCAACACAGTTTCATCCTCAAGAGTCCTTTCGTCGGGTTTGTCTAGATGCAGCAAAATTCAGTCTAAATGCAGCTTTGACAATATTGCTCCTGGTTTTATTCCTTTAGCCAATTAAAAGACTTGAAGATATAGGACTTAGTCTCCCGTGGAGCAGAAAAGTGTGTTAGCTGGGGGAAACATGACAGGCAGCTAGTGCCTGTGGTACAGAGAGAAAATTGAACCCTTATTCCCCATGTACAAAGAGGAATAGGTGGTAGCAGGTTAAGGAGGAACCTGCAATGCACTATGGAGTTTGTAGCTCCTTTGAGTTCAACATTTCTGATTCAACAGTACAGCAAACCCAGTTTTAGGAAGCCAGGGCGGCTTCTGCACAAGGAGGGAGCAGGCACGGAGGGGCGAAATAAATGGTTAGGAAGATAGTCGCCAGACCGACAGATGCTGACTTACTGGGCTTGTGGAACTACAACCTGTTTTGTTATCACAATTGCAGGAAAGTCTCCTCCTTGATGGGGCTTATTATAATAAATCCATATGTCACTAATCATTTGCTTTTTTAAGTAAGATTTATCATCTGTAACTTTTAATTTGAACATTGTCAATGTGAATAAAAATTCTCATCCACTTTTATTCTGTCTGGTAATAGATAAGTGAGTTTGTTACACAAATAAAATAGATGCATGGACTTCCCTGAGGTCAAACTGTGAGTTATGATGGCATTTGGAATAAGACTCTGTTTTTTTTCCAGAGAATCAAAGAAAAAGACATTCTTGCCATGCTGATGGTCTTAACTGTCTGCAGTGTAGAGAAACCTCTTGCCTGAAACAGGCCATAAAACAGTAGTTTGCAGCAGGATGGCTGTTTATGTGCAGATGGGGTGGACATCAGGGTGAAGAATGCAAAGCCTTGTCCGAGGAATGTAGAAGCTGCCGTGCCAGGTCAGGCATGAGGTCTGTCTAGCACTGGCTGAAAGAAAATGCCTGGGGAGGTGTGTAGGAATTTCCCTCAGGTTCCCTCCTGCTCTCAAACTGTTTCAACCCTTATCAGGATTTCCTGAGCTGGATGTGCTTTACACAAATTTAGTCTAACCTTCAGTAGATGCAAGTTGGTTTGTTTGGGGTTTTTTTTGCATAGAATAATAGAACGGTTTAGGTTGGAAGGGACCTTAAAGATCATCCAGTCCCAACCCCCCTGCCATGGGCAAGGACACCTCCCACTAGACCCGGTTGCTCAAAGCCCCGTCCAACCTGGCCTTGAACACCTCCAGGGATGGGGCAGCCACAGCTTCTCTGGGCAACTTGGGCCAGTGTCTCACCACCCTCAGAGTGAAAAATTTCTTCCTGAGATCTAATCTAAATCTCCTCTCTTCCAGTTTGAAGCCATTACCCCTCGCTCTATCACTACATGCCCTTGTAAAAAGTCCCTCCCCAGCTTTCCTGTAGCCCCTTTAGGGACTGGAAGGGGCTCTAAGGTCTCCCCGGAGCCTTCTCTTCTCCAGGCTGAACAACCCCAGCTCTCTCAGCCTGTCCTCACAGCAGAGGGGCTCCAGCCCTCGAATCATCTTGGTGGCCTCCTCTGGACCTGCTTCAACAGGTCCATGTCCTTCTTGTGCTGGGGGCTCCAGAGCTGGACACAGTATTCCAGGTAGGGTCTCAGCAGAGTGGAGCAGAGGGCAGAATCCCCTCCCTGGCCCTGCTGGCCACGCTGCTTTTGATGCAGCCCAGGATACCGTTGGCCTTCTGGGCTGCGAGCGCACATTGCTGGGTCATGTTGAGCTTCTCATCCACCAACACCCCCAAGTCCCTCTGCTCAGGGCTGCTCTTGATCCATTCTCCTGGTTCTAGGAACCTTTCCAGTTTCCCCTTGAACTAAAGTGGATTTTTTTCATCTGTGCTATCAGAAGTGGCAGATTTTGAAGCGATGCTGTGTTTATAGGTGCAGACCCATCTTTCCAGTCTCATTCATACCAGAGTTCTGAAATGCATTTTGGAATCACGAGCAAATTCAGGATCTCTGCTCTTGCTAGCGATAACACTGGCGGATTGAGTGGGCCATGGCAGACTGGCACACACTGGGCTTGCAACAAGGTAGGCAGTGGAAATGCTACTGAATGAAGCAGAAAAGCTCCGTGCTTGCAGAACTGTGGAACCGTGCCTGTCTATGGTAAATCACCCTCTGTTCCACACTGCCAGGATCTTTCAGCTCCTGTAAACCAGTTACCCAAATGCTTTAGGTCTTATGTTTCCTTCTGTAACAGTGGTGTTAAGGGGCATTTTTGTCCTGTTTGGACCACAGAGACCATTTCACTACCGAGACAGTAACAACTTCAGTGCCATTTGGTCTTTCTTGTAAGAAGACAGCTTTATAAAACCCTGAATGTTTCTCAGTCGAAAGTCAAACAGTGAGAGAGCAGCTCTCTCGGAGCCCCTTACCTTCACAGAACTGATCCGGAAGATCAGTGTAGTAATGATGTGCTGGCGGCCAGGTTAGCGAGCACACTTGCTACCGAAGGGGTAAAATCTTTGTCTGTAAGAACCTGCACTGTTTAATGCAGCAATAAGAAATATGTCTCGGAATGCAGCAGGTGAGAATAAAGGGGTTTTATTAAGAAAGCAAAGTGCACCTCATTGGAAGAAGCGGAACCAAATATGCAACAATCAAACTGGAGATGAGTTCAGGGGTGGAAAGAGAGCATGGTCCCATGTCTCTATGGACATGGGATAGCTTGCCAGCACTAGTTGTTCCAGTGCTGTGGCCAGGCTGGCGGGGATCCCTGGTCCTGTACAGGTGCATCTCACAGAGGCAGTGCACGCAGAGCAGCAGATATCCAAAGCATGCTGATGATGCTCTTGTGGCTGATACTCAGTGTTTTGAGATGATGGTGATGCTTAGCCTCCCTGTCTCAGTTTTCTTTTTAAGCTTGAGCTGGCCAGCAGACATTGGGAAAGGGCCAAAGGTACCCTGCGTGCTGGGGGGAAGGTTGCAGAGACTGAATTAGCCCTCATTTTTTCAATCCTGTAGAGAGAATTGGAGATTTGACATAGTAGCAAGAAATCTCAGGTGAGCCTACACAGTCCTGTTTCCAAATCCATCCGTACAGCATGCAAGCTGAACAGTAGGAAATACCTGTTCTCAATGGAAAGGGTCAGACTCTACTTGTGGAAATTCTTTCTCCAGCTTGTGGCCATGTTCAGATTTCTGCTACTGAATTTCTAGATACTTGCCTTCCCTCTAACCTCCCCCAGGTTCATAGAAACCACAGGTGTGCTATCAATGGGAAGGGGAGTGGAGGGATTCAATTAAGAATGTGCAACAGCTGCCTGCTCCTTGTTGGATGTCTTGTTCACACTGAGTTCCTGTGGCTGTCACCTGCTTGATTTTTAAAAGAGCATGTTAAATAACTAGTCTATTTCTTCCCTTCTCTTTGGTTCCTGAAGGAAATTACTTCTCTTGAGTCCAAGACCAAGAAATGTATGCAAGTGCATTTATCTTTACAAATACAAGATGATAACAGATCTGTAGGTTTTCTCAAGATGTTACATTCTTCTCTGTTATGGAAATGAGCCTTGGTAAGAAAAACATGCTGAAGCCCACTGCAGTTGTCTAGGCATGATTCAGATCCCATCCCTGATCTCTCAGCTTTGTCCGTAGGGACAGCTGCCTCTCCTGCTTTACTGTTCCCAAGTCATTCCCTCCAATCAGTCTGTTCAGAAAACCTTAAGAAACAGTGATGAGAGTCTCCCCACTGCTGCAGTCGGTGTACCTGGAACTTTGTTTCTTTGGCAAAAAAACAGAAGGAAATTTCTTATTCAGAGTCTTGCCACACTCGATGACTAAAGTGCCACTAGGGAGGATTTGCCAAGGGTGTTGCACATGAAACTTCAGCGGCAGACTCAAGAAACTGTCAGTGTCCTCCTGATGTCCCAGCAGCTCCAGCATGGCAAGGCCTGAGTCTCAAAAATACCAGGAATCTGCAGTTCCCATACTCCGTGGGGTTTGCAGGTGCTCTGCATCTCATGCTTTCAGAGGCCAAAATAGATTCTGATACCTGCACAGAAGGGAGAGCTATAGACCTGATGTGGCATCAAGCGGGCAGACGTGAGTCAGATACGAACAGCAGCCCTGACACAGGCTCTGCTGGGCACTGAACTCTTCTTACCTTACCTGTCCATGTGGAGTTTGTAACCCCAGAGCTCCTCTGAAAATCTCCTTCTGATTTCTTAGCAGTTAACAAGAAGTACAGAGCAACAGAAACAAAAATCTCTTCTAACCTGGCCAGGCTGCTCTCTTCATGAACCCTGGTGTTTGCAGGCGTCTCGTTGTGCGCATTTGCCTTGGTTCAAGGCCTGTGAAAGTGAGGACATGAGTGGGTCTGGATTTTGCGTGCATTGTGGTGGTGGCAGAGGAAGAAGGCTGAGGCATAAAGAATAGGTCTGGCAGGCAGGTATTTGGCTGTGCATTAGCAGGGTTCAAGTTCACCAGCTGTTTGGTAATGTATGAAGTCAAGGGGAAAAAAATTCACAAATGCACCTGCTCTCCAAGCACCTCGGAGGACTCTGCCAAACTGATATTGCTCCCCATGAACTTTTAAAAATAAATTCCTTCCTTGTGAACTTCACAAAGTGTAATTTTATCCTGACTGGGCTTTGTACACATGGTGCACAGTGGGACCTTGTGACTGTGCTCCTGGAGTGAATATACTTTTCTAGTAAAGCAAATCCGGTCCTAATTGTAAACCTTATAAAATAATTTTGGAGACTTAGATTAGTCTCTTCTTCCTTGCCCTCTTCAGGTGAAGCGGGAGGGAAAAAACAGCGAACACTGTAAGTGTTTGAGCCGCTGAGTCTCACTGCTAGTTCTCGGAGGAGACTAACCTGGGGAGGGAGAAAGCTGATACAGCTGCTCTTTTCGTTTTTATGTATTTCTGTGTGTATCTCTGCAGATTCCTGGCCCCCGAATAAGAGTCTGCAGTCTTTTGTTTCCTGATATAGCAGCTGCTGGACAGTCTTACCAGGCTTATGTGGGTGGGAAAGGGGACCAGTCAAATGTGTTTGGAAACACCAAAAAGGGGCTATGGTTGGAATTCACAGAAATTAATTTGTCTTAACTTGAAATAGAGCTTCCTCCCACCATCTCAGCATCTGCTCCCAACAGAGCTGTCTTTGGCTGTACGTTGTGTGTCAGCAGAGTTCAGTGCTCACTGGAAGGGAGGAGGTATTTCCATATGCTTTCTGCCTGGATTATGGCCATCCCAACACTGGACCCAGTGGAGAAGGGGAAGAGGTTGAAGGTCTGAAATGCTGGGATTGAGACAGATGACTCATTTCTGAGCAAATTTCCTTTTCATGGAGGGTGCAAGAAATAAATAGAAGTATGCTCATCCTGGGCAGGAGCACAGGGTTAACATAAACCCACTGCTGGGTAAGAAAATATAAATCATTCCAGTCCTGTGGATCCATTGTAGGCAGCTGCATGGGTTGGTACAATGGCAAGCATCACATGCAGAGGAAAAATGGCAAGTGCTCACAGGCTTAAAATCATGGGTGCATGTTCACTTCTGCTCTTTGCTGGCTCAGTGGCTATAAACCGTGGCAATGCACGGAGATTAGATTTGAATCCAAAGGTGCAGTGAATTACAGTCTGTTCGTTACTAGCATTTTACCTAATTATCAATTTGTACAGCCTGTCCCAGCTGAATTCGCATTATCTGTAAGTAAACATAACAAGCTCTCACCCGCTTGGAAGCTGCGTGACCCTCTGTGGCCAGAGTGGTGCAGCACTAATGCCGCAGCAAGCTGAGGCCAGCTAAATTGGACCCAGGAAATGTCAAGTGACAAACACCCCCATAGCTGCCAGCTCTCCCTGTCCTGTGCAGATGAATCCTCTGTTTCCTGCCTCCCACCCAGCGCACACAGAAACGCACCGCAGCCATTTGCCACTCCTCTCACTCCCACACACGTAAACTTGGGGGTTTACGGTCTGAAAGTTAAAATAACGCTCCCACCTTTGTCACGGAAGCTCTTCTACCAATGTGGAAAATCTGCTTTCTCTCCTGTTTAGTCTACAGCATAGTGCACAGCCTGAAGCTCCCAGCCCTCTGCGTCCTGGGGCGTCTCCTGGGAGTGTCCCAGGGTTGCGCTACAGGACCAAACGCTGCTGATCCCACAGTCGCTAGTTCAAAGAGGTGCTCCTGGCTTAAACGGATGTAGGGATCGAAGTCTGGGCAGTACCTGATTCTTGTCTGCCTCCAAATGTAAGCAATTAGATGCCCATAAGATTCCCTACTGTTTCCACTGATGGAAAAGCAGCATCCTGCAGGCTTTCTGTTAGCATTCTCGAAGCTCTTCCCTTGGCATTTTTAATCTGTCCTATTTCATCAGCTCTCCTTATGTGATATTCTAATTCTCTTTTATATTCAGGATCTCTCACAGCTTTGTCTTATCAGTAAATTTTAGGAGCTCCCTGCTGCATTATCCTTTGAGGTAAATTCCCTATCTAACACTTTATGCTGAGCTTTCTACGTAGCAAAATGGCAGTTAAACTCTTGGAGCCATCTGTAGGCTGGGTAAAAATATGGTTCCTTGGTCGTCTAATGATGTCAGTTGTAATCGTCTCTGAATTTACATAGTTTAGTCTAGTGTATACTAGAGCAAATGTCTGTAAAGCTTGAAGAGACGTCTCCTGTCCAGGAATCTTCTTATAATTCCATCTCCACTGCCTGTGTTATCAGCAACCAGATGGATAGAGGACACCGCTTTTCATTTAAAGACATAAGACCTTTTAAATTATCTGCCTTGACACATCAGGGGTGTTTTGGTGACTTCTGGTTGAGTTAGCCAGCTTTTTGCTACAACTAACCCAAATCAGTCTGCAAAGGGAAAGAAAGGGACCTGTCTTCCTTTGTACTTTGGGTGGTACAAAAGAGATTTGACAGGATATATTTTAAAGTTGCTTTCATGCTAAAAAAAAAAAAAATTGTCTAGATTGGAAAAATCCATATTTGGCATAGAGAAAACTAGTGATGACAGGAGATAAACAAATGGTGGACTGTTAAATAGGCATTTGGTTGGCGCTGAGTGGCTTCCAGTGGCTGCAGAAAGCAGGGCTGAGTCACCCAGTCAGCCCACACGCAGAGTTTCCCTAGTCGCAACTCTGCTGTACCCATTCCCAACACCTTCCAGGCTCCCTTCTAGCAAAGGAGACCATGCTGGCATCTTCCGCATTTCATATAGCCAAAAGTAACAAAGCAAGGCCCAAAAGTGTTCTCCCTTTTCGGTGAACTCCCTACAACCCTGAGATCTCCACCTGCCTCTTCAGACTTACACATGCAACTCTCAACAAGAAGTTCTTGAGGTTTGCCTTGGCACTGCCTAGGAGTCCTGTGAGATGTCAATCCCTACTGCAATATCAGAAAGGATCTGAGCGTAGTGAGCTCTCTAAAGGACAGAAGGCTTACCACATGGAAAAGACAGGAAGGAATATGCCAGTTCACAGAATTGTTTAGGTTGGAAGGGACCTCTCGAGATCATCTAGTCCAACTCCTCTGCTCAAACAGGATCATCTAGAACAGATTACCAAGGACCATATCCAGTTGAGTTTTTAATATCTCCATGGATGGAGACTCCACAACTTCTCTTGGCAACCTTGTTCCAGTGTTTGACCACCCTCACAGTAAAAAAAAAATAGTGGTTTCTTATGTTCAGATAGAATTTCCTGTTTCTTATTGTGTAATTGCCTCTTGTCCTGTCAGAACTGTCATACCAGCGTAAGGTAGCTCTGGAAATACCATCCTGATGGGAATTGCTGTCAGCCTCACCCTCCTCTACCTTCTCCTGAGCTCTGAGGGAGCTTAACAAGGAGGGGTGACTTTACATGTGTTGGGATCTCATCCTGTCACTGCCATTTCATTAGTCCTCCCGAAGGTAAATCCTGAACTTCATCTTTCAGTCTCCCTTGGTGTTAACCATGAGCCAGACTTTATGGGGATTCTCTTTGCTCTTGCAGGAAGAGCTGGTGCACGGATCATGGGAACAATGCAAGGTGGAGACACAGAGGAGGATGTAAGTAACCATGCCATGTGCCTGTAGAGCTTCTGTGACAGTACTTTAGAATGACAGCCCTCTCCTCAGCTAGAGAAACACCTTTTTACCTGCTGAATCTTCATGCCCCAGGCCTGCTTTTCCCCTTCTTTCCTCCAGCGGACTGCTCTCTGCATAGGCATGTATTTTCCTATTTTTCTTTTGCTCTTCGAGTCTCTGTGTGCTGCCCCATGCTTTGAGCTCAGCCTCAGCACCCAGGCTGCAGGAGCGCTGTTTTGTTGAGCTGTTGGGGCAGAGCGCTGGGAAGAGGGGATCAGTGCAACACAGCAGGAGTTAGATGCGTGGATCTAAATCACCTGCGTTACTCTAAAATCACATTCCTTGGAGCCCTCTTGAGTGGCATGAACTAACACAAAGCACCAGTCTTCCAGCTGATGAGACAGGGATGGGAGCTGAACTGTGAGCTGTGCCCCTTGGGATCCCAAAGCTGTCCCATGGCTCCTGGCTTTGCATTTGGTTACAGTTGACCTGGTAAGCAGACAGTGGCTAAACTGGTACACACAGGTTTGTACAGCAGGAAGGCAATTGTTCTGCCTGCTGTGCTCAGCCTTTGGCATACGGGCAACTCCTTTAGCGGCTTTCGATGCCTCTGGGCACTCGTAAGTGGCTGTATCTGTAGTAGGAAGCTGAAGCCAGCTGCTGTGATATGGTTTGCATCCATACAGTGCTTGCATCCGAGCTGCCAGCCAGGAGCAATGTGAGGATGTCCTGTTCCCCAGGTGATGCTGGAGTATTGTTTTGGAGAGCACTAGTTGGCACAGGCCAAAAGTGTGCTAGGAAATAGTACAAACGCTTGAAAATGGTGATGATTGTGAACTTGTATTTGAATCTGTGCTGTCTAATAATTTCCTTGTGTAGGTATAGCCTTTCTGTCTCGCTGTCCAGCAGACACCCCACCCAGTGCTGCCTGTCTAGCTGAGGAGGGCATGGTGGGACTTCAGACATCTTCTCCGGGCCCAGCAAGAAGCCCTGTGCTGCTGGGGGATTATCCTTCTCTCTCACTACTGCCCTGCCTTTTGCCACCTTTGTGGCATAGACATTAAGCTACTCTGAAACAAAGAATCTGCTTTTTGAGAAATCCCTTCACAAAAGCCCATTACAGACACCAGACCCTGGGGGAGCAGGCAGGCTTGGAGCAGGAAGCGGAGGTTAATGCACAAACCATGAGCTAGCACGACTCCAGGGTCCCAAGGAGAAGGTTTAAAATGGGAGTGGATGGGGGAATACACCTCTACAGGACATAAGAATAGTCACAGAATCACAGAATCACAGAATCACTGGGGTTGGAAGGGACCTCTGGAGATCATCTAGTCCAACCCCCCTGCCAGAGCAGGGTCACCTAGAGCAGGTTGCACAGGATGGCGTCCAGGCGGGTTTTGAATGTCTCCAGAGTCAGAGACTCCCACCACCTCTCTGGGCAGCCTGTTCCAGTGCTCTGCCACCCTCGAGGTAAAGAAGTTCCTCCTCATATTTAGATGGAACTTCCTATTGTCAAGTTTGTTCCCGTTACCTCTTGTCCTGTCACTGGGCACCACTGCAAAAAGACTGGTCCCATCCTCCCGGCACCCTCCCGTTAAGTGTTTGTAAGCATTGGTGAGATTTCCCCCCCCCAGTCTTCTCTTCTCCAGACTAAAAAGACCCGAGTCCCTCAGCCATTCCTCATAAGAAAGATGTTCCAGTCCCCTAATCATCTTTGTAGCCCTTTGCTGTATCCTCTCCAGCAGTTCCGTCTTTCTTGAACTAGGGAGCCCAGAACTGGACACAGTACTCCAGATGCAGCCTCACCAGGGCAGAGTAAAGTGGGAGGATAATCTCCCTTGACTTGCTGACCACACTCCTCTTGATGCACCCTAGGATGCCATTGATCTTCTTGGCCACAAGGGCACATTGCTGGCTCATGGTCATCCTGTTGTCCACCAGGACTCCCAGGTCCCTTTCCACTGAGCTGCTTTCCAGCACATCAGCCCCTAACCTGTACTGGATAGCAGGAAACGCCTGATGTTCGCCACCGCACACAAAAGCCATTTGCCATGGCTGTCTGACACTGCTAGGTTAGCCGTGCAAAGCTCTGAGCAGACAGGGCCAGAAGACAGAAAATACCACTGCCATGAAGTGTTCAGTGCAGAGACCTGGAGGCACTATGGCAATAAGGGAGTTAAGTCTCTTGCTAGAGAGGGATGAGCTGCCCTTCTTTCTGCCCATCCTCACCTTTTCTCTGGAAAGGTACTTGCAGACCATGCTCTGCTGTTTGCTTCTGCCAGGCTGGATGTGTTTAAGGCTATTTGTTGCCTCCTGGGGAACGATTTATACTCATGGCATTCAGACGCATTTCTGGGTAGGGTCAGGAGTGCCAGTGCTGTAGGTGAAGATGTTGTGACCTTAGTCATAGTGCTGCCTGATTGTCCTCGACCATGTTCTTGCCAGATTTGGATAGTCATCCTCTGCAATTTCTCTTCCCTTTGGACTTTCCTGTTCACAGCTTTCTCCCGTGTTTCCCTGTTGGCACAAGCCCCATCATATTCAGGTTTGGAAAGCCAAGGCCTTCTGCCTCTTATTGCCCTCACCTGCAGCCACTTCAGTTGTCTCATGACTCTGCCCTGTTAATGCAGCATCTCAGCAGGCACCGGGGCTGAGATGCTTACTTAGGGACCCTTGCAGGGAAGGAAACTAGTGAGGCTGGTTTGAAGCCCTCAAAGAGTTAGTCGGGTTATGGAGCTGAGAAGAGAGCAGGCTTCAGCCTACCGAAGAGCCAGCAGCTGTATGCCCTGTCTCTGTCACTTGCTGGTGTGGCACATGATCCCTGAGCTGTACCTGGCTTTGCTGCCTGTTCCCATTCTGGTTACTTTCTGTTTTCTTTTATGTTCTTGTACTTTTTTTTTTTTTTCCTTCTCTGCCTCTCCTGTTCTTTCCACTCTGGTTCTCCAAGAGGAGATCTGCCCCAGCACGGCCAGGCATGCACAAGAGCATCACCAAGGCACAGGTGGGTTTCTCTCCTGCAGTTAGTTTTCTTCCACTACGCCTTGATTCTTTGGTCTCACAATAGGTATCAGTTTAAAGTTAAACACCCTGCAAGGTTCTGAATACCACAGATTCAGCAGAAGTCAGGGAGTTTGGTTTTTGTCAGCCCCATGAAGTGGGGAAGGAGGTTTGCGATAAACTGAATGGAGCAGCCACTGTCTAGCAAAGCGGTGAGCTGCTGGTGAAAGCCACATGGGCCATTAGCTCCCAGAGGCAGCTGAGCTCTGGCTTTTTGTTATTTTGGAAGGCCAGCAGCACAGCAGCCTGAGCTGGAGCAAAACTTCCTGCAGAATCTGTTGCTGCTCCCCAGAGCAAGTCCAACTCTGGATCCGTACCAGTCCAGACAAACAGCCATCCCTGTATTCCCCAGGCGTGTGATTGCACAGAGTGCAGGGGAGGAAGCAACTTAAGGTCAGACAGCAGTGCCATCCTTTACTTTGGAGCTGGCAAAGATGCCTTGCTGTCCGAGAACTGAACTGGTCATGAATTCCGTTCACTTTCCTGCAGGAGGACTTGGGGGATAGTGAGATTGACCTGGATGAAGATGAAGATGAGGAGGAGGATGATATGGAAGACGACAGCATGGAAATCTCCCCAAGCAAATCCAGCCACCGAGCAAGGAAGCCAGAACCACTAGAGGAAAGTGATAATGACTTCTGACCCTTTAGTAGCAGGACCAGGAGGCAGCTGGAAATACAAACTTTGGAGAGCATGCAGGCCAGGAGCTAATATCCTGCCATTTGAAAATTGTGTCAGCATGAATTCTGGAGTGAGTAAATAATGTTCATTAAACTTGAAAATTAAACTTGGATTGCCAGTCTTGTGACTCTCAAAGCATGAGCAGTTTATCCGTAATGAGAATCACAGTAACGTGGAGTGCGGTTATTTCTATAATTGCATTAGAACTGGCCCTCATGCACTACAGTGCCAAATGTCTCACTCCAGTGAGTATCGTGTGCTTGATTTCTCTGCATTTTATTATGTCCAAACAGATATATTTTTTTGGCTTAATAAAACTGGATGAAAAGCTGCTCTGGGAACACACTTAAATTGATTTTAAATCTGGCTTAAATCTATTTATCCTAAACATATCATTTACTTAATCAAGGGCTTGCCTCCACAGAGAGAAGCACCAGTTGCACTGAGGAGGTGGGAAAACTAGCAAAGGGGTCCTCAAATGCCACCTTCAGTGCAGCATCTCATAGTATTTCAGCTGTGTCATTTGGAATTGTTCTTAGACTTCACTGGGCTGCACTTGAGTCTTCTGAGAGCAGACGTGTGAGACAGCACTGTAAATAAATCTGTATGAAATTAGTCCTTTAATTCTAGTGGTACTTCTGGCGCGGATGGAGATTTAGGCACTCAAATAGGCCAAAGGTTGGGCTTTTGTTCAGCAAATTGTATGGATGCTGTCAGTGAAAGTGTTTTCAGGTGAAGGCAAAAGCTGAAGTTTGTCTAGTGTGTTGCCTCTTTTCTTTTAGCTTTGCTTCAGCCTCACAATTTGTCTTCACAGGAGCAGAAATCAGTGCTTGATTAGAAGAGTTCATTTTGGTGTGTGTTCATCAGAGCAGTCAAGAGCCCAGGCTGTTTTCCTGCCCTTCCCTTTTTTTGCATCAGCAAAGTACTTTGCTTTCTCCCCCATCTGAAGTCTAGAGTCAGGTCCAACCCCTCCATTATTGTGCTGAAGGAAGGAATACACATGAGTGACTTGAAAAACCAAGAACTTTTTCATCTCTCCGTGTCTCTGGCCCCAAGGGCTCAACCTTCACACCCAAGGCACTTCCCCATCAGCAGAGCTTAGAGCTTGAAATGTCACGTCAAGGTGGGACAAAAGTTTACAGGTAAATAGAATGCAGTTTTTGTGTAGTAATGTGACTATGAGGACAGGCTGGGGTTGTTCAGCCTGGAGAAGAGAAGGCTCCGGGAAGACCTTAGAGCTCCTTCCAGTCCCTAAAGGGGCTACAGGAAAGCTGGGGAGGGACTTTTTACACAGGCATGTAATGATAGAGCAAGGGGTAATGGCTTCAAACTGGAAGAGGGGAGATTTAGATGAGATCTCAGGAAGAAATTTTTCACTCTGAGGGTGGTGAGACACTGGCCCAAGTTGCCCAGAGAAGCTGTGGCTGCCCCATCCCTGGAAGTGTTCAAGGCCAGGCTGGATGGGGCTTTGAGCAACCGGGTCTAGTGGGAGGTGTCCTTGCCCATGGCAGGGGGGTTGGAACTAGATGGTCTTTAAGGTCCCTTCCAACCCAAACCATTCTGTGATTCTATGATATGCGGATGCAGTGATGTGCTGAAATGCATGCAATCGTACAGGCTTGAGCTGAGCTGGCTGACAGTTAGGACACTTCCGCTCATACTATAAAGTTAATTGGCATTTTGCACCTCAATTCAAAGAAAGCAGACACAGAAGATGGTGTTCTTAGTGCTAGATAGCTGCTGCAAAGCCATTAAGGCAGTCCTGCGACAGCCAGTGAGAAAGTGCATGCGCTCACCACATTCCTCTCCCAAGGGATGAGAACATCCTGATTTTAGGATCTGTTCTTAAAACATTTTTCCATGTTATGAGGGGAATCTGTTCTGGTCCTCCCTGTGTCTGACCCGTGAGAGAGATTTCCCGTGAGATTGGGCCCAGTCTCCGAGTCTGGGCTGCAGTTTCGGCGTTGCAGTTTTCTATGTTGTTTCCAATAGCGTAGGATGAAATGGAAAGCTGATTTAATACCTTGTGTGCACAGAACCAGAGCTTCTTCAGGCAGCACTGCCACCTAGCCTTTCAGCACAGCCAGACGGGTTTTAGGGTGGCAGTGCTTTGCATTGCAGCTTCTCGTACCGGGCTTGAAGAGCAGCACTGTTGGCAGCTAACCCCCTTCTGCCAGTGGAAAAGCACCCGTGGAGCCCTCGACGCTTTCAGCTCAGAAGTGTTTGTGTACAGCTAGGTGTGTGCGTATGCATACAGATGGATTAAATATATTTCAGATTGTTGTTAAGCCCCGTTTCTTGGAGCTCCAGGGCATGGGAGCTGGTTTGAGATTGTTGATTGCTTTTTCCATTGGTGTTTCAGGTGATGTTTCAGCTCAGGGTTAGGCACAGGCTTTGGGCAGATATGGACCCGAGCCTCAGTCTGCCCCGAAATAATGCTGAAAGAGGTAGGACTTAAATCACTCAGTGTCACTGTATCCTGTTGGAGAGCATGCACCAGCCCCTGACACCATATGGAAAAGCCGTGAGCCCTCTTGTCACACCAGTACAGGGCGTGCAGTCTGGAGCCAGGGCAGCAGAGCACAGTGCTCCCTGAATGTCACAGGCAATGATCCACAACCAAGAGAGGAAGGCAGCAACCAAGAGAGGAAGGCAGCGCAAGGCATCTTCTCAGCTAGGACCCAATTTATTTCCACATATGTACATATCGCACAGCTCAGCCCAGCGTTTCTCCAGGATCAGCCTGTAAAAGGTCCCTGACTGCAGCAGCAGTGTGGCTTGGCATGGGCTCTGGCTGGGGTGGAGCAGGGAGAGGGGGCAGTGGCTGGAGGGGGACTTTGGGGAGGGTTGCATAGTTTGGCTACTGGTCCACCTGCAAACGTGGCACCTTCTGGAGAGTCACTGGGTCTCTGCCACGCACACGAGGGCATCACCTGGCACCTCTGCTTTCAGCAGCTGCCTGCCCAAAGGGGAGGACCCTGCCTGCAGCTGGGACATTGAGAAGACACATCCCAAGGTCACACAGCTTGTCACTGATGACAACAGCAGGAGACCCAAGAAGTCCAGCCTACACTCAAGAAGCAGAACTTCGTGATAAGGCAGTCCCGGTGTAGCACCAAGGCGCATGTGCTGGAGACAGTCCACACTTGTGCAGTGCTGCTCCTCTTACATTCACCCTCCCACTCCTCCTCCCATTATCCTGAGGGCTCTTTATTTCCCAAGGTCTTTCTGAATGGTTCCACCCCTATGCCTTGGGATGCCTGTCTCTTTGATAGAGAACAGCACTACCAAACACTTCAGGCATGCTGGGCCAGCGCCAACCTGTTATTGAGGGCATGGCAAACAGCACAGGCTGCGCTTGCTGCCAAGGACCCTGCTCTGAAGTGCCCAGGTCCAGAGCACAGCTCTCATGTGAGCAAGCAGACAGCAAACCTCTCGTCTCTCTCTGGGATGTCAAGGGGAGCCTGCAGGACCGGGCTGTACGTAGCCAGGTGAGAAGGGGCTGCTGTGAATCCTGCCCATGTTTCATCTGCTTCTCCCAGGATCCCTGCCAGAACTAGAGGGAGAAGAGCTGGAGCAGAGTGCTGGGACCCTGGCTGGGGTACTGCAACGTTTGCCCACAGCGACTTGGGCTGAGAGGAGAGCAGAGCTCCAGGGTGGTCAGGATGTGGCCGGTCTGGGGCAGGCTCTGAGCACAGCGCTGTAACCCCATGGAGATCACTAGAGGGAGTTGCTGCCGCTGGTGGTGGCACGTAAGTCACCCACGAAAACAAGAAGGGCTGGCATGTGGGATCTGCCCCCTCCCCCCTCCTTTTTGCATTTCACCTGTTCCTTGAAGCTCCCCCAGGGCCTGGATGAACAGGGACATGGTTGCACATCCCCCAGCTTTCAACACTAGTGAGTCTTGACCCTCCTGCACTGCTGATCCAGAGGCCTCAGGTCCTCCTGGGCCGTGCTGGGGAGCTCAGGAGCTCTCCTTTTCCCAGCTCTCCTCCCTGAGGTAGGCGGGCGGAGGGCCAAGCAGCTCCCTGTGGAGGCACAGTGGCCAAAGGGACCCACCAGGCCACCTCCTCCCTGCGGCCAGGCACCCTCACATGTCCACAATGCAGTTGGGTGAGTTTGTCCGGATAGCATCAGAGATCATCTTGGCTCCTGACTGGCCGATGCGATTTCCCTGCAGGCTGGGAGCAAAGAGAAGAGGAGTTCAGGCTTGGACATGAGGCAGAGCCGGATCCTTGGTGGGTACGAGAGATGATCCCCAGCTTTGCAACAGCATCCAGTATCATCTGCACCCTCCCTACCCCATCCAAGAGCTCTTGCTGGGACCTTGGTCACAGAGAACTCTGGGTTTGAGAGCCCAGGGGCATCCAGGAGAGAAGCTGGAGAAAGCCTCTGAGGAGCTGGGGGAGCTGAGCCAGCCCCTCCCTGTGATATTTTGGAGTGTATGTGCCTTTTGGGGTGGTTCTTCACCCCAGAGGCATCCCCAGAGATGAGCTGTGGGGTCTGGAGCTGTGCAGGGATGGTGGATGTCACACTGGGAGCAGCACAGGGTGCCCTTACCCCCTGCCCCATTGGGGAAGTCCCTGTAGGGCAGCTGGGAATGGGCAGTGCCAACGGTGGGGAGGGTCCCTTGATGGTTCCCATGGTCTCCCCATCCCTGCCTTACCGTCCAGCTCAGCAGCCACTTACTTCACATAGGTGAGGCCGTGGTTGCCCCTCAGAGCAGTGGCGATGCAGATGGCTCCATCCATGCCCAGGGAGTTTTCCTGCAGGCTGTGGGAGGCGAGAGGGTAGGAAAGCACCAGCCAGAGACATGTAGCCACCAGAAGGCAATGCATGACGTGGGCATTGCGAAAAGCCACCAGCTCAGGGGTTTGCCCCACTGAGAAGCTGCTGGCCTGGCCATCCCCTTGCTGCTCCCTCCAGGAAGGTCTGGAAAGGCTCTTTCTGGCTCCCACCCTGGGGAGCGGGATACTTACTTGAGCCGGCGGAGGCTGCGGTTCACCTTCAGTGCGTTGGCCATCGCTTTGGCCCCTGCCACACCGATGGAGTTTCCCCGCAAGCTGCAGAGGAAGGCAGGCGGTGAGGAAGGACAGCCCAGGATAGCCCCATGCTGTCTGTGGGTGAGAGGATGAGGTGGGAGAGGTAGCCCCATGCCAGCAAGTCAAGGGATAGGCAAGCCAATTCTGGTAGGACACAATGCAAGGGTAGAAGCAGTGCTGAGCTAAGGACCAGAGTCTCAGACATCCCCAGGGAGTGGTGTCACAGCCACGGGGACTTGGTGGCCCCACTGAGCACTTACTCCAGGATCTGCAGGCTCTTGTTGACCATCAAGGCTTCTGCCAGGGCTTGGGCACCAGCTGCGCCAACTGAAGCCACCTGCAGACTGCAAGAGAAAAAGGACCCTTCGGCACATGTCGTGAGGTGGCCATGGTGTGTTAATTGGAGAAGCTAATTAGACAGGATGCGATGCCAGGGCCCTGCCACAGTCTGGATACTCACTGGAGATCTGCCAGGGTTGTGTTGACCTTCAGTGCCGCGGAGAGGGCGGCCATTCCCTCATCTCCAATGGCGTTTTCCTGCAAGCTAAGACATACAGGTGTTGCATCTCCCCACGGCCCAGGCATCCAGGAGCAGGGAGAGGGGCAGCGAGCACAGGGCACAGTGGGCCAGGCTTTCCCAAATGGCTTGGGGGGTCCCTGGGCTACCATGCACTTACAGCATCCCCGGGCAGGGACATGCAATGGGGACACAGGATGGACTGAGCGCATGGAGGAGGCAGCAGGCAAAGCCACCTTCCCTGGAGCAGCGTGAGAGCAGAGTCCTTGGGCAGGTCCCAGTGGGAAGACACTGTCCAGGACCTGTCCGCCCATGTCCCCACTTACTCGAGGCTGGCCAGGCTGCTGTTGGACTGTAGTGCTTGTGCCAGGGCTGTGGCAGCTTTTGCCTGGATGAAGTTCCACTGCAAGCTGCAAACAGGAGAAAACGGGAGGTGAAGTCTGGGGCTGTGAGGATGCCCTGATCCCTGCAGGCTCAGCACCTATCTGCTCCCATCCAGCATGGCAGAGGCTGGGACATGACCCATGTGGGTCCATCCGGGATGGCACTGCACACCTCCTGCAGAAGGGTGACCCACTCTCACAGACTGGAGGGGCTGAGGCCAGGAGCAGTGTCCCTGCCCTGCATCCACGCAAGGAGCTTCAAAACCATCCAGGTCCAAGGGGAAACTCACTGGAGGGACATGAGCGCCCGGTTCTCTTTCATCGCTAAAGCAATGGCCTTGCCGCCTTCGTCGTACAGCAGGTTTGCCGCTAAGCTAGAGGGAGGGGACAGAGGACACAAGTCACACACACAGAGTTTGGGACAACTCCAGCAACACTGCGCAGAAGCGTGGGTGCCCTCCTGGGGCCTGCAGGACTTACTCCAGCTTCCTGAGGGTACTGTTGGTCCGCAGGGCGCGGGCGATGGCGGGGCCCCCCTCCTTGCTGATGGAGTTCTCCCGCAAGCTGGGGAAAGACATGGGGCTGGGGAGGAGCGGCCAAGGCAGGGCTTCAGCTGCTCCCCCACAGTCCCCATCGCCCTCCGGCTCTGGGGCTGAGGCCATCTATTGCAACAGGCAATCTGTCTGACTTGCATCCCCATCAGCACCTGGATCTCCATTCTCTGCATCTCCATTCCCTGCATCCCCATCAGCATCTGCATCTCCATTCCCTGCATCCCCGTCAGCACCTGGATCTCCATTCCCTGCATCCCCATCAGCATCTGCATCTCCATTCCCTGCATCCCCATCAGCACCTGGATCTCCATTCCCTGCATCTCCATTCCCTGCATCCCCATCAGCATCTGCATCTCCATTCCTTGCATCCCCATCAGCACCTGGATCTCCATTCCCTGCATCCCCATCAGCATCTGCATCTCCATTCCCTGCATCCCCATCAGCACCTGGATCTCCATTCCCTGCATCTCCATTCCCTGTGCATCCTACAGCTGTGAGCACCAATGCCATCGGGGCTTTTTCCCAGCCGCCTGTCCCTGCTGCCATCGTTTCATTGCCAGACATGGCTGAATCGATACTGTCCCAAGGGGAGAAAGCTAACGATGCAGAGAAAATGCTCGCAGCCGTAAGAGGGACAGAGGCTGCTCTCAGCATCCCAGAGCACTTGTGGAAACAACCAGGCACAAGGAAAAGTCCTCGCATCCCATGTCCCAGCAACAGCTTTTGGCCAGGGTGGCCAGAGGGAGTGTCACGTACTTGAGGTTGATGAGTCCCTTGTTGGAGCAGAGAGCCGCTGTCAACGCAGTGACTCCGGCGCTGCTGATGGAGTTGCTCTGGAGACTGAGACAAATGGGAGAAGGCATAAGGACGGGCCAGTCTTGGCATCGCACGTAGGCTGCAGGGTCGTGTTTGGGGTGAAAAGTGCCTGTTTGCCCATTTCACTGAGAAACAAGGAGGCAGGGGGGAGCCGAGGCTAAAGGACCGACTTCAGGAGCAGCCAGGCCAGGATCAGCATCTCCCGCTCACTGTGGCAGCACCGGCCCCACCAAGCAGAGGTGACGGGGTTTGCCAGCACTTTGGGACAGCCATGTCCCCAGCTGGCTGTCACCACGGCTGCTGGCTCAGCTGGGGATGCAGTTCCTGCAGTCTTTGAGTCCTTGTCACACCATGGGAAGCTGGTGACAGACCCAGGGCACAGCAGCTTGTCCCCAGGAGCCATTAGCCCTCTGCTCCAGCTGGGTGGGAGGATCGGTCCTCTCTGGCTGCCATTCCCAAGGGGGATGAAGGTCACACCATCCCACCCTGACTCTGCCAGGCCCCAGCCTGTTACCTTCCTCATTAGCCAATTCCCTTCACTTTTGAGAGAGAGAAGACCTAAAGCTACTAGGATCCTCCAAAAGTAGAAAAAAGATCATCATCTGGGTTGAGGATTAAGTCCTTCAGTGCTCCCTTGGTGAAGGCAGGGCCACCCCAGCTGCTGCCAACGTTGCCCGGGGCTGCTGCACGGTGCTCCAGCCTGCATGGAGCACCCACAGCCCTGTGCCCTTCCAGGGAATATGGGGTGGGAGAGATGTGGGGAGGGTCTGGGGTGGCACACGGGGCTCTGGAGGCAGGGGAGGGAGCCTGGAGAGGGTGGGAGGTGCTGCTGGAGTGAAGAGGCTGGACTTGGACTCTGTTGGGCAAGCAGGAGAGGGCGTAGAGGGGTGACTTACTCAAGGCTTTGCAGACTGTGGTTCACCTTCAGAGCTTCCGCCAAGGCAACGGAGCCGTTGTCTCCTACCGAGTTGCTGGAGAGTCTAAGACACAAGAAGAGCAGGAGTTACCAGCAGCCGCGCCGCAGTCAGCTTAGATCTGCTGGCAAAGGATTCATCTCCCCAGGCTCTTTCTGCTCCAGCAGTAAGTGTGAACTTGCTGCAGCCTCATTTCCAACCTCCATACACCTTTGTTCTTGTATGTTGGTTTTGAGCTGAAATAGCTTTTAATGTATCCGCAGGATTTGGAGACCTGCTGCTTGCCTCTGCTGGAGGGCAGACTTGGCCTCTCGGTTCTTTACGTGGCTCCCTGTATCGCCGGAGATACAGAGAGCATCTCCACAGGGTCACTCTGAAAGCAGTGCTGTGGTCCTTGCCCCACCTCCACCCAAGCCAACCCCCTTAGGCAAAGCTAGCAGAGTCTGTCCTGCCTGCATCACGTGGCCCAGCCCCCTGCCAATCACTCCTGCCCACAGATCCCGGGAGACACGGTGCTGGTGTCACTGTCGTTCCACCTCGTGCTGCTCTTACGTCAGCTCCCTCAGGGTGCAGTTCTGCTTCAGCGCCTCCGCTATTTTCCTGGCACCGTGGGCTCCGATGGCATTTTTCTGCAGGCTGCAAAGGTGAGGAAGGCACCCATGAATATTGAGTACCACATCCCCATCAGTGGCACCTCAGTATGCTGGGTGCCTGGGAGGGGGGACAGCAGGTCCTGGTCACTCACTGCAGGGTCGTCAGCTTGTGGTTGGTCAATAGGGCCTCAGCCAGGAAAGTGGCACCATCCTCCTTGATGGTGTTGTGCTGCAGGCTGCAAGGAGAGAGGAGCAAAGTCATACACAGTGATCATCTGCCCTGGTGTCCGTTTGCCCCCGTCCCTGGCATGAGCATCCCTGCCCAAGGTTCTCCCTCCCTCCGTGGGAGATGCCTCCTCCCATGCACAAGCACTCTGTGAGCTCCCATGTGAGGGATGGACCTGGGCCTGGACCTGGACCTCAACCGCAGCTGCAACCTCAACTTTAACCACAATCTGGACCTCAACCACAACCTCAACCTCAACCTGGACCCACTGAAGCTGAGAGACAGGAGGGTCCCAACATCTCTGGCCCAGGGCTGCCGTGGTCACCATGTCTCTGCCAGCTGCCCTCGTGCTTGCTGCCCAGCACAACCAAACCAGGTGGTGCCCAGAGTCTCCCCACACGCTGGCCCTTAAGGTGGGGGGAAACCTCAATGGGACAGGAGAGGCCTGGAAGGGGGTTGTCCTAGGGATCTGCTCCTGGAGGAGCTGCAGAAGTTGAGACTTACTTCAGGCAGAGCAGGACTTGATTTTTTTTCAGTGCATCAGCCAGTGCTTTTGCTCCGGTGGGGCCGATGGAGTTGCTCCGCAGGCTGGGGCAAGACAGGCAGAAAAGCCAAGGTTAGCAAAGGCAGAGTGGCATGTGCCTAGTTTAAGCCAAATGCGTCCACATGGCACAATCTCAGGCACCGCTGAGGTGGGACATCAGGCCGGCAGCTCGCAAAAGTTACATTCACCTCTTGAGCAGTGGTGGCTTTGGGGGCTGAAGACCCTCCCCAGCTCAGTCAGGCCGGGTGGGATCTGGCCCCTTGTGGCCATGGGAATGGTTCCTGGTGGGGATCATGTGAGTGGCAGGAGCTGGTAAAGGGGAAACACTTACTCCAATGCGGTCAGGCTCCTGTTCACCATCAGTGACCTGGCCAGCGCTTTCGCTCCCTTGTTGCTGATCTGATTTTCTGCCAAACTGCCCAGAAAAAAGAAAAATTAGTTGCTTTTCAGGGGGAGAAAGAGGCTTTCGCAGCCACTGGCATGTTCCACGATGCAGCTGGGACAGGAGAGCAGAGGAAAAGCATGGGGAGTAGTTGGTTCGTGGTACAACCATGCAAAGTGGTGGATGCTCTGAGGTCTGCTCTCCTGGGGTGAACACCAGGCAGAGGATTGCAAGGACAGAGTGGAAGGGGAGTTTCTAGACTTAAAATTCATTCATGTCATGAAAAGAGAGCTCTGATCGTAGCATGGGGGACTCTATGCGCAGCCACGAAGAAGGGCTGGGAGGGGGGGAAAGTGGGGACCCATCTGTCTGGGGCAAGGCATCTCCCTGTAGAAGCCCATCCCCTCCATATGTCAGATGTTCCATGTAGAGCCTCAGGTGTCCAGCAAACAGCCATGACATTGGGAAGCAGTTTGTTGGGTTAACCCATGGATTTCTACACAACTTTTTAGGAACAGTGAGGAGGCAGTGGTCCCAGGAAGGCTGGGCAAGACAGCCTGCCTGGCCACCACGAGGACATGCTGGGTGCAGGAGATCGTGTGGGGCTGTCCTTGTCACTTGGCACCCTGGGAAGCCAGTGGGAGAGATGTTCCTGGAGGACCCTCAGCCTGGTTTTGAGGTGCCCCCAGCTCTGCTTTGTATCGCAGGAGCAACCTGTCTGCCCTGGGCCAGGTCCTACCTGAGCTTCTGGATCTGGCAGTCCTTCACACTCAGCACACTGCCCAGCAGCTCCATCACGTTGTCCTTAAACTGGTTATTGTCCAGCCTGGAGAAGATACAAAGAAAGAGCAAAAGCAAGTGTTTGGAGAACAAAGTGGAGAAATGACTACCCTCCCATCACAGGTGGAAAAACTCAAGCACAGAAGCAGAGCTAAACCAGTGCCATCCCCAGGGCAGCTCTCTGCTGAGGGACAATGTTGGTGGGCCCATGTCTCCCATCGACACCTGGGATTTTGAGTCACAGCCTGGCATCCCTGCTTGCTTCTCCAGGTGCAATCCGACCAGGACTCACCTGAGGTTGTGGCAGAAGAGCAGCTGGGAGAGCAGGCTCTTACAGACATTGTAGGTGAGGCAGTTGGAGAGGTTCGTCTCCTCCATGCAGACGTCAGAGACCTGCAGGAGATAAGCCAGGGCAGAGCAGTTCACAGGGGTGAGCATCCCGGCCAAGCTCTCGTTCTTCATTGCTTCTTCCACAGTCTTAGCAATCTCCGTGTGCTGAATTTCATACAGGCAGTGCATGGTGTTCACTGTCCGCGAGGAGATGACATAGTCGGTGTTCAGGCAGCCCTGGAGGAAGCTGATCACTTGGCTCCTGAAGCTGTTGTGCTCATCCTTCACCAGCAGCCACCCAGAGAGCAGCTTGTTCACCTGCGGGGAGAGGAGCCCAGAGAGAAAACGCACAAAGATGTCCAGCTGCCTGTCCTCTGCCTGCAGCGACCTCTGAACAGCACTCTTGAAGTGGCTGAGGAAACCCAACTTGGGCCAGGACATCCCACTCTCTGTGAAGAGGTCGAATATTGCCCGCTTCGCAGCTGTGTAATAATAAATAGCTGCTAGAAACTCCTGTATGGTTAAGTGGGAGAAATAGTAGGCTGTGAAGGACTGTGTCTCTTCTTTGAGTAGGAGTCGACTGCACAAGCTGCTCTGCAGCAAGGAAAGGTCAATGCCGTATGCCTTCATGTCCTGCTCATAAAACACATATTTCTTTTTGAGCAGCCCGTAGAAGGCCAGTCTGCCCAGGTTGCCCACTATCTTCTTGCTGTTGTTCACAGCCTGCTCGATCCTGAGCGTTTCTTTTGGCTTTTCTGGCCAGTCGCAGCTCAGAGCCATTTTAAAATAATAGGAGTAGATTTCTGATAGGGTCCTGGGGACAACGGTTGTTTCTCGAGATTGATCGGTGCTATTTTTTAGGTAATAACCGATTGAGGAGCCAGAAATCCAGCAAAAGCCAGGAACAGTGCACATGACATGTAACAACTTGTTAGCCCTGATGTGATGCAGAACTTGGCTGGATAAGTCTGTGTTGTCAAGGAACATCTGGTCCAAGAAGTCCTTCATCTCTGCAGCTCCAAAACCTCGTATTTCTGTCATCCGGTCAACAAGCCCACCGGGGATTTGGCTGGCTGCTGTTGGCCGTGACGTGACCCAGACAGAAGCCTCCTGCAGCAGGTTGCCACGTATAATGTTAGTAATCAGGTTGTCCACTTGGATCTCCTTTTTGGGATCGGTGCATACTACTGTGTTGGAAAAATCCAAAGGAGTCTTGAACTCATCCAAGCCATCGAGGATCAGCAGGGTCCTGGCAGCTCCCGCCGAGATGCAGTTTGGCTCAGTGATGTGAGGGAATGCTGAGCAGATGAGCCTTTCAGCTGAGAGCTTCTCATAGGTGTTGAGCTCCCGGAAGGTGAGGGGCAACACAAAGATGATGTCCCTGTTGATCTCCCCCTTTGCCCAGGTGTAGACAAACAGCTTCACCAGTGTGCTTTTGCCAATCCCGGCCACTCCAATAGTGACAGAGATCCGAGGTGGGATGCTGACCTTGGAGAGAGGCAGGAAGAGCTTCTCCAGAGGGATGCTCTTGGATACATTTCTTAGACCTTTGGTGGCTTCAATCTGCAGGATGTCATGCTCCTTCTGCTGGATATCGGTCAAGCCTTCCACCAGCAGCAGGTTCGTGAGTCGCTGGAGGGGACCTGTCTCCAAGCCATTCCCATAGTAGCTTTGGAGGCTCTCCAGGTGCTTCTGCACCATGGGTTCTGCACAGAGAGAAATGAAATCCAGGGGTGAGGAGGAGGATGGTAGCCACAAATGCAAATGAGAGATGCTGCTTCACTTTTCTCCCATGCCCATGCAGAGGGGAGCCCATGCACGTAGCCTTTGAATCCGGGCAGGAAGGTATGTGCCAGGGCCCAGAGGGCACTAATAGGCTTAAATGGCCATGACAAGCCTCACCCATTGGTCCAGGAGCCCATTTAAGCTCAGCCCTGGTCCTTCAGCCCCAGCCTAAGCTATGTTGTAGGAACACCCGTCTACAGCTATGGACCTTGTTGATCTGGACTTTGATCTTGGACCTCATCACTCTGTACTTGCCTAGTGACCACCGGACTGTGTCTTAACCTGGTTGCCCTCGCTGGACCTGGTCCTGACCTCTGGATTGACTTTCTGGCTTGACCACAGCCCTGCCTCATCACCATGGACTTGTCTGATGAGTTGAACTCTTGACTGAACCTGGTGACCATCTCTGGACCTGTCTTGCTCACCTGGCTCAGGTACCACGGCCCCTGATACAGCATTATTTAAGCCTTCCGGCAAAGGCTGGACAAGCAGGGGGTGGTGCTGTGAGAGATTCAGAGCAGACACCAGCCAAGGTTGGAGCTTTCCAACCAGGAGGAAAACTAGGGAAACTTCTCCTGGCAAGAGGGTTGCAAGGAAAGCCTGGAGTTGGGGCAGCCACCAACAGATGGGTTCAGGGATGCCCAGCTGTCATTGTCCTGCCATGCCCCTGTTCCCAGCCCAGCTGCTGGGAGTGACTGGTGTGATCTGGACATAGAGGACATTAAAGACTCCTTGGGCTGCCCCGAGGGGAGTGCTGAGGGCAGCAAGGGACCTGGAGGAAGGTCCCTCAGACCTGGCAGAGAGTCCTTGTCACCCCCTGGCTGTGTTCTTCCCCAGCGGAGACCCTGAGACAGCACTATCACTTGCATGGACACTCCCATTAGAGCTGCCAATGCTGCCCAGCTCTGTACACATCTTGGGGTGCTCCAGCAAGTGCCCACAGCCAGGACATGTGTGCAGACACCCCTCATTGGGTCCAAAGTGGACTGCCTACCATAGACAGTGATGTGAAGGTAGAGCTGGGAATTGGTGGTCTCGATGAAGGTCTGCAGGGAGTGGGAAGCGTAGCTGCCCTTGCCAGCCAGGACGTCCACCACTGCCCTCACCTGCTCGGGCAGGGAGCTCGCCTCCTGCGCCTGGCTGGCCTCCTCTGCTGTGAGGAGGTCCCGCCTCCGCAGGTAGCAGATGATCTCCTCCAGGAACTGCGGTGATATGGACCTCACCAGCTGCTTGCGGTAGCGATTGATCCAAGCCTCTGCGGGAAAGGAGAGCAGGAAAGTTGGGTCTTGAACAAGCCCTGGGCATGTTTCTCAGGAGTCATGGGGAAAGGCAGCAGTGGAGCACCCCATCTGACTCTGAAGGTAGCAGGGGGTAAACTAGAGACCTCCAGAGAAACCTGCCAAAGTCTTCCTTGAGATGTTGCCATCCCAAAGCTCTAGCAGGCTGTTTTGTTAGGAGATGCTTGGTCAAGGCAGCAGCTATCAAAATTGGAGTCAAAGAAACTGAAGAACACAATCATGAAATGACATTTCCTCCTGGAAACCAAGCCTATGCAGAGATAAAAGTCTGAGCAAGATCATTTCTCTTCGGAGACAGCCATTCCCCCTGTTCCAGCACAGTGGTCCCCAAGCCCTTGGACTAGAAACCACTGTCAACCCCCCCACCTTGTCCCATATTTGAATCTGAAACTCCACCAAGATGATGGGTCTCCAGATGCCCAGCCACCACTCACCTTCCATCAGAGGCCTCCCGTGACATGGGTGATCCCTGGGTGAGGAGTGCTGTACTGGCAGCAGCACGGCCGTCCCATGGACCACTCCACGTCCCCCAAGCTGGCTCACAGCATCAGTTGAAGCTTTTCAGCCTTTATCCATGTTCCTGGCGGAACAAGAGGAAAAGCATCAGGAGCAGCATAGGAGGGAACCCACCTTGAGCTAACATGGTGCTGACTGTCGTTGAGCCAAGGGTCCATTTGTCAGCTTTTGGCTGAGACCAGAGTCCCTGGTGCTGTGGACGTGGCAGGGGCAGAGCCAGGACCATCACGCTGCAGCATCTTTGCCCAGACCTCATGTGCCATAAACTTGGTGCCTTCACCACCACCACTTACGCCAGAGCCTTTATCAGGCACAGTGACCGCATTAATTGCCCTGATGATGCCCCTGTGCCATCCATGGGCACCCAGTGAGTGCCTAGGTGCCACCGCTGTCACCGGAGGGACAGCAGGGCTGTGAACCGCTCATGTGTTTTCCTTCTCTGCGTTGTGAAGGAAGTTGTGGGGCAGCAGGCAGAGCGATGAAGGGCCTGTTTCAGTTTCGAACCCACTTCGCCACCGTCCAGAGCCTCTGTCAGAGCTTGCTAAGCGTGGCCAACACCACATCCTGTTACAGAGCTGTGTAGATGCTCCACTTTTGCATCACTCTTGAATCATCTCCTGGAGAAGGAGCATCTACCTGCTCCCTCCCCCTCGGCTGCTGCCAAACCACACTGACAGTTTGGTGTTTTATTTTTAAGAAGTGTATCTGCTCACTGAGTCCAATTGTTTTTTGAGTAGAGGTAGAGAGGGAAATGCCTCCATGCCTGAGAGTGCTCCCAGCTTCACCTATGTTAGCAGATGGCACTGTGCTATGGCCTCTCCACCAGCTCCAGTCATCTCCAGGAGCTGGCCGTGTCCAGGTGGGAACTTACCAGGCCCAGGGGCTGTCTGATCATGGCAGCAATGCAAACACAGTGTCCCAGTGCTGTGGCCTGTGTTCTGGCACAGCAGCTTTTTCTCACCTCCACCTGGCCTATAGGATGCTCTAGCTCCATGCGATCACCCCCGTGCATGCTGGTCAGAGGCACTGCAAGGACATCCCTGCCCGCAGGCAGAGTTGCCTTTGCCCAGACCCGCTCCTGAGTGGGATATGGGCACCGTGGGGGCTTCAGTGCAGCCTCACCAACAGGTACAGGTAACGTTCACTTTCTTTTGTCAAACCTAACCTCTTCCAGGAAGAAAGCACAAAGGTAGCTTGACCAGGGAAAGTTGGTAGAGTCTCTGGTCCATGGTTTGATTCATGGTGCAAGGTTAAGGTGCTTGGGACATCCCCTTTGCAGACTCTTCCCTTCATCCTTCTGCCAGGAGATCCATGCTGAGGTTTATTTCTCCTACCAGAAAATGCAAGGGCTCAGCCACCAGCAGCAGCCCAGCCATGCGGATGGTGGCTGGGCTGCAGGAAGGAGGACCGGGCACAGCGTCTCCCAGAGCCAGGTTGCTCACAGACCCCACTGGCTGGAACTCTCATCAAGACCCCTTCGCAGCACGTCCTACAGAGTGGGGTAAGTGTCTGAGAGACGCTGCGTGACAAAGCACCAGCCCATCCCCACCTACCCAGATGGTTTCACACCTGGCTTGGACAAGCCCGCAAAGGGGTGGTGGGTGCTGTTGTAGCTGGGTCTGAACCTACAACGTTTCCCTCCAGGAGGGAAACCCAAGTCCTTCTGCTCTTCCTTGGCTGCCCAGCTCTGACCCCCTGGTTTCAGAGGTTGCAGAGGCCCACGCTCCCCTTGGCAGTGATGGTGGCCCCCACAGCAAAGCCCTTTTCTCCATACAGGGAGCAGCAGGGCTGCGGCAGCAGCTCACCTTGCTCTTCTCCCAGGCAGTGGCTTGGTCAATTAAGACGTTGTCAATTAAAGGAGCTCAGTGAGCAATTCACAGTGAAATTTTCACCCTTTGATGTCTTCTTGTCTCTAACTGGCCTGGAAAGTTCAATTAAGTCTTTACACACAGCAGTCCCCAGGTCTCTCATCTTTGCCATGCAACCAAGAACACAGCCAAAATGAAAGGAGGTTTTGCTGCTTGCAGCGCTGTTCTCCACAGCCCTTCCTCTGCAGCGCAGCTGGCGAGAAAAAGCCCTTTGATGGGGGAAGCCTGCTCTAACACCACAGATTATTTGACGGTGTCCTCTGGTGCTACTTCAAAATGTTATCCCATTGCTGGAAACCAGGAGCCGTGGGTCAGCTCATACAAAGGCATCTGACCAGCAGAATAAAGCAGCAGAATTCATAAAGCAGCAGAATTCATAAAGCAGCAGAAGAAATAATGCAGTCGCTGCTATTTTTTTTCTACTTCCAGTAGAAAAGTTTTGGGTGCAGCTCTAGGACCACCCAGCGATGCTGGATGCTGCATCCTAGGAGGGTGAAGGGCGTTATCTACTCTTACGTGAGCTTTCTGAAGGGTCGAGACCAGCCAAAGCCAATCTCTGTAACCCCTACAGAGATCTGAGGTGTTTCTAGGATGCAACCCAGCCTACCCCAAGGCTGCTGGGATGAGTTGTCTTCTGGAAGTGCCACACTCCCTGTGCCTGAGACTGGAAAGTGGTGTCCACGGCCATCCTGCGTCCATGGAGCTCAGCCCTGGGTTTACAGCTATCGCTTGGCTGGGATCTGGGAGGTGTACACAGAAAAGGCACAATCCAGCAATGGTTTGTGTCTGCCCTGCCATGCTGCCTGTATCCCCCAGGGCACCAGGCTAAGAAAATGGAGAGTGGGAGGCTGCCCAGCTGAACTGATGAATGGTGTCTGCAAGCCCCAGGGAGGGAAATGGGGGATTTTGTTGGCAAGAACTTGGCATTAATGCTTTTTTTTGCCGGTGTGGTCCAAAATCATAGCCCAGGGGAAAATCCTCCCGTCTGAGGATGTCCAGTCAACGCTGATGTGTTCTTCTAGCAGCTTCAGTCCTACGTTCCACCATCCCCATGTCCCACCATGCCTGTTAGCAGAGGGTCCATGCCCAAAACCCATCAGTCGCTGGGAGCCACAACCACCATGCTGGAAGGTCCTTGACCATGTGCACAGACAAACCTCTACCAAACAGCTGCTGCATTTTTCGTCACTGTGTGTCCCACTCCAAGATCCAAACTGCCTGGTATCAACACCGGAAAACACGGACTTAGACAGAGCTGCTTCTGCTCATCTCTGCCTCTAATTTCGTACATGCACTTTTGCTCCTGGAAGTCCAACATGGACAAAAGCAGCTTGTCAGGGAATTCGAGATGAAGAGACAGTCCCGGGATGGCCACAGCATGAAGGTGGTTGGAGATAACAGATGTTTTACTGCCTCTCTTCTCTACCTGGCCTCTCAGATCTTCCGCCGGCCAGGAGGTGGCTTTGGTTTTCCTATAGCAACCCTCCCCGCAGACAGTTCTATCACCTTGTGCTTTGGGAGTCTGCTGAGGACTCGGGACCATCCGACACCTGGAGCCATTGCAGCGGTCACCAGCAGTGCCAGGGTGACATCAGGCTGCAACGCTCAGCAGTTGGATAGCCGTGGTCATCACCCCGCGGGGGATCATGGGCAGATTCGCCAGCAGTGTCAGGGGACACTGATCATGACCTCGAGCAGGGCTCTCCAGCCGGCAGGGACCTGACCTGCTGTGGTGAGCTGGGGACAGGGCTGAAGTGTACCTACTCTAGAGGGGCACCAAAGTGATGGGTAAGAGCTCCTGGACGGCTACAGGGACCCACATGTGGAAAACATCAGAAAATGGGCTGATCTGCAGTGTTTAGGTACTTTTAAAGCTTTTTATACAAACTAATAATTGCATCGTTAACCAGGCACCTGAAGGAGCAGAGAAATGCCCACTCCAGTGCTGTTCCATGCCCCTAAACACACAGAAGCCCTCAGCCCGGCCGTTGCCTTCTCCTTGTCCCATCACCACGGGGTTTGCAATGCAGCCAGTTCCTCAAAGACTCGGCAGTCTGCAGCAATGTCTCTCAGTGCAGTTCAAACCCCAGCCACGCAGCACCCATCTCGCTGCCGCTTTCCCTCCCCCAGACACGGGACTGGAGAGAAACCAACCCTGCCAGACCTTCCCACCACTTCCTGGTGCACTGGGTTTCCTCCAGCGAATCTCAGGCTCTTTTACCAACACACCCTTGGAGCTTTTATTTATTTCTCCTGCCGTATATCCACCCTGAAATGAGCCTGTTCTGGAGGTCAGCAAGCTGCACGCAGAAACATTTGCCAAGCCAACATCTCCAGCCATTCTGCATCAAAGGTTGAGTCAAGCAGATCCTGAAGCCAGGATACAGGCTGCCACCTTTTGGCAGAACCAAAAAGATGGCACATTATTGATTTATGTTAATTAAGCAAAGTGATGAAGTATCTTCTGCATTATATCCAATTATGAAAGTTGCAGATTTGCAGGTAATTCACGTATCTAAGTTTACATACGCCTTTCAGATGCAGTCTTATTTATTTTGGCCTGGATTTAATGCTAGCAAAATTAGCAAAAATCAGAGAATGACCCCCTATGCCAAAACTAACCCCTATCAACTTTTTTCCCCAAAACCCCAACCAGAACAACACAGCCCAGACACAGAGGGAGTTAAACAGTGAGTCGTGGAGGCAAGGAGCCGTGAAGCACCCCTGGGCTGAATGCCAGCAGTCCCAACGCCAAATCTCACAGGAAAAAGCAAAGATCAATCTACAAGTAACTCCAAACAGATAAAACTAAAGCTAATTTCAGAGAGGAAGTCTACCCTGAATGTCTGTCCTCAGGTAACCTTTCCACACCACAGTCAAACTCCAGGCGCTGGTGATGTCTCAGTGGGTGACAGCACCCAGCCAGTGCCCCAGCTGGTCCCCTCCCCAGCAGTCCCATACCTATAGGACACATAGTGCTCATAAGGACCTTAAAGTGCTTAAATAACAGCAGGATTAAGCCTAATGCATTGACACAGTCCAGCATGCCTCAGGTTCTGTGCCCACGTGGGCACCTGGCTGCGGAGCCACTGGGCACAGCCACATGTCCCCTGCTGAGCTCCATCACCTCGACCTTCTCCCTGCGCCTCTGGGTCCTACACAGTGCTGGGGGATCCCCTGAGTGAAAAGGGCTGAAGAAGGTACCAGCTGCAGCTTTGGAGACCTCAGTGTTGCTGTTCCCTCCGGCTGAGCCTGTTTCCCAAAGAGGGATGTGGGGGTGCAGCTCTGGGCATCAAGGTCCATCCATCTTGGACAGCCAACAGACCCGGGATCCTGCCTTGTTCTTTGGTGCAATTTTGCACCGTGCCACGGGCAAGTATGTCACTAACCTCATCCTTTTGTAGTTGCAGTACATACTGGGGATTTTTTGGGATGGTTTTGAAGTGGAATGAATTCTGTAAATGACATTAATGGAGGCAAAAGATGATGCTGCACAAGGGGGAGAGGCTTCGCGCAGGCAGGGCAGCCTGCCTGCAGCTGCCTTCATGTCCAGGCAGGTGGTACCAGACAAGGAAACAGAATTTGTGACAAGTGCCATGTCCCCCATGAGGTCCCACGTGTGTCCCCATCACTTGGGGCTCAGCGCCGTGCACCACTGCATGCACTCCTGCCAGCACCCATGGCCGCGCCGCGCCAGCCTGCTCTGCCAGGTGCTGCTGGCAGTCGGTCACATCTTACCCATCCCAGCGACCTCTGCCCGATAGCCCTGCCACGTGTTGGCCCAGTGACTCCATTTCATATGGCCGTAGCAGAAAGAGGTCTGCAGCAGCTCGTCCCCACATGGGAAGGCCGAGTGACACCTCCTCTTCTCCCTGTACCCCTCCAAAGCCCCACCAAAACCTTACCTTGGCTTCCTGCTGCCTTCCCCAGGTCTGCATGGGAGCAGGAGAGCAGAGAGGGCATCCTCATCGCAGTGGGAGGATGCAGCCCCTCCGTGACCCTGCTCAGCCCGTTATCGCCAGAGCTTTGCTTCCTCCTCGCCTGGATGCTCAAGTTCAAGGTAGAAAATGGAAGCCCTTCCGCTTGGTGGCCTCTGGCCCTGGGGGACCGGCAGAGGCAATGGGTCCCGGTGGCCGGGGCGATGCTCTGAGCAGCACCTAGGGAAAGTGGGTCTGGCTTCCCCAGCCACCCACCATCGCTGGTTCCAGCCCGGTGGCTTTTTCTCTCTTTCAGTTTGCTCCTCACCCCTTCCTGCACTGTGGGTCTCGCTCGATCTTCCTTCCTGTCAGTGCAGGGCTGCCACCTATGCAAATCGATGCGAGTTATCTGCTGAAAAACAGCAGTGCATGGTAACCGCCCATAGCCTGTATGACCCCCTCATCCGACAGCGGGGTCTGTCCTGGTGGGATGGTAGGTGCATGGCCATTTCCCCAGCCACGGCTGCTTTCTCCCAGGGGAGCTGCACAACCAGGCTGCCCAACATCCAAATTACACCAAATTCCCTCGAAGCAAAACCAGGAGCTCACCCTGGCCTGGGAGAGCTGAGGGTTTTTGCTATGTACCCACCTCGCTAACCAGGAATGCTGGGGAGATCCCATGGAAGAGGCTGGTGTCTCAGCAGCTCTGGCCTTTGCTGGGCCATGCAGAGAAACATTTCCATGAGTAAATTCAAGTTGTATCTTGAAGGAGCAGAATAAAGGGGCAGGAATAAACTTCCCTTCCTCCAAAGCCATTTTTCTGCCAGTGCAGGATGTTTTCTCGAATTACAACTTTATCTCCAAAGAGGTGGATTGTGTGGTACCAAGGAGCGCTGTGTCCACGCCCAAGGAGCCAGAGCCACCAGCGGCAGCAGGACCGATGGGATCTCCCTTCTGCAGCTCTGCTCAGGCAAGTGGCGTTGATCATTATTTTGCATTTTTGTTCTACAAAAACCTTAGTTTGTAAATCCTCTAACAGGTTTTGCTGACGTTTAGGTGAATCCTATTAATTCTGAGATGCTGAGCAGCAAGGTCCCCCGAAAGCAGGTGGGCAGGGTGTCACAGGAGCACTGAGACCTAAGGCAGATAAATCTGCTTTCCCTGAGTCCCAGGGCAGAGCGGCAGCACCCAGGGAAGGAGGGGAAGTGCATCTCACCAAAACAATGGGATAATCACACGCCATGGTGGGGTTTGCTGCCTGCTTTATGCCCAGCAGCTTGTTTTTCTGGCCGAAAGCTCCCGCTGAGGGTGTGGTTTGGGAGAGGTCCGAGTAAGCAGAAGTCAGTGGTGGAAACAGATGAAAATAGCATGACCTGTTAGGACACCTGCCCTGGTGGGGCCCATTTATAACTAGCGGGTAGCTCTAAAGACGCTGCATCTAAACCTGTATTTAGACGTCTTTCCTTTCATCAAGTCTAGCTGAGGGGTGGTTGATGACTGATGGTGGAGGTGATGGTGGAGATTACATGATGGTAAAGATGATGGTGGCTAATGGAGCTCTCACGGTGGAGAGCTGGTGGGGAGACAGGCTGGGCTCACAGCCGGATCATCTCCATGTGGTGAACTGTGTTTGGGGAGGAGAGGCGCGGGCCAGCAGGAGTTCGGACCTCCAGCCACCCCTCTGGCTGTTTGTCTCCCAGGGACTGGCCTCTGCGGGTCCTAGGGCTGTGCCTGGTAAGGGGTTAAAACCTTCCCTCTTGCAAGTGTTAAGTCTGTTGGTGATTTCCCACTCTGTCAGGAGACTGGTTTTCAAGAGGAGATGGCATCTGGGAATGGCATCAGCTGTCACCTTCCCAATAAGCTGTAGCTAAAGATCCCTGACATCAAAAAATGACTGTGCAGAAGCCCCAGTTGGGGCTGTACCTCCTGCTTTCACAATTATTCATTTATGCTAATTAATCGGAATTATTTCTGTATATAACATCCCTCACGTGTTTTCTGGGCTGTTTACTTGATTCAAACCCATATTTCCCAACATATTTACTAAGGTCAACCTACCAAGTTCCCAGCAGGGTGTGTTTGACTGAGCGAGCACAACCCCTGCTCGGTGTCTCTAACCCTCCTGGCGAAGCTCCTGAGGTGACGCAGGAGTCGCAGGGGTGGTTAGAAAACCCCCAGAGACGCCTCTGCTTGTTGTGCCTGGCCCGGGTTGCTTGGCAAGGGGGTGATCAGGGACCGTCCCCTGAGCTCAGCCTGACGCAGAAGTCATTTTCCTGGAGATAACAAACTGTCCCATCTCCGGAGGGAGCAGGGGTATGCTCCTTGGGAACAGCCGGGTTCCCAGCCCAAGGAAATGTGGGAAGCACGGTACCGGAGGACACGCGACCCTCCTGCTATTGCAGCGCGGGAGTCTACAGGCCTCGGGATGCTGCCGGGGTGGAGGAGGTACAGCCCCTACCGACCTCCCGGGGGGTTACGCGGTGGCTCTCAGGTGACTGAGGACGAAGGAGGTGGCCCAGCCACTGGATGCGTCGCCGTCCCCGGCAGGAGTCCCCTGCATCCCGCCGGGAGGCGGCCGGGTGGGCGGGGCCAGGCGGGGTGGGCGGGGCGGAGAGGTGAGGCCCCGCCCAGCTGGACAAAGCCGAGCGGAGCCGGGGCGAGGCGAGCAGAACCGAAGGGAGCCGAACAGAATCGGGTTGAGCCGAGCCGAACAGAGCCGAAGCCAGGTGAGGAGACCCGAGATGCCGCCCGCCGCTGTGAGGGGACGGTGCTCCGCACTGCCCTGGGCCCCCGCCGTAGATAGGCCATGGGCCCCCGCAGCCCCCCCGGTTCTTCCCCGCCCTCCTCCCGTGCTCGGGGAAGTCCCTCCCGAGTCGGGCCGGGGGCTGAGCGGCCGCCTCGGTGAGCCCGCACGGTGGTGCGATCTCTCTGCTTCTCGCCCCAGCAGAACCCCGGGACCGCCCGCGTTGCGTCATGGCTGGGAAGAAACTGATCGTGGTGTTCGGGGCGACCGGTGAGTGCTCGGGGAAAGGCCTGGGCCCTGCCTGGGGCCGGGACGGGGGGGGATTGCCGCACCTCCCAGAGCCCCGGGGCTGCCGGGCTGTGGCCCAGGCCGGTGGGAAGGGCGGGGCAGAAGTGCTTCGGACCCCCGCAGTAAAAGGCAGGGGTATCAGTAACTTCCAGCACACCCGGGCTCTGGGGCCCTGTGGAGGGTCAGGGGGCCATAGCATCATAGAATGGTTTAGGTTGGAAGGGACCTTAAAGATCATCTAGTCCCAACCCCCCTGCCCTGGCCAGGGACACCTCCCACTAGACCTGGTTGCTCAAAGCCCCATCCAACCTGGCCTTGAACACCTCCAGGGATGGGGCAGCCACAGCTCCTCTGGGTAACCTGGGCCAGTGAACAGGGTTTGTTTCCAGGGTCTGGAAAGCATCTGCCTGGCTGGAGCAGTAGCACAGGGAACTGGCAGGAGGATGGGTTGGAGGGACTCGGTCGTTGTGCCCAAGGGAGAGCGTGGGGTCAGACAGCTCCGTCTCGCAGTCCCAGCTTGTCCCAGCTCCCTTTCTGAGCAGACTGCTGTGGGAAGCTGGGGCTCTGAACAGGTCTGCACCTACAGGGGCTCAGGGGGGCTACGTGGCCCGGGCTCTGCTAGAAGATGGGACCTTCAAGGTCCGCGCAGTGACGCGGAGCCCCATGAAGAAGGAGGCTGAGGAGCTGAAGCAGAGGGGAGCTGAGGTCGTGAAGGCAGATCAGGATGATGAGCCATCACTGGAGCTGGCCTTGGCGGGTGCTTATGGAGCCTTTGTTGTAACCAACTTCTGGGAGCACTGCAGCAAGGAGAAGGAAATCGCACAGGTACCCGTGCTTGCTGGGACCACATGTGGAATGGTCTGGGAGGAGGAGATCGAGGGACAGCCATGTGGCATTGGGCTGGGGGTCATGGGACAGCTCTTAGTGCAGCCTTGCCAGCCCTGGTGGTCCAGGTGGTCAGGCCAGAAAAGTCCTGAGGCCTTGCAAACAAACCAGGTCCCAGTTCTTGCAAAGCCAGAACCTGTTCCCTGTTCCCTCGCAGTCAAGTGGCTCCAGGATCTGGTGCCTTCAGGGAGTTGTTAAATGCCACAGGACTTGGTGTGGCAGAGAGCACTGCCTGGGAGTCAGAGTAGCAGGAGTGGAAAGACTTGGCTCTGCAGAACCTTCCCAGAGCTGAGCCAGGACTGTCACTGTCTGCAGTCCTTTAGTTGGCTGCACTTGCAGCTTTGGGGCCAAAACATGCTGTGGTATCAGAAATCCCAGGGCCTTCCCCAAGGGCAGTGTTCACCCTCAGGACAGATTTCACAAGGTGGCACGATTGCCACGCCTGGATGGCTGCAAACAAAAGATAAGATATGTTAGGGCAGGTATGTTGGCCCTGGCAGATCTTTAGGGTTGGTGTTTGCATGCTTGGTGGAGGAGCTAGCACCAAAGCTGGAGGGCGTGTGGCCTTTCTAATGTAGGATGATGTAAGCAGAGGACTCAACTCCACCTGGGCAACTCACAAAGCTTGTGGGGTCTGCTTAGCCCTGGTTCCAGCTGAGGGCTTGGGGTGCCAGATGCTGAGGACCTTGCCCAGCTGGTGTGTGTTGGATGCTGCCCCCCCCCCCAGTGCAATGAAGGGGAAGGTGGGGGGTGTGGGGTTGATGAGAGCTGCCGTGTGTCTCATTCCCCTCTTCATGGCTGGCTTCACCCTTCACCTAGGGAAAGCGCCTTGCTGACCTGTCAAAGCGCCTCGGTCTGCGCCATGTTGTGTACAGCGGCCTGGAGAACGTGAAGCAGCTGACAGGGGGCCGGCTGGAGGTGCTCCACTTCGATGGTAAAGGCATGGTGGAGGAGTACTTCCAGAAAGTTGGTGTTCCCACTACAATCATCCGACTGCCGTTCTACTTTGAGAACTTCCTCTCCATCTTCAAGCCGCAGAAGGCCCCACAGGGAGATACCTTTGTCCTGGGTAAGATAGGACCTCTCGCTCTCCAGGTCATTGTCCTGTACTTCTTATCTGCTCCCACTGTCCAGAGGTTCACTGAGGAGTGTAGGAACCATGAGGGCTGCAGACTGATGGGGAAAAGAGGCCTGTGCCAGCTTGACCACAGCAAGTTGCAGCTGCATTATGGTCCTGCAGACCTCTTTGGCGGCCTGCAAGAAATAAGTGAGATCCCAGTCCCATCTCTGGTGCTGAGGGCTGCTCTGCAGATCCCAGAGTGTCTCTGGACACACTGACTGCCTGCAGTTGGGATGTCAGAGGTGGGGCTGCAGATCCAGGTGAGTTACGGTGTTGCTTGGCTGCTCACAGTCTCTTAGCTCACCCCTGTGGGTGCTCTCGTGGCTTGCCACACTGATGGGTGCTCTCAGCTCTACCTCACTTTGTCTTCAAAGGCTGGGTGCCGAAAACTCCAGCTATACCTCCTTGGAGCTGGGCTGTGCTCTGACTGGAATCAATCTCTCCCATACAGCACTGCCCATGGGGGACACCCCCATGGATGGGATGGCAGTGGAGGACATTGGGCCTGTTGTGGTTTGCCTGCTGAAGTCCCCGGAGGAGTACATAGGCCAAGTGATCGGGCTCAGCACTGGCAAGCTCACTGAGGCAGAGTATGCCGCTGTCCTCTCCCAGCAGACGGGCAAGACCGTGAAAGCCAGCAAGGTAGGAAGTGTCCCTTGGTGTATGTGATGTTCTTGTGGTGGGGGGCAGCTGGCTTAGGGCCCTGCAGCCTGCCTTGAGAGGGTGAGGGGATGATCCTTGCGCCTTCCCAGCAGCTAGGTGCTCCGCAGTCCCTGCCCAGGCTGGGCTGCTGCTGGCTCTGGGTGGGCAGCCCTGCCTGGCAGCAGCAGAAGAGCAACATGCCCGACCTCTCCCGTTGGTCTGGAATGAAAGGGGGGATCTTGTAGGGGGAGCTGAGCACAGACAGCAGCAGCAAAACGAGTGCTGTTGTGCCCAGGTAGCAAGGTCAGGAGCTGCTGGGGTGGAGGGCCCTCATAGCTCAGTGTACAGGTTTGATAACGACCCAGTGCTGGTGTCCAGGATTGGTCCCGCTACCCCTGCGTGCGGCTGGAGCACCCGTTGGCACTGAAACTGCCTTGTTGGTATTGTCATGGAGCACACGGGTGTGACCGGGCAGGTCTGTGCCTGGCTCTGAGGGATGACTGAAGCGGGAGGTCTCCAGAAGAGCCAGGGCCCAGGCAATCGATACTAGGGCTGGGCACCTACAGAACAGGTCTCTGCTGCGTGCCCCTCCCTTAAGCACATTTTCCCCGAGGGCCTTGCTGTGTCAGCTTTGCTGTGTCACCATTACAGTGCTCCTGGCCTCTCTGTGCCTCGGGACTGCTTTTTATTTTTTGTTTGTGCTTTGGCTGTGCTGCTCCCCTCGGGCAGGTGATACAATGGACGAGGGATGTGGTAGCTCTCTGCTTTGAGAACAAAGCACGTTTCAGCAGAAACAAAGTACCTCTGATGCTCTCTGCAGGTTCTGCTCTCCCAGGGACAAATAAGCAGCTCTTTTCTTCTCAGGGCCCCAGCACAGCGGAGAAGCACAGTGGTTCACTCTTTTTTTTTCAGGCAGGGAGGGTGGGTGCTGGGCTACCAGGGGCAGCCTGGGTTGCTCAGGCTCCAGAGCTCTTCTGGATCCCTCAAGTCTGTGTTTCTGAATGCCCCGGTGTAGAGAAAGGCTCCATCGTAGCTGCTCCAGGCCTCTGCCACTGGGGAGAGAGGGTTGTGTGCCAGAGCCGGGTGCTGGCCTGAGGCAGGCTGAGCTGTTCCCTGCCAGGCAGGGCTGCAGGGTGCTCAGCAGCACTGCCTTGCCGGTGGCTGCTGCTTTGTGGGGGGCAGCTGGCTTGGGACAGACCCAGAACAAGCTCCTGAGCATCTGTGTGGCATGATTTCCCCACCACCACCTTGACCCCTTCTCATGCTGCGCCTGGAGGAAGGGTGCACTGGGCCGGGGGGAACTCCTGGGTCAGCACTGACCATGAGACAGTGGTCTGCTTCATCCTGCCTCCCACCAGTGTGCTCTGGCAAAGGCTTTCCTCCACCTTGCCCTCATGCTGCAGGGCTGCTGCTTCCTTTACACAACCCCAACCGAAATGACTTGTGGAGCCCTCCTCACCAGTGGAAGTAACACAGCAGGCTGCACTGATGCAGCCCTCTTTGGCTTCCCTGCGTGGTATAAGGGAAAGGTCCCAGCAGCCTCTGCCCTGTGAAGACAGTGTTCTACCCCCCCGCATTCTTTTTGCAGATCTCACCAGAGGAGTATGAGAAACGTGGCTCCCCTGGGGCCAAGGAAATGGCTGCTATGTTCCGTTTCTATGCCCTGAAGCCAGACCGCAATGTGAACCTGACCATGAAACTCAACCCCAAGGCCCGCACCTTCCCTCAGTGGGTGGCAGCCAATAAGGCCGCCTTCTGACCCTTCCCTCCCTCCTCTTCCACCCGAGCTTCTGCAGCAGGTAGCAGGCACTTGTCAAGGAGGTGAGCTGTGCTGAGCCACACTGCCTTTCCACTCATGCCCTGGTGGAAAATTGACCCTGCGGCTGCTGGGACAAGCTTTGTGTGCGCTCCAGGGCTCTCCTGCGACTTGGTTGCAACTACTTTAGACCTAGAACAAACGGAAAGGCTGTACAGCTGCAGGCAGGCGGGTGAGAGAAGCACTACCTTTTCACGCTCTCTTCCGCGAGGTGTTTGTTTAGTGATTCTGGGTGTTTTCACGGCTTTAGCTTGGTGGCGGCTTGTTTTCCCAGGATCACCCTCTTTCCCAGGCAGCACCACTCCATGGGGTGAACTTGTAGTACCTCTGAGCTCCCAAGTGCAGAGAAGGCGCCGCTGCCACTCCAGGTACCTACGGCAGGCCTGCAGCCAGCACTGGCACAGGATCCCAAGCAAATAGAAAACACCGGGGTTTCTCTGCAGGCCAGGTTCAGGCTCTGCAGGTGAGCCAGTGGGCAGAGCAGGAGGCCTGGAGTGACACATTAGCACCAGCCTGGCAAAGGGTGCCCGCAGCCCCAAAGGGGACTGCGCTGTGACTTCCTGCGCTGAATCTAATTCCTCAAGTCAGCCAGCTGTGACCTGGCCTTTGGGTTCCCAGAGCTCATCTCACTCACTGGTCTTTGTGAGTTGAGTAAAACCTTTGCAAGACTGTCCAACCTTAGGATTTAAGACTCACTGAAAAAGCTCCTTCCTGCACTGGCTGACACCACCATATCTTAAGGTACTGCTTGGCTAAGAGCTCTGGGGCATGGCACTCTCTGCACATGTGCTTAAAGTCAGTCACAGCCACCAGAGAGATGCTCAAGACATCTAGCCCTATTCCCTCCTTGTCCCAGAGACCTTAATTCCTATTACTGGGGTAGGGAAAGGGGACGACAGACAAGGTTGGAAGAGCAGACAAGGCACAGCATGTGTTAAATATCTTTATGAAGTCAATCTTATTTACATGGATACAGAATCACTTTACAGACAGTTTAATCAGGAGGCAACGCGTGCTTTATTTCAGCAAATTAAGAAGGGCAAGACTACGACATGTCCTTGTTTAACTGGTCGATTAGTATGTGGGCGGATGGTACCTGCATGGTATAACTAACAACAGCGGGCTACAGTAACCATGAAAACACTCACTGCAAGAGCTCAACTCCACCTGGAAGGAGTGATCCACTTCACTTGTATTCTCACACATGTAGGAACAATGACTCTTTGACCAATCATTTACGCTACGGGTGTTGTGCTAATATAATAAAAGACTTTGTCTCAAACTGGCAAAGGGCTCGGTGATAAACTTGTACCCATTCAGAAGCGATAGCATTTGTGCTGTAACTTCAGTTAATTTGGGGGGGGAGGGAGGAAAACCTGAGGCAAAGTGCAGATTCTATCACTGCTCTTTGTGCAGGAAATCAGCAGGACTAAGACACCCCACGGCTGCTAAGGGAGCCAGGGCAGCTGGGCTCTGGAATCCCAGCCAGGGGGAGACTTTGCACTTGGAGAGCTGTGCAGGACAGCTAGGAGGGCTGTTGTGAAGACAGGCTTAAAACTCCCTGACCCACCAAGTCTCCTGGGAGAAGATAATTGATGATGAGTTCACCAAGCACATCTAGCATTCAGAAGGGCACCTGAGTGAGCAGCAGCCATCTCGGACTCCTTACAGCAAAGTGCTCCACTCTGTGCCGGAAGGACAATTTTTATTTCATATTTCCACTGGTTTGGATTCTACATAATAGTTCAACTTTAATTTTTACCAAATAAGCTTCCAGCAGCAGTAGGGGCTGTGGAACAACCTCGAGAGAGCGCCGCATTTCTGCAAAGCTGGCATTTTCCTTCATTAGCGTTTCCTAGGATGGTGGGTGGGTTTTGCATCATGATGACTGTTGGTGCCTCAGTGGTTTGTGGCCTCTTCAGCTGGGATTCTCACTGTGCTGCTGACTGACGTCCTTCACACTCCAGAGCCCGCTGCCAGAAAGATTCACTCCCAACTGCAAAGACGATCTGCTGCTGTTGCTGGGTCTTAGTTTCCAGTAGAACGCTTCCCTGCAGTTGAAGCAAGAGAGGACTTCAACATTTCCTGACCAAACCCACCTAACGTACGCAGCCCCTGCAGCCTGCTTTGCGAGCGCAGGTGTGAGAGCACCTCCCCACCTGACCTGCCATCACACTTTGTCAGCCACGCAGAACAGACAAGTTTGAAGCCTGTGGCGACAAGAAGCTGAGCCCCTGGAATCCAAGATGCCAGTGTCTGCCGTAGATGATTTCAAATCTGCAGCACTCCCTCACAGCAGGCCAACACCAGCTAAATGGCACCCTGAGTTACAACACTGCTCATTTATGTGGCAGGGGCTTTGCTGTGCTTTACGACAGAGACCAATTCCTTTCTGGTGCTGTAAGCCCATGGTACAGGCAAGTCCAGCCTGAGCATGCTGGCACCAGAGGCTCTGCAGGCCCATCTGCACCTCCTGGCAAGCCCGGGCTCTGCACAGGCAACAGAACTGCCCAGTCTCAGTTTCACCAGCTAACGGGAACACCTTCGGTGCTTTGAATCAGGTACGGCCACTGAGTGTTCAAGGAAGCAGAGCCGCAGGGGAGGCCAGCAACCTCCCTGAAGATGTATCCAGCGTTTTTGCTGCAGCAACAATGCAATTTAATCCCTGGCTTTTTGCTCCAGGTCAAGGGGACAGCTAGGGCTTTTCACAGCAGTGGCTGGAAGGCCTGAGGCTAAGTGAGAAGCAAAGCTGTGCTTTTGCTGCTTCTACCTCCTAAGAGGTGCAAGTTCTGCTTAGTGTGAGGGAAAGATGACAATAAAACACAAGAGGCCTCCTACCTCAGATGGGGTGTCAGGAGCTAAACATTTTCTTAAGTTTGGAAAGGAATCCCTCCTTGTTCTCCTCAGCCTCAGGCCTATCCCCGCCTGCATCAGCGCTAGCCGTGGCCCTGCCACCTGGACACAAACAGCAAAGGGCTGCAGTCAGACACATCTCCCACCAGTAGCCAGCACCCCTGATGAAGCGAGAGGGTTATTTTAGACGGGCCACAGTACTGGACCACTTGCAGTGAAAGCACTGGAAAGCCCGGACCCCAGGAGTGGAAGAGAAGACAATGAGCCCAGGTAACAACGTTCCTTTCCCCTCTCCCCAGCCCTCCATCTGGCAAGGGAATTCTCGTGCTGCACAGTCAAGTCAGGGACCCCACAGGCTTTGCAAGCAAGCACTTGGAATTGAGTCTGCCACTAAAAACAAGTTGTTAACTTGACCGTGGTCGCTGGAACAATCTCTCTTCCTGTTTCACAGTTGTGTCATGACCCTTTAGAGCAAAGCAGTGCAAAACTGTACCGGGAGTGTGCTTCTTGTCATTTCAAGCAATGCTCAGACAAACAGTATCAAGGAGAAAATGAACTCAGGCTAAAATGAAAAAGGCTACAAGTATTTCACAAGTGTCCAGATGATCTGCTTTTTCTACAGTAAAACCATCAACAACAAGACCCCCCCCCAAATCCTCCTCAAGCTTTCTTTGCACACAGAGAACACAAAGTCCAGTCCTCATCCTCCCACAGCTGACTCCCGAGCTCAAACTGATGCAATGGTATGAAATACTGAGGCCTGCGACAGAACACGCCTCCGTCCACTCAGGGTATTTCTGCTTTCCAGAGCAAGGACAGGCTTTCAGCAACAGCCTGTCTCTATACTGCAAACTACTAGCGTTCGTTTTAATCCACCTTGCTGCTTAATTGTGGTAAAAACTGGCAGGTTTGCTTTTTAAAAAACAAGTTTGGAGAGCATTTTTTTCTTTTGGCACATAAATGCCTTTAAAAAGCTGGAATGAAACCTTTGTGCTTAGAGATCTCTCGCCTTCCCCCTGAGGCTGACCTTTAACGCTTGCCCTCAGCAGAAAAGACATAACTTCTGTGTTAGGAAAGCACGATAAAACATAACATTGGTAAGTATTTGGTAGATACTGCCTTCCAATATCCTGAACTTCAGCCTATATTCCTCAGGCTTTGGCATGTGTAGTAGAGGACCTGAGCTCCTGGGATCATTTAGCAGCTTTGAAAGACTCTCCCCTTTGCCTAGCTGTACACAGTCATAAATGCCCTCTTTGGTTTCAAGCATTAAGAAAATCCAACCGGTCTTAAGAAGTTCATTGTTTCAATATAAGCAAAGAAAAAACTTTTCCAGCAGTGAAAGACAAAGCTCTTGCCTTACTGTTTTACCAGATATTTTGCCTTTAGCTGCTACTGATGCCAGGTACCTCACCCCTGAAACTTAAAACACATAATTGCCGAATCAAAATTTTTTAATCTGGAGCTAAAGAGCAGCTCTACAAAGCTCCCAGCTGACTTCGCTCCCTCCATCACACTGGACACTGTCTACTATGAACCTATGAACATTTCTGTTCCAGGGTCCCACATGTGCACAGAGTATGGCTTAGAGCAGCCTTGACAGCAGTGCTCCCCTTCAGCTTTCAGGGAAAAACCTCCCCACTGCAGTCAGAAGCACAACGCATTAGCTCACACAAAAAATCAGCCTGAAGCACATTCTCTTTTTCTACCTCTGCTACTAAGACAAATTACTTCTGGCACAGGGGCAGAAGCAGGGAGCGGAAGGCATTCATCACCGCAGCGAGACTCACCACAACTTGTCAGGACCCTGGAGTATCTCAATACCTGCTCTCTATTCATGCACAGATTTGCCCAGTAAGTATTTGAGTAAAGCTTTCTGGGAAGAGGCTAATTCCTTGCTTTGTGCTACAGCCTATTAACATCACACTAAAACTATTTCCAAAATAACATGCTCAGCAGGTTGTGCTGACACGCTGTCTCAAGGTGACCTTGGCTCACCTTCCTCCCCAGGAACCCTCAGGAAGCGCTCTGCACTCCCATGCCAACTCCATGAGGAAGGAGCACTAATTCCCACTGCTCACCTGATGCTGTATTTGTGACCCCGTTCACTGTGCCGTCCACATCTGCCTCGTCCTCGGCATAGCTCATCATTAAGGCTCTCTGGCGATCTGTCAGCCTCCTGCAGGTCGAAGACAGACGCTTTGGTTATGGCTGTCTTTAGGGACAGATGTATCTACAGACCTTCTCCAGCAGCACACACAAGAGGCAGCTACTGGAAGTACAAGATGAATACACCTGGTGTACACTGAGAATCCCTACGGTGCTCTTAAAATGAGCAATCTATAAAGAATAAGCCACAGTGGAAGAGTTGAACTGCATTTCACCAAACTGCAGTGAAAAACCAAAACATTTTGAAGTGCTGAGAAGAACCATGTGGAGCTGCAAGAGAACACACGTCTGGTGGGGAGACAGGAAATGAACTCCCTTGCTGAGTGCAGCGATACAAGCTAAAAAGTTTCCTTCACTGCAGGAGCAATGGGGTGGCCAAGTAGTCTGAAAAGCAACTGCCAAGGAGTTCAGTTCCTTTGAGCTGCAGGTGTGAGAGCACAGACACATTACAAGCCAGAACACAGAATTTACGTAACTGGGATCCAGACAGAATCGCAGACAGCTAGGCAAATATGCGGGTGAAGAACTACTTATGTATTTCCAGGGTTTAGGATTTTTAGAGCTGGGTTGCCAAATGGAATTATTAAAAAGTCTACCTCACATTAGAATTAAAAGCAGAGTGAGAAGTTAATGATCCCGATAAAGCAGTAAGGAATTTTCACAAAAATCTTTCTCAACAATGTTTTTTTGCAAAAAATTCAAGATTACACAGAAACTTGTATTAGCTCTACTTACTGAGGAACTTTTATCTTTATGTGAACGTAGTGGTCTCCGTAGCCGTAACTGTTAACCTTGGGAATGCCTTTCCCACTCATTCGAATTCTCTGGTCTGGCTGCATACCAGGGGGTATCTACAAACACAGAGGTGTCACGTTTATTACTCTAGTTTAACCATTTATAGAGTAATTACATTACATGTCTATAAAAACTAACTACTTCTCCAGCAAGCTTCAAAGTAGGATGGGAGAGATCTGGTAAGTTCATGCATCTGGACAGGTTCAGAAGCTAGGTCAGTAATGACAGAAAAGCTTTTGAAGGAATGAGTGAAGAACCTCGCACAGTCTGTAGACCTTGGATGGGATTTGTCCAGCAATCCACCCGGCCCTTCCATTCCCTGTCCCTACACAGCAATAGGAAAGGATGTGTGACCAAGCAGGTGACAAACTACCCGACGCTCAATCCTGAAGAAGTCTCAAACGCGATACTGGCAGACTTAGGAGATTTGCACCACCTCTGGTAGGAAAGGAGAAGTCTCTGCTGTCCCACATTGATTTATGCCCAAGCTCTTCCACATAATGGTGCTTACCGTGATATTGATTGTCTCGTACAAGCCTTGACATCTGGCTGTGCCTCCCAGAACAGCCTGTGCTATTGAAATAAGGAGGTCCGAATGGATATCTGCTCCATTTCTTCTGAACACAGAACTTTTTTGAACCTAAAAGGCAGGCAGTTTCAAAGAGAAGTCAGCACACAATACCAGAAAGTTCTCATGGTAAACTGCTTTGAAGGTTCTCAGAAGAAAACGTTATCAGAATGCTGTAGGCAGACCCTTTACCATCCCCAAACAGCACAGTTAAGAAGTGTAAGTTAATGTTCGGTCTTTCAGAAAAACACATATCTTGACATAACAAATTAGCCAGAGGCTTAGGAGGATGCCTGCTTCCTATCTCAGCAACTCCCTCACCTAATCCTGTTTTTCATTTATAAGTGTCAGTGTGATTCTGCAGAGACAGAGAAGACACTGCCTTGTCCAGTACCCTGAACAGGGGAAAGCCAGACGAGAGGAGTGAGGCAAGCACCTTTGCAGTGGCCTCACAAGCTGGAAAAGCATTAAATCCTCCTGCACCACAAAAAAGGTGCTGAAAAAATTTTTCTCCTTGACATAGACGCATGTGACAGGATACCTATGGGAGAAGAGCTACAAAACATGTGCAAAGCAGCGCTTAACATGTATCTGCAAATGGACACTTGTCCAGCCAGCCTCTCGTGGGCGTTCCTGCAGCCCTCTCAGCACTCCCGCTCCCAAGCAGACAGCTCCTTTGCACTTCCAACTCAAAGACTTGAGGCATCAAGAACCTACTCTGCATTTTGATGCAGGCTACCTTGTCCTGGAACAGGCAGCACAATTCTTCATGAGCAGACTTAACGTTACACCACTTGTTACAAAGCAGATCTCCTGCTATCTCCAAAAGTTCACGCGGATCATGTTACCTCAGCTGTTTCAAAGGATCACTTGCTCTTCCTCCTCCGTCCCCTGTTCAGTCACTTCCCAGGCAGTTGCAAAGGGAACAAGCAACCAACTTAAATACTGAAAACAGCCAACAATGTAACGATACGTACCCTGAATGTAATGAAAATTTCTTTCTTCCCCACAGGCATCCGAACTGTCTGCCCATCCTCAACACCTGCAATTGGAGGAGGGGGAAAAGAGGGAATGTTACTTTGCGTTACAATCCACGTGTTAATTGAATACCTACAACTCTTGCCATCCCCCAAAGCCGGCCACCACAGTAGCACCCACACATCCAGGAACATGAGGCACATGACCTGCCAGCGAGCAGCACAGTAACACTCTCTGCAGGAGCCCAGGAGCTGTGGCCAAAGGAAGGAGGTGCCAGCACACGTTTATACCTCTGAGGTGATCACTACACATCAAGCAGGCTCATTACTTCAACCCCTACAGAATTCTTCAGGGAAACGCATCAGACTAAGGAACACTGGGCAGTCTCCACAAACTGCAGGGAAATTACAGGCTGCTCACCCAGGGCGGTCTCAAAGAAGCACGTCTTCAGCCCCAACACTCATTTTTCCTCTCTGGTGAGGAAGGCCATCAGCACACTTTTCTGAGACAAGCTAAGGCTTTCAAGATTCCCACCCTCTCCCCAAGCTTCATCAAGACAAATGAAAGACCCGAGGCAACAAAACCTTTTGAGTTTCACTCTTCAAAACCCGCTTAGAAGGATCCATGCAAGAACCAAAACCTCAGCTCAGGAAGGGCAAAGCAAACATTTATATCCGTGGCCAGAAAGTTCATCTCATTGCCAGCCCTTTCAATTGCCAAATTATCAACCTGCTTTGTTCTGAAGATAACTTCTCTGCAGCGCAACTTCTTAGGATGGTCTCACATTCATACCTGGCAGGGACCGGACACGCATTGCAGCCAAGTGCCTTGCTGTTGGCCACGCAGAAGCAAATAACTATAGTTATTGAACAGAGAGCAGGACACAGAGCAGGACACAAGTACAACACTAACCAGCTGGCACAGGAACCATCACCGTCTTCTTTTGTTTGGTTTGCCCCGTTCCTCGACATACTACGCATGGTGTTGTTATGATGGAACCACGACCGCCACATCGTCGGCACGTAGATCGCATTACAAAAGGGCCGGTATTTATCGTCTCCTAGTGAAGAAAACACAGATCATACAAATATTTAGTATCAATGGTACTTTTCACTTCCACAAAACACTGCCGGTGACTGGCTCGGCACATTTGAGTCCTCCTAACTGCACATGCAACCTGATGGGACAGAGGTATCCATTAGCAAGGGTGGAGCAGAAAACTGGCTCAGAAATCCAAAGAGGATGCTGCTTGTGAGAAGCTGGATCAGATTCAACTGTCATCGCATTCTGATTTCCACTGAAAACCATCACTAGTATGAGCAAGTGTCTCATGGCAAGGGGAAGGGAAACAACACTTTCCATCTCTAGGCTTTAAGGAACAAAGCTCCTTACAGTGCTATTTCACAAGGAACTAAAAACATCTGTATTTTGAGGAATCCAAGGACAATCCGCTTGCATGAATTATTGCCAGTGTCCAGGAAAACGTTATGGAGACTAGCTATGGACTGAACTGTGATAGCCACCCACCAGATTGATGCACATGAGGGAACAGGGGGAAAAGCTTGCCATCTCCTCTGACCAACTACAACTCTTCTGTGCCAAAAGGTATTCTGGTGAGACTGATTGCTGGTACCCATTTTGATGCACGGAAATTGAAAGCCTGAAGCTCAATCATAGAATCATAGAATGATTTAGGTTGGAAGGGACCTTTAAAGGCCATCTAGTCCAAGCTGCCTGCCATGAGCAGGGACATCTTCAACTCAATCAGGTTGCTCAGAGCCCCGTCCAACCTGACCTGGAATGTTTCCAGGAATGGGGCATCTACCACCTCTCTGGGCAAGCTGGGCCAGTGTCTTGCCACTCTCAGCGTAAAAAATTTCTTCCTTATATCTAGTCTGAATCTCCCTTCTTTTAGTTTAAAGCCATTACCCCTTGTCCTAGCACAACAGGCCCTGCTAAAAAGTCTGCCCCCATCTTTCCTGTAGGCCCCCTTTAAGTACTGAAAGGCCAGAGTAAGGTCTCCCCAGAACCTTGTCTTCTCCATGCTGAACAACCCCAAGTCTCTCAGCCTTTCTCCATAGGAGATGCTCGTTTCTTTACTTACCGTAAGTAGCATGCATCTTATTTCATGATTATCCTTAGGCTATGATCACCTTCCTCCTCCCTCCACCCCTCAATTCAAAGTATCCCATTAAATGCCCAAGTAATTTCAGAACTGTTACGTTATATAAATATGGTTTGCTGGATGTACGATACCAGATGATTGAGCCCTGAAGGCTAGTGCTTTTAGCTGGGCAGAGCACTACTTCAATACAAAGAAAATCTTCCTAGCGCCTACTAACATCAAGTCCACATTAACTCGGCTTCGCCCAAGATAACCTGAAGACCGTAGTGAGAATTTGTCACTGTGGAAGGGACTGGCTTGCCCCAACAAGGAAAAGCACAGCAGAACCCATGTCTTAAAAAGCACTTACCATGCCAGTGCCGCTGCAGTAGTGACAGCGCTGCACCTTGGTACCAGGTTCGTGTCCTTTTCCATCACATCGCTCACAGGAGTCATTGATGTTCACCACAATCTCCTTGTTAACACCTTTTGCAGCTTGGGTGAATGTCAGTTCCATGATATACTGTACAGGAAACATGGACATCGATCTACAACTGATGTGCAATGGGGTCTTAAGCAGACTGAAACTGGTTTAGGCCAAATCTCAAACAATGCTTAAAATACATCCAGGTGACAGAGGGGGGGAAGAAACAGATGGATGCACAACTCATTCAGAAGGATTCTGCCTCATTTGAGGAAGCAATAACCTGTCTCATATAAATAAAAAAGGGGTACAAAAGGATAACAGACGTTACAGGAATGATGATTACACTAGTCTGAGGAGCAGCTGGGTAGCAGAAGTGAGATCTAAAAATAGAAAAGGAAGTAAAAATACAAGTCAAGCGTTTTTCTGCTCTCAGAAAACCCCTTACTATTTCTAAAGGTGTTGTTTAATGGGAATGCAGCAACAGGTGAGGGAGAAGGCTTTCAATCCCAAAGATAGCATCTGCTTTTCCTCAATAAACTCAGCAAAGATGACTGCACAAAATAGGAAATTCTGTTTATAATAAAAAGGTCATTTTTAGTAAAGCCAGAAGTACCGAATACCAAGCACTTCTGAAGGCAGCACATGAACCAACACTGTCAGTACTTAAAAGAGCATTTAGCTGCAGTACAAAGAACAAGACATAGGCTTTGTTTTATTATGGGCTCCACTGCAAAGTTAAGCCTATTAAATCGCAAAATTAAGCCAATTAAGCAGTCGAACATAAAGCCGGAAGGCTTGTTTTATAGTGAAAAGGTATTTTGTGGTTCTTAGCATTACAGATCAAAGCAGACATATGTAAATCAACATGCAGCAGAAAAGATGCCTCTACAATGATGGAACTGTTTGGCAGCACCAACTGGTGTCTGTAAACACCAGATGAAATAGCTGAAGCCCAGAAAAAATATTCTGTCTGGAGTGTGGAGGACGTATCTACAGACCTTATAAAAAATACGTGACTCTCCCACCCACACAATGGGACGCTCGCATGCTGACATTCCCAGAAGCAAATTCTTTGCTTAAGCTCGCTCCCAGAGTGATCTGTGACAGACTAGTGTCCCGGTCCAGCTTTTGAGTTTTTCATTTCTCATTTTGATTTCATTACTCAGAAGATAACACAGTTCATACCTCCTGTGGCTGGTCAAAGACATTCTGAAAATCGCCGAAAGGGGATCCCGAAAACTCTCCGAAGATTTTTCTGAAAAGTTCTTCCGGATCAATCGATGGACCACTGCTCCAGTACTGCCGCCCAGTGCCGGCACCTGCTGCGCCAGGATCAAAACTAGCCGTGCCATACGCATCGTATTGTTTCCGCTTCACTTCATCACTTAATACCTTCGAGACAAAAGAATCATGCCATTAGGACACTGTACAGATCCTGAGCAACAGGACAGCCCCTATCTGCAGAGCCGCGTCTCTCGGGAGAATTCAAGGCTACTGGCATTACCACCACAGGCCCACATTCTCAAACCTTTCTTGCCATGATGAGGGCGATCCCAGCTCTCAGCAGTGTATGAGTGACTGAAAAGCCGCTTCTTCCCGGGTATCTCTCAGCTCGTCATCAGGAAAATGTCAAGATCTTACTAATTTATAATGTGCAATAACTTATATTATATATACAATTATTAATATATCAGGTGAAAGCTGGTGATAAGAGTGCTGGGGTAAATCTGAAAACCCACGAGAGCAAAAACCAGCACAAGATGATGTCTGAACAAGCTGAAGAGCAGGAAGAAAAGGGGCTGGGGGAGCACAGTGGGAAGTACCTCTGTCTCAAACAGCTAGTACTGCCAACAGGTTGGATGGTTTATTTAATCTGACCAATAATTCCATGGCAGTCACCACTACATCCATGCCAGTCACTCACTGCTGAGAGCGAGCACAAATTGGAAGAGCCCAAAACACATCCAGCTAAATCAGATAACTCGGGCTAAATAATTTCCTGGAGACACAGTTGGGACAGAGGCACTCAAGCCTGAAGTACAACACATCAAAAGACAGCCATGGTTTTACAGGAAATGTACACCAAAAATGTTCCCCCCAGTCTACCCTCCAATCTTTCCTCCTTTTCATCACAATAAAATCCTACATATTACCTCATAGGCTTCTGCCAGCTGAGAGAACTTCTCTTTAGCTTTAGGGTCATCCTTATTTGTATCAGGATGGTATTTCTTTGCCAGCTAAACAACAAAAATCAAACTATTAGAGACAGACAGAAGTAGTTCACTTTTGCATGGGTCAAGTGCCAGCAAAAACACATCAGGCAGAGCTTGGCATTCACTACCTCTATTTTAGAGAACTAAACTCGTTCATTTTCCATTATCATCACAGTATAAGGAACTACACAAGCTGTTCCCGAATCTCCCAGCAATCCCAGGACCTTCTGGAAGGAGACCCAAGCTGACACCACAGGCGGCCCATGCTTTTGAAGGGGTTCCCCAAACCTCCTCGCCGAGCTTTCCCACCGCCACCTCCCCTGCGCCGCCCCCCCCCCCGGCGCCTCCAAACCCAGGGATCCCGGAGGCGGGTTTTGTCTTTGCCGCACAAGAAGAGGCTGCGGGCCCCCGGCCGGCCCCGCCCCGGGCAGCCCCGCCGTCGGACGTGCCTGGTAGTAGGCCTTCTTGATCTCCTTCTGGGTGGCGGTGCGGGGCACCCCCAGCACCTGGTAATAGTCCTCCTTGGCACGGCCCGCGGCGCTGCTGTGGAAAGAGGCGGCGGCGGCAGCGCGCTTCGTCCCTGCGGGAGAGGAGGGCAGAGGGGCCGGGCGGTGAGGGCCGGCGGCGGGGGAAGGGGCCCGACCCCGATACGACAGCCCGCGGCTCGCCGCCCGCCGCCCCGGCCCCGCTGAGGCCCCGGCCCCACTCACCCGCGGCGCAGAGCCCGGCGCACAGCGGCAGGAGGCGGCACGGGGTGCGGGCCTTGGTGGCGGCGGCGGGCAGGCCGCCCAGCCCCCGGAGGAGCCAGACGAGCGGCAGCCGCCCGTCCCCCGGCCCGCGCCTCCTGACGGTGGCGGCCGCGGCAGCGGCTGCCCCCAGCCAACGCGAGGAGCTCCCGGCCACCATCTTGGCCCGCGCGCAGCGCTGCGCATGCGCCACCGACGGCGCCGTGCGCAGGAGGTGGGCGCAATGCGCCTGCGCGGTAACCCCGCGCTGGTACCGGGTGCCCCGTTGCTGTGCATGCGCGGTGGGGTTCGGGCCGGCGACCTCGAATCTCTGTGGGAAGCAGGGAAGGGGGTGTGCTTCTCATCCCCCCGCCCACCCTCCCCTTCTCCGGGACGGTCGCTCATAATTCCCCCCTCTCCTCCCGGGGGCGGCTCCGACGGCGGGGGTCAGTTCTGGGGTCGGGAGGCTCTGAGGAGGCTCGCGGGAAGCCGCCGCGCCGCGGCGGGGGTCTCTGCCCCGCTCACGGTGGCCTCGCCGGGGCGGGACACGTCCCTGCGCAGGGGACAGCCCAGCGGCACGTGATACAGGGGGGAGTGTCCAGCGCGGAGGGGTGGGGCTAAACAAGGGCGTGGCCGACGGGGAGGGCGTGGCTGCCGGCGGCCCCGGGGAGGGCGGAGCGGAGCAGAGTGGAGCGGCTCGGTGCAACCGGAGCACCATGAACCGCTTCAAGGCGTCCAAGTTCCGACACACCGAGGCCCGGTTGCCCCGCAGGGAGGTGAGCGCCGCGGGGCGCTGCCCGTCGTCCGGTACTGGGGGGGGGGCGGCGGTGGGGCTGGGGCTGGGGCTTGGGCTCGGGCTCCCGGCGGGCAGGACCAGGACCAGCCCCAGCCCCGCAGCAGCGGCGGGGCGGCCCAGGGATGCCGGCGGTGCCGCTCCGGGCAGGGCGCGGCTCCGGGTCCTGCTCCTGCAGCACCGCTGGTATGGCAGGTCCTCACACCCGGTGCCCGGCCCCGGTGCGGCAGCCTCGCCCGGGCGGCCCCTCCTTGGCACCCGCTGCTTCCCGCCCCGGCCTCTGCGGGGGATCTGCAGCCCCGTGCGGGTAGGGAACCTCAGCCCTCTCCCGGGGCGGTGCAGCCCCCCTCGGCCGGGAGCAGCTCCAGTGCAGCTGGTTTGGGGTACCTATCCCCATGGTGGCAGGGAGCCAGGCTCTGGCTGGGCACAGCTGGTGCAGGCGGTTTGGCCCCCGGTTTGTGCTGCCTGCCGTCCCGGCACCTCGCCTGTGCCTGGTCCTCCCCAGGGAGCACTGGCTTGCCCGTGCCAGCCGGGAAGCGTGCACCCCGAGTGTGAAATGCTGGGCCCCGCTCCTGCCACCCCGCTTCCGCAGGCAAAGAGGAAGGGCTGGGGCCCTGTGGGATGGTGCTAACCTCCGTCACCCTGCCCGCGAGCTGTGGAGTTCGGCACTGCCGAGGCTGAGTAGGTCTGGTGGGTCTCGCTGGGCAGCACAGAGCCAGGTGGTGCCCAACTCTAGCCCACGAATTCCACATTATTCCCCACAGATAACCAGTCCCAACTGTGCCAAGAATCATGATCCATCTCGGCTCATGAAGAGATACTGGGTCAGGGGTGGGTTGTGCTGGGTGAGCCACATCGGGGAGCACTATCAGGACATGTAGCCCTTCCAGGGGCTCCCCAAGCTGGACAGTCAGCATCTCCACAGCACCATGGTGAGGAGCGAGGTGGCTGCTGCTGCTCTGCTGCAGTGGAAGCAGGTGGTGGGATCTTGCCCAGGTGGCTTCCAGCCCGTGGGGCAGAGGGGAGCTGGCATGGCTAGAGCAGGGTCCCTGCTGGGGACAATCCCGCATAGGGAAGGGACAGTGTGGACTAGTTGCGTGGCACAGGCTTCTCTGGTTACCAGTTATGCTAGGGTGGCATGTGGGTGAGGGAAGTCGGTACCCTTTGGCATCGACCATGTGGCCAGAAGAGGAGGGCCTGGGCTGAGCGAGGGATGCTGCTAAAAATCTTTGCATCTTGCTGTCTTTCAAAAAAATTTAGGGGCCCCCAGGGCCACCAAAATGTTCGTCTCTCAGCCCTTGGACTTCAGCACTCTCCTTCCCTGTACCTTCCCCGCTAAGCTGTCCTTGCACCAGACTGGCCTGTCCTGCACTTGTGTGACTCTGCAGACCTGGTGAACCCCCAAAACATCCCCCTGAGCTTCAACTGTAGGAGGGCACATGGTGTCCCCTGCCTAGCCTCAAGCATCGCAGTGGCATGCCAGCCTTAGTGTATCTGCGGAGCAGGTGGCAGGTCGCTGAAATCTCAGCTGGCCGAGCATTTGGCAGTGAACCTCAGGGTGCAGATGAGCTGCTGCCAACGGCTGGCCCAGGGAGAGTGTGCAGTGTGGGTGCTGGGATGCCTGGCTGTGGCGGGTTATGGCATCCTCTAGGCAGGGATGTCCCCGTCACCACTGCCCTGGTGTTCTGTGGTGGGGGGACACTGAGGGACAGCGTGCTCTCACCCCAGTGCGCAGGGAGTTATCTGCTCTGCCTCTGGCAGCCCTGACAAGGCTCGGCACACAGGAGGTGGCCTTTCCGAAAGGCATTTCCCATCCAGGAGTGAAATGTGTCCCCAGGAAGTGAGGCCATGTCACCCAGCTTTGCGGGGGAGGAGGTGGGAGATGGATGTCTTGTCTCCGAATCCACCTCGGGTGTCACAGTGGGAAACGCTGTTTGTGTCCCCAGCTGAGCAGAGCAGCTTGTTTACGGAGGTGAAGGCAGACACTTGCCCTGGCCAGATCAGGAAGCACAGTGTAAACACAAAAGATCAGATCTGAGTCGCTTCTCCCCTTCAGGCAGCGTCTGCAGGGCTGTGCTGGCAGAGGCACCCAAAAGCTTGCCGTTTGTTTTAGGGACGTAGCCAGGATGGTACCATATGCCACCCTGGCACGCTCTGGAAAGGATCGCTTCCCAGAGGGCTCCCACCTGCATGTGGGGACGTTGCAGGGCTGGGATGGACTGGCTTAGCGGTCCCTCTACAAAACCTCGCTGCAGGAGTCCTGTGTGGTACCCCAGATGCTGGGGGCCAGATGTGGCTAGTGACCCCCCTCACCAAGGGACTGATGCAGGGTGATGGGGCACAGATTGTGGGACCCTTCCTCCTGGGTCTTGGTCACACTCCAGACCTGTTCCCCATCCCTGCGGCAGCCCCCAGCCTGCCTGCTGGGCGTGGGGAGGGGAGCCTCCCTTCAGCAGGAGAAGGGTTAACAGGTCTGCCACCGAGCAGGCTGCTGTGACAAGGACCAGAGGAAGTGCTGCAGGAACTGCTGCTGTCTGTCACACCTCAAAAGGAAACTGTGCAAGGAGAGGAAACCGGGGGCTCGGTCCTTTTGGGGCTGCTTACACAGCTGTGTACGCAGCTCTGCCCTGCTTGCAGGATATCCACAGCTCTGCACACCCGCTACAGTGCTCTGCCATGCCGGTGGCCGCAGGTGAGCATGGTGGCAGCTGTAAAACACCCACCTTTGCTCAAGGGTTGGACTTGGCCCTGGGTGTGCCGAGGAGCTCCTGGTCCTGGTGGCTGCTTGAGGTCAGGTGTCTCTGTCACCTGGAGCCAGTCCGGCTGACACAGGGTGTCCCGGTGCCCCATGGGTGCAGTGCTTGGCTGTGGAATAGTAGTGAGAAACACTGCAGAGCAGGATTTGGGTTTTTGGGCTGTAATGAAGCTCCTTGGCTGCGTGTCCATGCGGGAAGCACACTCCCAGAGGCATTTGTCTGCCCCAATCAGCCACAGCCTCTGTGGTGCTTCGCAGCCCAAGTGCCTTTGTCCCATCCCAAATTCCCTGACATCAATTTATCACAAAATCCTCTGAGCCCTTTCCACCGTGGAAGAGCCCAGGGGTGGGATGATTTTGGGGAGAGGCAGTGCTGGCAGCTGGGCTGCTCCTGTCTCCTGTTCCCAGCACAGCTGGTCCCAAAGTCCCCAGTGCCGGTGAGGGGCTGTGCTTTTATGCAGGGAGCATGAGCAGCCACATTGCCCTGGCCCTCCCAGAGGACCAGGCCCTACAAATGTGCCTCCGGCACGACCCTGTTGGTGTCGGCAGCCTCCAGGTAGTGCCAGGTCCATCTATGTGGGAGCTGTGTTGAGGCTGAGGGTCTCTAGCGATGCTGTGCCGATGCTTCATTGTCTCCCCTCCAGCCATGCTCTGGCCACAGCGTTGGGCTCCTCCAATGCAGAGGCATCTCCTGACATGGGTTTTCCTTCTCCATCCCAGGCCTGGATTGGGGGTATCCGAGCGGGCTCCATCACGTCCTGTGGGAACCACGTGAAGGCCAGCTGCCACTGGATCGCGTTCAATGCTGAGGCAGCAGGTGAGGCACAAGGGAAGGGGTGCTGAGCACGGCTCAGGGGGTGGGATGGATTTACCCCTGTGGTCCCTGCGGGGCTGGGTGGCGGCTCAGCCCCACAGAGCCCAGTAGGCACAAGAGTGAGTGGAGGAGGCTCTCCCCAAGTTCCCCCAAAGGTGCTGACAGTCCCACACCTCTTGGTTTGCGTTGCAAAGCTGGGTGGCCCCACCGTGTCCCAGGCTGGCAGGGGGTTCCTGGGAGCATCATGTGGGCAAAGGGCAGGCTGGTGACCTGCTCCTGTGTCCTCTCCTGCAGGAGTGCTGGGCATCGTGCCGCTGGAGTGCGAGGATGGAGGCAAGAGGACCGTGTCTCAGCTCTGCTGCCACTCAGGTGAGCTGATGTGTCTGCCAGCCCCATTCCAGCTTGTTCCATGCCTCCACCATGCTCTGCACCGGGGCACCAAGGAGTCAGGTCCCATCTCCCACTTCCATAGGAGTCATTTGGCCCTGCGTGGGCTGTGCGGAGGAGCTCAGGTGCTGAGTCCCAGCCCGGGGTGGCATGTTGGGTTGTCTGTTTCCCAGGCGAGGGACTGGGAGAGCTGCTGGAGTCCCCAGGGACCATCACCCATGGGCAGAGTGACCCTAACAAGTCTCGCTTTCGTGCGAGGTACAAGCCAACTGCAGCCACGCTGACCATGCAGGGCTCTGCCGGGCTGGGCTTTTGCTAAGGAGCCAAATTGATCCACGTCCCTTCATCTCTCGAGCTGCAGTGAGGTCTGGACATGTAGCTCTTGCTCACGCTGTTCTTCTAGCACACCCTTCCCATGTTACTCATTGCATGCCCTGAAGTTCCCAGTACACCCAGTGCCGGCCTGGCAGAGGAGCTGGGGATGGCATCACCGCGGATGTACCCAGCTCCAGTGACAGGAGGAACAGGCCAAACTGGCGGCTGTGTGGCTCTGAGCAGCTCTGATGTGGGCAGACCGAGTGCTGCAGGGGAAGAGGCAGCTGGCAGCATTGCCACTGGCAGAGGAGCACACGCTGTGGAGGCGGAGGGCTCTGCGCCCTGCCTGGGCACGGGGAAGGAGTCTTGGGGAGCCCGGGGTACCCCTCTCCTAGTGTCGGAGCAGCAGTGCCAGCCTGGGGGGCACTGACTGCCCATTTCCCCAAAAAATTATGCCAGAGCAGCAAGACGGAAGCTGGTCCCAGCGCCGCCTTCCTGTGTGCTCACTCTGTGCCCCAGCGGTGCAGGGCTGGGCACGGAGAGCTGCACCGCACTGGCAGCCAGGCCAGCAAGCTCCGCTGCTCCCAGAGGAGCGCTGGAAGGGTGCACAGGGAGCCAGCGCAACATTAATGGCTTCTTGATGAGATTCAGCACAAGCCCTTTGAAGCTGGCCATGCCAGAGCAACGCCTCCAAAGCGGGGAAGGGATTTTTCTCTCCTCCTGGGGCAAATGCAGCAGAGCGAGCTGCTCGCTTTTTGTGCCTCCTGGGTCTGTCTCTCCAGAGCCTCCTGGAAGCAGAAAAGTACACAGTGACCTACTTTCCCAAGCATGCCAAATGCATCCGAGGGGCTGCTGCTGATGGTGCCAGCCTTTCTCCCATGGGGCTCTGCTGCCGGAGCCATGAGGAGCATCCCTGCTGCCAGCATGCCAAGCCGGGGCGTTACAAAGGGAGCCTTGTTACCAGTATGGCCCCAGCTGGCCACAGCCTCGCTCACCGGCATCCAGGCAGCACAGATGCCCTTGTGCTGTTTGTGCTTCTCCCTGTGTCTCCTGGGGATGTCTGTCCTGAAATCAGAGCCAAACTTGGGTGACAGTGGGTTAGACGGGGAGATGCAATTGTGCGGTGCTGCCCTTCAGGGCTCCTGTCCCCTGCCGAAGGGTGGCGAGACCCTGATGGACAGCACGGAGGGGCTCGGGCTCTTGCAGCAAAGCTGAGCTGCTCCAAAATGCCTCGGTGGGGCTGGATGTGACCCCAGCTGCTCACCCCTGCCTGCACATGTGTGTATGAAAAGAGTCTGAGGCTGGGGAAGAGCAAAGGTGGGCAGACACGCTGTCTGCAGGGGTAAGGTGAGGACAAACCTCTGCCCTTCTCCTTCCAGATGTGGTGACGGACTTTGACTTCTCACCCTTTGATCAGCTCCTGCTGGCTACGGGCTCTGCTGATGAGACGGTGAGTGCTCAGTGCTAGGGGTCCCAGGGGGGCACCCTGCATCCCCCAGCAGGTCTCTGAGATTCACTGTAGAGCCTGGGGGAGATGGAGCAGGAGGGATGGGACCAAGAGGAGCTTGGGGTGGAGGGTGCCAGCCTTGGGGAGGGATGTGGGACGTCCCCAGGTTGTGGGGGACAGGGCAGATGGTGTCAGCCCTCTCACACCTGGGATGCCCACAGCTCTGATCCCACTGAACTGCGATGAGGGGTCACCTGGTGTCCTCAGGGACCAAAGCCTGCAAAAGCAGCAAGCCCAGGTCGAGCACTGCCAGCACCCAGCTGGATCCACTCCCCTGCGCTAGGGACTGACCCGCCTCTCCCTGGGGCTGCAGGTGAAGGTGTGGCGCCTGCCCAAGAGCGGCCAGGACATGCCCGGTGGCGCAGGGCTGACCCTGGGGCCTGAGGAGGGCCCGGTGGACATGCTGCAGTTTCACCCCACGGCAGACGGCGTCCTGGCCAGCGGCGCAGGGAAGCAAGTCACCGTCTGGGACGTGGGGCAGCAGCAGCCACTGACAGGTAGGCATGGCTGTGCCTGCCAGCTCCTGCCCACAACATGTATCTCCACTGTGCTGGTGGCCTGGGCTCAAGCAACAGGCTCAGGTCCAGACCTCGGTGTCACCAAACAGGCAGCACAGGTGGCTTTTTGGGCAGGGAGCACTGCAGCCCCTCATGCGTGTGCACGGGCTCCCCTGTGCTCTGATGTAACGGTGTAAAAGACTCCTGTACTGCCCAGGGTGTCTGTACCAGCTTTGCTAGGGATCCCCTGGGGTGACAGGTCCCTCTCCCTGTGTGTCCCAGCATGTGGGCAGATGTGGGTGCCATAGGCTGTTGCTGACCAGCCTTGCCTAAACCTCAGCTAACCTGAAGGGGAGAGGAGTCTGGGTGGCAGCGTGGGGGTGTAAGTGCCCTGTGGCTTTCCCAGGGCTCCTGCCCTTCGGATCAAGCTGCCAGCAGCCAAGGGATGCTCCCTGGACGAACATGGCAGCGTCCCAGTGGGTCCTGGCCCCTGCTCAGGCTCCCACTGGCCCTTCAGAAAGGCCAGATCATTTCTCTTGGGAGGTGCTCCAGTGCTCACGGGTGGGAGAGGGATGGCTCCTGGCCATATGCCTCCCTTGTCCCCGGGAGGAGCCCTGCTTGATCCCAGTCCTGAGCCTGCTTTCCTCTCACAGCCCTGGACTCCCACGGGGACCAGCTCCAGAGCCTGGCCTGGAAGCGAGACGGCCGCCTGCTTGGCACCTCCTGCAAGGTGAGCAGCTCGCATGGGCGACGTCCCTGCGGCGCGGCACGGCCAGGCCAGCTGCTGGCTGCGCCCTGTCCTGGGGGGCACACGGTGACCCCGTTTGGGGCAAAAAGGGTAGAAATGGAGTGAGTGGCACCAGAGCCGAGAAGGATGGGAGCACTAGATGGCGCCTGCTGCTCGCTGCCCGCACGCTGCCAGACACGCTAGCCCGGGTTGTGCGCACACCCTCCATGGCGGCCAAGCGTGCAGGCCGAGTGAGCGAGCAGGCAGGCTCCCAGGCCGAGCGTGCAGGCCAGCGGAGCACGCAGACCGAGCGAGCAGGCGGGCCTCCGTGCTAAGCGTGCAGGCAGAGCAAGCATACAGCCTGAGTGAGCAGTCCCCCTTCTGTGCTAAGCGTGCAGGCCCAGCATGGAGGCTAAGCGTGCAGGCCAAGCAAGCTGCCAGGCCCCCAGGCCATGCACAGAAGGGGATCGAGCATGCAAGCCCAGCTGAGCGTGCAGACCAAGCCTGCGGGCTGAGCGAGCAGGCAGTTCCCCTGCGCTGAGGGTGGAGGCTAAGCGTGCAGGCTGAGCGAGCAGGTGGGCCCAAGTTGGAGCATGGAGGGCGGCCAAGCGTGCAGACTGAGTGCGGAGGCTACGTGAGCAGTGGGAGCCCTATACCGAGCGAGCAGGCTAAGATCCCATGCTGTGGGGTGCGGGTCAGCCTCCCCAACCAGCATTGCCATGCCGTGCCATGCAGGTCTAGCCGGCATGATCTGCCTCCCCAAATAGCACCCTGGCAGCAAGGCTGGTATCAGGGCACCTCTCTGCTGCCTCTGCACCCCAGCCAGCCCTTTCCAAAGGGCATCCCATGCCCTGTTTGGCTGCGGAGAGGGCTCGCTCCCCTGCTGGCAGGATGCTGGGAAGCGCTGGCAGGATGGCATCCAAGAGGTTGGGCTCCAGCCCTGGCTCTACTTTGGAGGCTCCCCCCTTCTCTGGGAGCAGTTTTGAGGGTGTTGCGGTCCTAGAGAGGCTGTGGGGGTCCTGGGGGTGTGCCCCGGCGCGCGATGTGGGGCAGGACCTGGAAGACACTGTGCAAGCCATCCATGGGGGCAGGCACTGCAGGCAGGAGAGTGATGGGAAGGAAGGAGGGAGGCTGCTCACTCCAGCCTTCTGCCTGATACGGCCTGACATCCCACTGGCTCCAGGGTCCTTAACCCTCCTCTGTTTTCTTTTTATCTCAACAGGACAAGAAACTGCGGATCTTTGACCCCCGAGCCAGCCCAGCTGCCTCCCAGGTACTGTCCCTCCCGGGAGTGCTGGGCAACGTGGTGAGGCAGCCCCACTTGACCAGGGTGCCCGCTGCCTGCCGTGGGGTGGGCTTGGCCCTGGGACAGCTGGGGAGAGGCAATGTGACAGCATGGGCTGAGAGCAGGGGGAATGGGCAGCCTCCTCCTCGGCCCCAGTGGGGTTTGGCACAGGGGACCCTTGCCCTCCCACTGGGGCCAGCAAGCTCTCCCGGTGCACTGACACGCTGCTGCTGGAGCTGTCTGCCTGCGGGCAGCGATCCCAAGCCCCGTGGGTGTGAGGGCTGCGTCGGGGCTGTGGGCTCTCCGGCTCTGTGCCGCCGTGCTGGAGCTGGGCAAAAGGCTCTCGGGAATGAGGACCTGCCAAGGGTGAGGGCTGGGCGGCTGGATCCGCACAGCTCAGCAAATAACAGCGATTAGGAAATAAGTAGGGGACTTAAGCCTTGACGTCGAGTTTAAACAGCCTCTTATTAGAGGTTTCCTGTGGCTTGGGGGCTCTGGCTGCCGGCAGCCGCTGTCCCTTGCTGCTGGAAGCCTTTGGGAGGGGAAGGATGCAGTGGAGAGCAGGGTGAGATGGCTGCAGTGGGCTCTGCGGCTCCTTGTGCCTCTCCTGCCGCCGGTGTGCGCATGCCCCTGGGCTTGGGAAGCTGATGGCCTCCAGTGCCTGTGCTTGGGCATGGCAATTACCACGGGCACTGTCTGGAGGGAGCCGATGCTGCGCTGCACCAGGACTGCTGCCGCCGGCTGCCCCTGTGCAGAGCCCCGGAGCTGAGCTCCTGTAAGGTCCGTGGGTGCTTTCCGCAGGTACAAGCAGTGCCCTGATCCTTCAGGCAGCCTTATAAACACAACATCACAATATATAATATAAACCCAGCGGTTACATGCTCAAGCAAGCCAGGGCAAAGTGCTCCCAGCCTTTACACGTGATGCTCCTCTGCCTTGGATGCCACTCGGCATGGCTGGAAGGTACTAGTCTCTGCTCCCAAATTCGTGCTGCACCCATCTGCCGATGGCCTCAGGCACTGCTCCCCTCCTCGCCTGCCTCCCCCCTTCTCCCTCTGCCAGACCTGTCGGCTTCTATAACGGCGTTTCGGTGAAGCTGCGAGCGGGATGGGCTCGAGCCAAGTCTCCTGGGGAGGGTGGACTCTGTCTCGCTGAGCTATTAAAAATAACGTGTGAATGATGGTGGCTGTTCAAAGCAGGCAGCTTGCTTCCCTCTGCTGCTGTCTGATCCAGCCCTGGGCTGGCGCTCGGGGTTTGCCAAGAGAAATATGCACCTTTGCTGCCACGGCTGAGCACTGCCGTTCCGCAGCCCTAACCCCAGCCAGCTGAGAATTGATGAAGATGTTTAGTCTTGGAGAAGTACCGTGCTGAAGGGGAAAACTTTAAAATGCCATAAATCCTCTGGAAGTTTGCACAGGGCTTGCTTAGCCAAGAGGAATAACACTCCTGTGTTTTGTTTTTTCTTTTTTTCCCGGTTGCTGGAGGGCCGGGTTATTCGGAAAGGCTCCTTTTCCCCCGGGCCAGCATGGTTACAAAACCAGGTGACGCCGGGGTCACCATGCGGTGCCAGCACCTTGCAAGCTCCTGGCTTTGAAGTCGCCTGTTTTTTTTTGCAGAGGTGAGTGGCGCAATGGGTTTTCCAGCTGGGCTGGCCCCTGTGGCGCCATGGGCTGGGTTTCCTCTGCAGCAGGCGAAGGGCTCAGGCTCAGCACTGCCTCCGGCTCACCCCGATCCCTTTGCAGCATGCGGTGCCGAAGCCAGCCTCGGTAGAGGGCTGCTCCTCCAGCTGGTTTTCTTAATTTGCCAAGCCTTCCTCATTAAACCATTCCTTTTTTTGGAGCAGGGGAAAAGGATGAGAAGGAGCTAAAATAAGAGCCTCAGGGAAGAGGGGTCCCCACTGTGGTTCCGTGATGCCTAACGGTGGTCTCGGGTCATGCGGCTGCAGCACATGTGGGGCTGGGGACCAAGGATGGGCGGTGAGGAGGGTAACTGCCTGCCCGCACCCAGTGGCCATGCCCTGGTGGGGACCTGACCCCACCACCATTCCCAGCTACGGCCGTGGCAGCTATTTTGGGCACGTCCTGACAGTGGGCAGGAGTGTGTGACGCAGGGAGAGCAGCGGGGCCAGGGTCTGGCTGACCCTGCAGAGTGCCCAGTATGTACCCAAGGCTGTGATTTCCCTTGGGAGAGCAGTGGCCTCATCCTGCTGGACCCCCAGCCCCTCATGGCTGCATCTGGGCTGGAGCAGGGAGCGTTTTTTTCCCTTTGGGAGCATTAGGACTGTGCTTGCACCCTGTTGCTCCTCAGTGTGCCTCCTCAGGGCCCCTAAACCAGCAGTGGAGATGCCAGGGCCACCCCTCTCCTGCAGCGGGTCCTGCCATGCCTCCCTGTGCAGCCACGCTCCCCCTGCCTGGCTGGGTCTGGGTCCAGGTCTGAGTGCTGCTGTCCTTCTGGAGCCATCCTGTCCTCTGCCTCATCCCCTCCCAAGGCTGCGCTGCCCCAGCCACAGCCCCCCCTCCCCTCCCACAGGTGCTGGTGGTCGCCCTCCTCGCCTTGACCCTCTTGCTGGAAGCAAGTCACATCCTTTCCCTCCTGGCTTCAGCTCTGCCGTGGCTCAGCGCTTCTCTCCTCCTGCCCTCACCCACCCCACAATGCCTGGGTAAACCCCAAAAAACAGCTCTCCCACTTTCCCCTGGACCCTGCCCTTGGGGTGTATCATGCACCAGCCATGGCCCTTCAGGCGTGGGGGGACAGGGTGCTGAGCAGGGGTCAGAGCACTGGGAGGGTGTCCATACCCCGGCTGATGCCCCAGGTGGGTCACCATGACCAGGGCAGGGCAGCAATTCGGGTACAATGTGGGGTGCTAAGGTGGCATCTCTGGTTGCCCGCTCCCCCAGCCACCCTCTCCTCTGGGTCCCTGGGCTGTGTCCCCAGGGCTGGCGGGGGCAATCAGGGCATGCAGCGCCCTGCCGGCACAGTGGGCTGGGGTCTTACCTGTCCTCTAAAGCAGTGCTCTCCAAAGCAGGGTGCATACAGCAATCTGTGGGGGGACAGGGAGAAAATATTAGACCTTCAGCTGTACCTGAATATCATTTATACATCAATCAATATCCATCTGTTGGGGGTCATCCTTAAAAATATTTACTGACGGGTGCACAAACCCCAAAACCAATTGGAGATGCTGCTGGAAAGAAAGGAGGTTGCTGGCAGGGGCAGAAAGCTGCTACACGGCGGGGACTGTCTCACACCGTGTGAGCAGCATGGCCCCACGTGAGCCCATGCCCCCGTTTGGTGCAGCAGAGTGATGGCCGCTGCACACAGCATCGCTCCGGGCCAGCAGCGTGTGGAGCCGATGGGCCACATCCCGCCCCCACATGCTGCGTGCTCGCGCAAGGGGCTGCGTGCATCTGGCCGGCACCTGGCTCCCATTACAGACCGCGTCAGGCGCCGCTGGTGCCGGGCTGCAGGGCTGCCGCCGAGCGCGGCCAGTGTGGGATGGAGGCGAACCGGCTTCGTTCTCATGAGAAACTTCCCGCGCCGATGTTTCGGCAGGACCGAGGGCAAGGGAACGGCCACACGCGCCGGGCGAGTGCACGCTCCTGCTCACGTTTTAATGAGCTCTGTTTTAATGAGTGGGACAGGGGCTGGGGACAGCTGGGTGTCCCCATGGATTTGTCCCAACCGTGGGTTTGACCCCCCCACCTCGAGGGCCATGCCGGGGGCAGAGCTCAGTGCCTGGGAGCACCCGGGGCTCACAGCTCCCCAAGCATACCCAGTGCGGGGCAGAACCGTGCTGTCCCCCCAGACTGGGGGTGTCCCACCTCTGCCCATGGCCCCAGGGGTGGGAGAGGGACTCCAACCCCTCTCCCAAACTATGGCCACCATCCCATGGGCCACATCAGCCCCCACCATGGTGGGAGAGTAGAGCAGGGAGAACATCTCTGTGGGCAGCATCACCATGGTGGCAGGGCGATACTGTGGTGAGGTGGAGATCCAGGCTGGGGTGATCCAGCCATGCACACAGCCAGGACCCCGACGTGTAACCTCTGCCCAGGATCCGGCTGTCAGCCCAGGGCCAGTTGGGGACCGCTTGCTGGGGGAAGGCACATGAAGACATAGAGAGACTTTTAGCCTTCTTCCCCCCCACCCCATCGGCACGGTATCCCACGCTGGGGTCACCCTGGGGGTACCTGACTCCCAGCCTCGGCAGCGGCTTCCTCAGGGCTGGGGGAAGGTCCACAGCATCCCACATTCCCAAGGAGACCGTGGGAAGCTTTGAAAAAGTTGGCCTGGCTCTGGGCTGCCTATTTATAGCACCGCACGCTCGGCTCTCTCATGCTTCTGTTCCCCAGCGTAGCTGCACGGGACTGTTTATATTTCCTTTGCTTCCCCCTCAGCCGTCCTTCCCAGGAATGCCGCTTGGTATGGCAGACATGGGGAAGTCAAGGAGGCTTCGGGATGAGCCAGCGGCATCACAAGGGATGCGAGCATGCAGGGGCAACGGCTCACCCTCATCTGGTTGCCCTTCGCTCCCGGTGGGGACGGCCTTGCCAGCTCCGCAGGGTGCAGGCATGGGGGGGGTGTGGGTCAATGCCTCACTTAGGTGAAGCTGGGGCTCTATCATGACATTTCGGGAGCCCCCCTGGCTTGCTGCCTGACCCGGGGCTTGTGGCAGGCTCAGTCAAGTGGGCAATGATTTTTTGGGGATTTAAGAACAACCTCATAGCAGGGTTTGCAGGGCTGGCAGCTGCAGGAAGGGATGAGATGCGGGAGAGGAGGGATGGGTGCTGATGAGTGCTGCAGTCTGCCCAGCCCACGTGGCCCTGATCCCATCCCAGCCCCATGCCTGAGCATCTGTGCCGAGGCGGGAACCTCCGCAGCCGTAGGGGTTGTCCCGGCGGGATCTCGCTCGCCTCCATGCCCTTGCTTGGCCAGAGGCATTCTCAGGGACGTTGCGTTGGCCTTGCTGAGGACAGGAGGGGCTGGACAGAAGCCAGGGGCAATGCTGGCAGTGGGGTGGGAGAGGCAGAGCCTGCACAGTGCTGATAGTGCCCAGCTCCCCAGGGTGTGGGGGCACCACGGCAATGCTGGCAGCATCGAGGAGGTGGTGTGGGCAGGACGGGGCTCACCCTGCTCGCTCCTCACCATGACACAGACAGCCCACACCCGGCAGCAGGCAGGGGCCAGTGCTGGCAGTGTGACGGCTGCCAGAGCATCGCTGCCACCCTGTGTGGTGGCTGCGCTCCCTCGCGGGCAGGACGCAGCTCAGGGTCTTCCCAAGCTCTGGGCAGAGACCAGGAGCCTGGCTGGCCTGGGAGAGGCTGCTCTGCTCTCCTGGCCACCTCTGGAGTAACCAGGATTTGGCAAACGGGGGAGATCACATTCTTGTGCTGGGAGGAGGATGCAGCACTGTGGTTAACCCCCTCGGCTCCCCAGGAAGCAGTTCCTCCTGCCCCCTGCTGCCTCGTGGGGTTTGGAGGGAGTGATGGCTCTCCCCATGTGGATGGACCCATCCTTTCGGTATGGGGAGGAGGTGTCTATCCCCAGAGACCACCGCAGTGCCCTGGCCTCAGTGAGGGACCCCTCCTGCCCTGGCACCTGCTGGCAAAGGGATGGCTCAGCCTGGCTCTGGTGCCTCCTGCACCCATGCAGGTCCCTTCGCTGGGGTTGCTTCCCATGGGGGTCAGATGCTTGCAGTCTGCTAGCCATGCCCACGCTCTGCCAGCCACAGGCACGGGCAGGGCTGTGCTGTCCTGGCCTCTGCCAGTCGCAAGGCCTCTGCCAGGGACAGAACTGTGACCCCCTCTGCAGCTATCTCCCACCCATCCAGCCCCACGGCTCTGCCCTGGGCTCCCCATCCCCGGCTCTCCCTGCCCTACATCCCTGCTGAGGGTAACACTCCCTGCGGAGGCAGGGATCATCTAGGGGATCACTCTGGCGCCGGAGCAGCGTTTGCTTTGTGTCAGGCTCTCCCAGGCAGCCGAGGAGCCGAAGGCGGTCAGTCGCTCCCTTCAGGCAGCTGTTACCAGCTCGCCGGGACCCGCCGCAGCATCACTGCCAACAGCTGCATCCGACACGCTGGCCCTGCTCCCTGCCGCTGGCCCCCTGCAGCCCCCTGCATCCCACAGCGGAGGGCTCCGGGACTGCACAGTGAGCCAGGCTGGGGACACCCATGGGTACTGGGCACCATACCCTAGCCTGTGCTGGGAGGGATGGGTTGAGATAGGGAGAGGGATAATCCCGGGAAAGCCTCCCTGTGCTGCCAATCCAGCTCCAAGGAGGGAGCACAAGCTCTCCCCAGCATGGGCTGCCTAAAACCAGCTGGGCTGGACCCACACAATGAGCTGGAGAAGGCTGGGCTGCCTTGGCGCTGGTGTGGCCGGGGAGCTGGGAGGCCTCCTCGGCTCCCCGTGTGCTGGCCCAGAGCTGGTGGGCTCCTCTCAGCCTGCCCGGGAGACAAGCAGCTCAGGAGGGATGCTGGTCCCTCAGGCTGCAGTTGGTCCCCTGCTCCAGGGACATGGAGGCCCCAGCATTGCCTTGGGCTGGGTGCCAGGGTCTTTGCCCAGCTCTGCCAGCTCCAGGACCTGCAGCAGCCCCACAACCACGCCGGGGCTTTCCACTGACTTCAGCACACCAGTCTCCACCATCGGTGCCAGGTCACACCGCTCCATCCCTGCCAAGACCCTCAGCAGCAGGGGAGAGGACGTGGGGCCCCACACGCTCACCTCTGGCAACATCTGCACAGCTGAGTGTCTGAGCCACCACCCCGGCTCCAGCCTCCCCGCATACTTGCTGCCATACGTACTGCTCAGCCGGCATGGAACTAATGCAGAAAACATGGCCCCATGCCGCAGCCGGCACAATGTGTGCTGGGAGCAGCAGCGGTATCACCCTGCCCTTTGCCAGCCATGCTGCCCACCCCAGGGAGGCGTCACCCACCGCCATCTCTCGGGTGCTGTGCTGGATGGTCTGCAGGACCAGCGGTGCACAGGAGCTAGCAGAGCCGGCATGGTCGGCTATTGAATCTCCAGCTGTTGAGTTTTGGCTGCTGCGGCCGCATGGCTCAGGTGCAGAAGTGCTGTCCTGGCCGATGAGTGGGCTGGCCCCAGCTCCCGGGGTTTCCATCCCTTTCAGCACTGATCCTGGGATGTGTTCCATTCTCCAGGCCCTTCTCCCCCCAGGAGCTGGCTCCAGTGCCAGCGTGTTGGAGGTGGGGGGCCCCTCCTGCCCCACATCCTGCCGCTGCGGCTGGGAGCACTGGGCTCGGTTTGGCCAGCGCTGCCTCTTCCAAGCGAGCCGCACTGGCTGACAAGCACCGTGTTTGTGCTGGCAAAGAGGCTTGCGTGCCGGAGCCAGGGGGAGGATGAGCTTGGCACTGCGTGCCTTCTCCCACCCTGGCTATGGGTCTCTCTGAAGAGCAGGCATCCCGCTGGGGCTGGTGGCTGGGAGTGGAGGAGGCTGCTCCTGGTGGGGCTTTTCTGGTGGGGGGCGCAGGGTGGGAGATATGGCACCTCTGTGCACCCTCACCAGGATGCTGCAGTGGCAGAGCCTCACTGGTGGTCACAGTGTGGTCGTGGCCAGTGATGCACAGTGCTCACACCGAGGGGGATGTGGCTCATGGGACGTGGTTCCTCCAGCACTGGGGTCACCGTGTGTGTGCCAGCCTGGGGCTGCGGATACATGGGCACCCTCCTCTGCCCACCCCATCCCTTCTGCCCTCATGCCAGGTTTTCCCTGCCCTGCACAAAGGTGCCGAAAGCGCCACGCCAGGTTTAGCTTTGACAGGGCCCTCTGCTTTTCCATGCCAGCTCTGAAATCATTAGCAGTCTTTTATTGGCACTTTGCAAATGAGAGCGAGGGGGCTGCAAGCACTGCCTGTGCTGTGGGGTGAGCGCTGGCTGCTGGCTCCCGCTGGGATGCCGGGAACCTCAGGACCCATCTGGGGGCCACATGGGAGCCAGCAAACAGCCACCACCGGCCCCACAGTAACTTGTCTCCTCCCATCCTCGGCAGAATGGCACCAGGGCCGGGGGCGACATCAGGCTCAGGATGGTGGGCAGGATGAGGTGGTGGTGTGGGCTGGGGGCTCCAGCCCAGGGGAGAGGCGGAGCGGGGCTGCAGGGGGTTAGGGCGGTGTGGGGACTGTGGCCAGGCTCAGTTTGCCATCAGTGTTTCAGTAGCATCCGGACACATGCCGGGCACCCAGCTCCTCCAGCCGGGATTCGGCATGGATCGAGAGCCCAGGGATGGAGCCGGGGAAGTAAATCCCTGTGACCCTGGCCACAGCTGCAGTCAAGCCTCTTCTCATGCCTGCCAGCATGGGGCAGCTTCCTCACGGCACACCAGCCCCTGAGCCCCCTTGCTGGGCATGGGGAAAGCCCCAGGGGGCCAGGGAGCCGTCCTGTGCCCCCTCACACTCACATTACCTGCTGCCACCCTCCACTCCTCACTGGGAGCCAGGCCAGCCACTCCACAAAGCAACCATGCCAGCACTGGCACAGGGTGGGGGTTCAGGACTGTCACCTCTTGCAGGCTGTCCCCACTGCACTGTCACCATGGGTGTCTCTCAGCGGGGCCGGGAGCCAGCACGCAGCTCCATGTGCTCAGCCCCGATGCAGTTCATGGCCACCACTGGTGAAGCACGCGTCCCACGCAGTGTGTCCGGCAGTGATACTGACGGCTGCGTCTCCTGTTCTTTGCAGAGCGTCCTGGGACATGAGCACAAAAAGGACTCCCAGCTGCTCTGGATGGGCTCCAGCGATTGCCTCATCTCTGTTGGGTTCAGCCAGGTACAGTCCTCACCAGGAAGGTTGCCCTTGTGCTACCAGGATGTCCCAGCCCCACTCCCTGCAGCAGCTGTGCCAGGGCCGCAGGTGCTTTTTTGGGTGGCCTGTCCCCCATGAAAGCAGGAGGAAGCAGGAGGTCCCCTCACCAGGTGACCTGGTCCTTGCTGGGGATGGAGGGAGGCTGGCTGGCGAGGGAGGTGGTGCCACAGGGCCAGCCAGGCCATGCCAGTGCCCACCAATGCCATGTCTGTGCCCCTGCAGATGCGGGAGCGGGAGGTGAAGCTGTGGGACACACGGCGGTTCAGTGGGGCGATGCTCACCGTGGCGCTGGATACCTCGCCTGGGTAAGGACGGGGACTCACCATGGGGTGGGAGGGTGAGCGGTGGGGACACGGGGCAGCATGGTGGGGATGCCATAGTCAGAGACCCACGAGGAGTGCAGTGGTGGAGGAGGAGGGGGCAGAGAGCTCCTGGCACCAGCAGCACTTGGCCACAAAGCTGAGGAAAAGGCTGGGGACAGTGTGGCTGCGTCTCTGGCACCTTTTGGGTAGGATGCGAGGGTGGTAGCAGTGCTGGGGTTGGCACAGAGGTGTCCCCAGCAGCACTGGGGTAGGATGGGTGCTCTGCGGCGCTGTGGTGGGTGGTGGCACTGCTGGGGATAGCACTGGCAGTGTCTGAGGTGGCCGCTAGCTGGGTGGGCGCATGCACTGGGGCAGCACAACAAGATGCTGCAGGCGAGTGAATCCCTTTGGCACTGCCCATGCACTGGAGCGGCTCAGCCCTGACCCCCTGCTCGCAGTGGGGCCGTGGTGCTTTGTACCATGGTCCCATGGCGGCTGCCCAGCCAGCCATGGCCAGGCCGGTGGCTGAGCCGTGCTCACTGGGCGTCCCTTGGGGAAGTGGAAGAGGAGCTTTTATGGCCTTAAGGGGTCAGTGCCCCTTGTCAAGGCGCAATGGAGCTGTCTCCTGCCTGTGGGGCACCGCCAAGGTGAGAAACGCTCCAGTTAGACCCGCCTGGCCTCTCCCACGCTGCCCAGCAAGCTGGCTGGCGTCACCATGCAGGCGAGGAAATGGGAGGAGGAGGAGGCAGCGCCTTCATCCCACTGGGGCAATGGGAGTTTGGGGCAAGGTCCTTGCTGGGCTGCGCTGGAAGCCTCCGGCTCTCCCCAGAGCTACTGGCAGAGCACAGGGACACTGAGACCCTCGCCACACACCAGGCTGGCTCCGTGGCAGGTTGGGATGCCAGAGCAGGATGGGAGGTCAGCAGCCACTGGGTGCTGATATGGAGCCTCTGGCAAGGAGCTAAGTGAGCCATGACAGCGGGCTGGCCTTTGGCTGCTCTGCTGGCATCCCGTGCACCAAGCTGTCAGCTCCGAGCCAGTACTGGTGGCAGCCGGGACCAACAGGAGTGGAGAGGATCAGCCATGGGCATGGTGGGGAGGTGCTGGCACAGTGGCCAGGGGAGCAGCCCCAGGTGGGAGCAGGCGGGGAGGCTGACGGAGCATCCCTCACCCTCCTGCGAGCTCCCAGGGTGAGTGGCTCACAGCTCTCCTGCTCCCCAGCGCTGCTGGCACAATGGGCAAAGGCAGCCATGGGGTTGCCACGTCCAGGCTTGGTGACCAGCCATCATTAATGTCCAGAGTGAACACTCCCGAGGGCAGCCAGGGCACACAGCATACTGCAAGGGGACTCTTTCGGGTGCCTTATTGCTGATGGCGATGAATCCAGTGGGAATTACCCCAAATCGCGCTGCTTCTCACACCCTGCATGCATGGGCCTCCCTGCAGGTCCTGGGCTGGGGCGAGCCAGCCCGGCTAAATTGCATGCAGACACCAGGCTGCGCTCAGCCCCCTTTGCGCAGGCTGGAGTTATTTTGGCTGCCGGGTTTATCGGCCGACAGGAATGCGGCTGGCGGGCGCTGCCTGCACGTCACGCTGGGGCTCTGCTGGGCTGCGGCTGCGTGATGGGGCAATACGAAGAGGGACTGGAGGTGGTGGGGGCGAGCGAGGACACACACCACCACCACCCCCCCACCCGTGCCAGGGAGCTGCCAAGGAGCGGGAGGTGCTTTTTTTAGACAGCCGTGCCAGGGCCAGCCGCACTTCCAGTCCCAACTGCTGCCCACCTGTAAATCTGGTGGAGATGACATATGGCGGAGGGGGATTTGGGCTGGCTCCCGGCAGAGGTGCCGAGCAGGGGCCGTGCTCTCCTTCTGGCAGAGCCATCCTGACCGGGGCCCGGCAGGGTGTGATGATCAGGAGCCATGACTAGGGCAGGGGGTGGAGGGTTTGGGGGTCACCAGGTCCCCCCCCAGAGGCAGTGCCCAAATAGGGGAGCTGTAGACGTGGGTCAGGCTCAGTGCAGGGGATGCGGGGTGCTGCTGCTCCAGGGACAGCGATTCAGCACCCTGGGGGTGGCGGAGCCACTGTGGGGCTGGGATGCCCGTTGCGGCTCTCCAGCAGGGCCATGGGTGCCCACTGTGGGGCATCGAGGATCGTCCAGCAGCGCAGCAGTGCCGGCCGTGCCATGAGCCACACACAGGGAGCCAGGCGCAGCAGCAGCTCGTTGAGGCTCTTTGAGGAAGCAATCAGTGGGCGGGCAGGAAACTCATACCATTCATTACTGACGCCGGGCCGGCAGGATGGGGAGCCCATGTCCCCACCGCATCCCCACCGCACCCCCACCGCGTCCTGCTGTAGAGCCCCATGCCTGCCAAGCCGGCACCACATGTCCTGGGCACCCTGGGCCAGGGCATGCCCCAAGGTGGGGGACACCCCAAGTGTGTCCACCCCAATGGCTAGAGCTGCACCGAACCCCATGGGGTGGCTGTGCCCCTGCCCAGCGTCCGTGGGGAAAGAGGGCAGAGAGCGGGGGGCACCAGCCCCATTCACCACCCCCACATCAGCAAGTGCGATTTGGGGGTCCCCCCATCCCAAATCCTGAGCAGGCAAGATCTTTGCAACCGCGTAAACCTCCTTTTCGAAGCACCCCATCTGTGCTGGGGCCGTGTTCAGGAGCTACCTCCCCCGCCAATGCCTGGACACCCGAGGGAGCCAGTGGAGGGAGGCATGGGTGGCCCGGGCCCCTCTCTGTGCCGTGGTCCACAATGTGCCACCTTTGGGTACCCGCCGCTCCCTTCGACTCGGGTTTTGTCTTCTCTGCCCCCCCCGCGCCCTTTAGTTAGATCAAGGAGCAGCAGGGCAGGAGCCAGGAAGGGGCCTCAATAGGTTATTGTTGCCCTAAATTGTAACCAGCACCAGCGGGGTTGGGTTACCGGCTCCAACTCAGGGTCAGCGACCAGACCCCGCTGCTGCATGCCCAGCGGCCGGCACAGCACTGCCCGGGGACAGTGCCGTCACCGTGCTGGGGCCGGCAAGAACAGCAGCTCCCTTGTGTGGCCACATCTTTCGGTGTCCCGAAAATGTCCCTGGGGAGGCTGGGGGTGCCCGCTCGCTGGGCAGGGGATCGGGCAGCCTCCTGCCCGCGCCACGGCTGGCACGGGGCTGCAGCTGGGTTGGTAGGGCCAAGGTGACTGGGTCTGCAAAGGTGCCGGGGAGCTGTGTCCCCGTGACATGTGCCGGCGCTGGGCAGATCCCCACGGGGCAGGATGGTGGTGGGGGCTGAGAGATGGGGACGGCCAGATCCCCACCACCCTTCACAGAGCAAAGTCCGCCAGAGCTGGGAGGTGCTGGAGCCAGGATGTGTTGGGGAGCTGGCACGGCAGGATGTTTGCGGGGGGATTTGAGGCTGTTTGGCTCCCCCAGTGCTGGAGCAGGACATGGAGCGGCCTGGGCAGTTCCCTGGGAATGCTGTCCAGGGATGCTCAGCCCCAGGACCTACCCGCTGCCCCAGCCAAAGCCAGCGGCTGAGCCAGCTCGTAGGGCTTCCAGCCCCGGCATCACCCAGCTCCAGCCCTCATGTGCTGGAGGCCACATGATGCCACCAAGGCACATATGCCCACCATCACCCTGCCACCTCTCCCAGGTCACCAGCTGTAATAGGGCCCTGATGGCCAGTCCTTTTCTCATCCCGCCTGGCACCAACGCCCTGTGCACTGCTTTTTCCTGGGACTTTGCAGCCCTTTTGCGTTGTGCTGGGCATTTTGAGGGGGGGGTCTCTGACAACGCCCACCCCAGCAGTCAGGTCTTTCAGTGGCAGGAAACCATGCTGTCCCCTGTCCCTCTCCCCTGCAGACCCCTGCCTTCGCCCCCTCCTCCAGTGCCTGGGCTGCTTGCCATCAGCAGGGAAGGAGCTGCTCCCACTTGGCTGCCAACCTCAGACATGGGGAATGGGGAGAGACCACCCCATCAGGTGCCACCTCAGTGGGGCGAGATGCTCCTGGGCAGCCACACAAAGGGGTTAAGGCCAGGGCGACAGCCCAGCCCTGCTGCCTGCCCCAGTAATTACACCGTGTAAAAATAGCTTGGGCGGGAAGGCAGCAAGCGGTGGCAGCACTGAAATCGCTCCCAGATGAGCCATGGCCTCGGCCCACCGCTGCTTCTGTGGCCAACCGGTGCTCCCTGGCCCTGGCCTCCCTAGCTTTCCAGGAAGCCAGCAGCATTTTGGCCTCTCCACAAGCTTTTCCTGGCAGCCAATGCTTTGCAGCAACATGTGGGGCTGTGGGACGGGCACATGCCTGCCCTCGCCCCAGGGGACCCCCAGCACTGAGGCAGCATGTCCCCTCGGGGCTCTGCTCCAGCCGTGGGGACCTGGGGGATCCGGCTTTGGTTTCTACAGGTCCACGCCCGGGGCCAGGGATGGTTCTCTGGAGGCCAGAGACCTCCAGGCTTGCAGCCGTCGAGGTGTGGGCAGGGTGCTGCATGCACTGAGTGGGATTTGCCCCAGTGAAGCCGGCAGCTCCTCCCATTGTGGCTCCCTGCCGAGACCCCCCCATCCTGCCGGTGGCTTCTGGCCGGGGCTCTTGGTTACCGGCCCCGCTGGATCACATAGTGAGAGGGATTTTTTTTCTTGGGGGGGTCATTTCAGGAGGTTTTGCAATCCTTCCTCGGCGCTGATTCAGCTCGGAGGAATTAGCAGCACTGCACGATGTGCCGTGCGCGCTAGGGCTGGCAGTGGCCAAGGGGACTTTTGTGCTCGGGTTTGGGAAGCTGTGGGGGCTGGAAGGGCACATTTGGGGCACTGCCAAGCTCCTGTGGAGTTGCCTGGGTGCAGACATGGGTGTCGGGGATGGGTGGGTGTCCGAGCCCCACAGGACACCGAGCCCTGCCCTGGCCACAGCATCCCCATCCCACTCTGTGCCAAGGCCAAGCCCTGCTGTCCCCTTGTGCTGCTCCGGCCTCTTCCTCACATGGCCACCACTGGCTGCAGCCCAGCCCCTTCCTTGGGGCTTCCCGGCCACGCTGCACCTGCCGAAGTCGAGCCCCCGCTTTGCTCCTGCCATGCCGGTGCAGCCCGTGTGGCATCTCCAACGCAGCTGCGGTCACTTTGGAGTTGCTGGAAGTCCCCCAGGAGCAATGGGATCTCCCAAGGGGTCGTGGGGGTCCTCGGCACCTACCTGATGTGGGGGGGGTGTTCACTGCAAACCTCCAGCTAATTGCAAGCGAGGAAAATAACTTCATTAGGGGAAAGGCACATGATGAAGCCAGGCAGCAGGAGGGAAGGGGCTGGAGGGTCCATGCTGCTGGTCGCTGGCAGCCTGGTGCCGGTGAGGGGACAGGCAGGGGCTGACCCTGCACCCAGCTGGGCTCGGGGCGCTGCAGCAGCAGCCAGTTGGAGGCACCCGGCGTGAGGCCGCAGCTCCGCCGGGGACTCTTCTTCTCTCCTCCTCGTGGGGCTGGAAAATATACAAAGCTCGCAGTGAAAATATTTACACAGCAGCAATTTTCGGAGGAATTTGGGATGTTAATTTGAAAAATCTGTGGGGAGAGGACCACAATGGGCCCTTTGAGCTGGCGAGCGTGGCCATCACACCGACCCGCCCGCGCCGGCAAGGGGCCCCTCCTGCCACTGCGCCGGCCCTAATGGGAGCCAGCCCTGCCGGAAGCCCACCTGGGAGCCAGGGGGGCTGCGCCAGACAGCCCCTGCCACTGCCCTGCGCCCCTAATTGCATCCAGAGCCACTCCCTCCCACCATCAACCCCGGGCAAGCGGGACCGGGGCGTTTGCGGGGTCAGGGCCATATCCTGCAGCAGAGCAGTGCCTCCTGAAGAGCCGCCAGCCCCGGTGCGGCCAGCAGCTCGCGTGGCACAGCGGTGACCCTCGGCTCCGCTGGTGGCGGCCACGGTGCTTCAGCCCATTTTTGCTCATTCTCTCCAAATCAAACATACCTCAGCAGGCAGGGCCCCAACCTGGAAAATTCCAGCCCGAAAGATAAAGGATTGGAAAACGATTAAAACCAGAGGGTTGGAGCAGAAACCACTTGGCAGCGGGAACCTGCCGAGCGCCAGCTCCCAGCCCTCCCCATCAGGGCCAGCGCACAAAACCGGCTGTTCCCGGGGCTGGGTGGTGGGGGCTCACCACCAGGGGCCCGAGCCTCAGCTCTGGCTGCAGCCCTCCTGGTCTGGAGGGACCAAGCAGACTGACACTTGCCACAGGCGCTTTGGGGGTCCTGGTGCCGCCGGGGGTGGTGTCGGGAGGTCACGGAGGTTGGGCTGGGCTGTTTGTCCCGCAGCCCGCCCCAGAGCCATCTGGCAGGCAGGGAGGGATGAAGTAAGGCTGGATGATGTGCAGGACAGGGGCTGATTGGAAACCCATGGCCTCTGTTTTGGGAACACCTCCTCAGCGCCTGTAGTGTGGGGCAGTGCTGTGGGGGTGAAGCTGCCCCAGCACTGCCGCCCAGAGTCAGGAAAACTTCCCCCTCTATCGCCCTGATTCATCCCGGCGCTCTCCAACAGCAATGGGAGGACACGGCCGACCTTCCTGCTCCTCCACAGGGGACTTACTGCCCTGTCCGTGCCGCTGCCCGCAAGCTGGGGCAAGACGGGCAGCACCCACGAAAGTGCTTGAGGCTGCACAGAGGTTTTCATTGTTGTTATTTTAATTTTTTTTTTTTTTTTTTTTTTTAACAAAAAGACACCCTTCTGGTCTGCCTTACAAAAGAGATGTACACAAACCTGTACTAGAAAACAAAAAAAAGTTTTCCCAGAAGAAATGGGAAATAACTGTGTATAAATATTCTCTCGAGTTCTTAAAGCTTCAATTCCCGGTTTGCCTGCTTGGCATTTCCTTCGGCCCGGGGGTCCCAAGGGTCCCAGCACCTCAGCCAGGCCTTACTGCTCACATCAGCTTCCAGGGAGTTAAGAGTCACGGGCCGTGCTCTGCTAAAGGACCCTTGTTACCAGCACGTGGATGTCCCTTAGCAGAGTCACTGGCACCTTTCTTTTTAGCAGTAGCTAAAACAAGCCCACCCAAACCCCAAATGAAGAACCCAAACCACCTCTTCTTTTGCTACCCACGTTCTACAAAGAGTCACAGAAATCAAGGCACTGAGCGGTAAAATTAGTGTCTCCTCCCGAAGCATGGCAGCCTCTTGGAAATTGCACATTATGGGTTTGGGGTTTTTCTGCCTTAATTCAGTTAACTCCTCGCCATTCCTCACCCTGGTGGGACACGGCCAGGTGCTGCTGCTGGAGCTCAACCCTCATCTGTCCAGGGCTCCCTTCGCCTGGCAGCCCCATCCCACTGCCTCAGAAATAGGAGGGTTTGAGCCCCGGGGTGTTGTTGTTGCTGGGGTAGTGTGACTGCATGAGCGGGACTTCGCACTCGGAGCCGCCGGAAAGGATCGCCGCCTCTGGCACCTTGTGGCCATGGCTGCTCAAATCCCCGTTTTCCAGGCAGGCTTTCACCCCTTCCAGCTCCAGTGGGCTGGCATCCACCCCAGTGCCAGCATGCGCCTTCGCCCGGCGGTGCCGACGGTAGTACATGCCAGCAGTCACCATCACCACCACCACCAGCAGCAGCACGGCAGCCAGTGCGGGGACAATCATCAGGGTGAGGTTGCTGTCCTTGCTCTGGGTGACAGGAGAGTGCTGCTGGTGGCTCACTGGCAAGGTCTGCGCCTCGGCACAGTGCTCCTCCTTGGAGACCTTCTCCCCCAGGGGCCCAATGCAGACGCGGTAGGTGCAGTTGGGCTTCAGCGCCCGCACCGTGTACTCGGAGAGCGAAGCCGGCAAACGCAGCATGACCGGCCGCTTATCTGGCCCAGAGAGATTTCGGTAGCTCAAGCGGATGCCCTTCAGCTGCGCTTTGGACTGGATGTAGTTCTGCAAGTCCACTTTGAGGGAGGTGCTGCTGACCTGCACGATGCTGATCCGCCGGGCGGGTGGCAGGGCCTGCGTGGCTGGGGATGGCGTCGTCCCCCTCACCTCCGCCTGGCAGTACACCCCAGTGAAGCCCACTGAGCACAGGCACTCCAGGTGGTTTTGGGCACCCAGGCGGCAGGTGCCGCCATTCAGACATGTGCGAGGGGGACAGACGGGTGGCAGGGGGCTGGTGGGAGCCGGGGGGCTGCTGAAGGGCACCGGTGTGGAGCTGCCCTGGGGGACCCTGGCCTCTGGGGTGGGAGCGGTGGTGCTGGGCTGCGGCACTGGGTGGCTGCTGGTAGGGAGTGGCGCGGGCGGCAGCAGCGTGGTGGTACGCGGGGTGGTGGGGGTGGTGGTGGTGGTGGTGGGGCAGCCGAAGTCAGCGTACTGCAGGTGGTGGAGGAGCTTGCCGGAGTTTTTTGGGGGGAAGTGGCAGCGTGTCTCCTCAGGCCGCCGGAGGACCACGCTGCTGGCGTTCACCCACTGCACCAGCCAGCTCATCTGACAGATGCAGTTGAAGGGGTTGCCGGCGGCCGTCACAGCCCGCAGCCTGGGGAAGAAGCTGGAGAAATCCCGAGGGATGGTGTTGATGTTGAGGTTGCTGATGTCCAGCTCCTGGAGGTTGTGAAGGTTGTGGAAGTCCTCTGCTGGCAGCTGGGAGATGCGGGCATTGCCAGCCAGGCTGAGCTTGGTGAGGCTCCCCAGCCGCCGCAGCACTGCTGGGACACGCTCCAGCAGGTTGTCGGAGATGTCCAGCTCATGGAGATTGTTCTGGGCTTGGAAGAGCTCCTCGTTTAAGCTCGTCAGGCCCAGCCCCGCGATCCTCAGGGACTCAATGTTGACGGCGTGGAAGGCCCCGGGGGCAATTGTGGGGATCTTGTTCCAGCTGATGTCCAGCAGCAGGAGATTGGGCAGGTCGAGGGGTGGCACGGCCCAGAGCTGGTTGTTCTGCAGCTTCAGCTCCAGCAGGTTCTCCAGCGTGTCAAAGGCAGCAGCGTGGATGTGCTGGATCCTGTTCCTCTGCAGGTAGAGCCGCTCCAGCAGCCGCAGCCCGTGGAAGGTCTCATTGGTGATCTCCTGCAGCTGGTTGGAGGACAGGTCCAAGTTGACAAGCTCCATCAGGGGCTGGAAGATGTTTTTCTGGATGCTGGTGATCTTGTTTTGTGAGAGGTCCAAGAGCTGGAGGGCGGGCAGGCCAGCAAAGCTGTCCTCACTGAGCATTGTGATGCCGTTCTCAAAGACATAGAGGGAGAGGGTGTTGGGGGGCAGCCCCCGGGGCACGGTCTGGCCTCGTCTGGCCGCGCACAGGATGGTCTTGGGATCTTGGCACTGGCAGCCTGCGGGACATGCCCCAGCCAGCTCCCTGGAGGCCAAGAGAAGCAGCGTGCAAAGGATCAGCTGGTTCATGGTGTCAGCTCTGCAGGAGAGAGAAACCCAGTCAAGGTTAGGGGCCAGGCCCTGCTTGGGGGGAGGGACCTGGGGCTGGTGAGGAGTCTCAGATGCCCCCTGCTACCCCTGCATGCTCCCAGGATGGGAGAGCCATCTCCCTGTGCCCTGCCCAGCACCCTCTGGCCCCAAAGGGACCTCAGAGGGAGCAGGAAAGTCCCCAACACACTCCTGCCTCCTCTGTGCTGCTCTGGCCCAGGACAGAGCTGGTGAGAGCATTGCATGGGCTGCCCACCCCAGCTCCATGCTCTCCCCCTCCCTGGACCCCCAGGATTTAGGGGCATGCTACCTTTGTGCACCCCAGGTTCTACCACAAGACATGGCCCACCGGCTTTGGCCTGGCCTCTTGGTACCGTCTCTGGTGGGGCACTGTGACCCGCTGTATGCGGCAATCGAGGGCCCCTACCTCCCCGGCTGCTCTCAGCAGGGTGCAAATCAAACATGGGGGATGAGGAGCAGAGCACCGCTGGGCCTGGGAGCGGGGGTGGGGGGGGTGGGGAGCCTGGCTGGCCCTCCCAGCACACCAAGCACCACTTAACCCTTTGCTTGTGCCGCCGTCCCAGCAGCTGCACCCATAGGCTCTGCTCCTGCCCTGATCACCAGCAGTAGCAATCCCCCTCGGGGACGGGGGCACCCACGGGTGGCCCCCACCGTGGGGTGGCCTGGGCACAGGCTGTGGGGCCAAAGGAGCTGGGTGCTCTCCTGCCCCACAGGTCCCCCCTGTGTCCTTCAGAGCCAGCTGCGTCTCCACAGAGTCCTGGGGCTCGTACTCACCCCCGAGCTGGCTCCTGTCCCCTGGGGTACATGGGTCACCTTGCAGTTCCCCTCCCTGATGGCACCCCGGGGACCCGGCACAGCACCCTGGGCTGCGTCCTCATCTCTCTGCATGGGGACAGCAGGGATGGAGAGGAGGATGCTCTTGGGGTGAGCAAGGCTGTAACCACCCCTGCCCTAGCCAATGTCCTTGCTTCGGAGGTGGCTGGCTCCTCTCTCAACCCTGTCTTTCAGCCCTTTTAATGACACTCCTAATTAGCACAGGCGAAGGGAGGTGGTGGTGGAACCTGGGGCTGGGCCAGGGACCTGATGTTTCCTGCCACTCCATCTCAGGGACGTGTAGAGGTGGCAGAGGGGTGTCCCTGGGCAGGGAAAAGGCAAATTCTGGAGGCTGCCAGAGGTGGGGGTGCAGCCGGCACCCTGCCCTGCCAGCCCCTTCCCAGCCCCTGCTGTTGCCGCCTCTTCCCCTCCTCCGAGCTGTTTATAGTTCCATGCAAACCCCTGCTGTGGCTCACAAGGGGCCCCCACTGTCTGCGGGGGGGCTGCCAGGTCATGCAGCAGCACGTGCTGCCTGCCCCGGCTGCCCCTCTGCTGTGGGGGGCCCTGTCCCGGCGATGCAGGGACACCACGTCCTGGGTCTGGACCCGTGCTGTGTCCCCCACCTCTGGTGCGGCCCCGGTCAGCAGAAACCCTCCATGCTGCAGAGGCAACGGAGGGGGTTAACGGAGCGGCCAGCTCTGTCCTGGCCTCTTCCCTGGGTGGCCCCCCCCCAGGGTGGGGTGCACCCGAGGGTGGGGTGCACCCGTGCTGGGCAGGGTCACCAGAACTGCCTGAGTCACTTGGCGCAACCAGCCCTGCCCCGCCGTGACCTGTGCGGTCAGCCCCCTGATGCCGGGGAGGAGCAGCGCCACATCCAGGGGGTCACCATCACCGAGTTCCCTCCCTGGCACCCCCAGCTCAGCCCCCAGCCCCCTTGCCAATGTCAGGTCCTGCTGCACCCACACATCACAGCTAGGTCATCCTGGCACAAGGACTGAACAGAGCCGAAAAAGCATCATGTAGCCCTTGTGAAGCATTTTGGGGGGACTAAGGGGGCTGGGGGAAGACCCGGCACCCCTCACCACTGTGCCAGTCCTCGATGTGGTTCCGGGCAGCCTGAGGGTGCTGGCTGGTGGGCAAAGCCCTGGGTGCAGGGTGCCAGGCATGCTGGCAGTGCCACCACTGTGCCAGGCCGCCCCGGTGGGCAGTGCCAGAGCAGGGCCAGGCTGTGGGAGGCTGATGAGGCCGGGGCTGGTTTTGCAATGCCAGGGTCGAGTTTCGCTGACGTGTCGTGCTGCAACCAGCTGCTGACTCCAAGTCTCTCTCGTCCCTTTAATTACGCTGGCATTTCCTCCTCGCCTGCCAGACTCCCCACTCTGGGCAGGTTTGGCCAGCCCGACCATGGCCACGGCCATGCATCCTCACTTCGCCACGAGCACCGGGCAGGCCGGCACAGCTGCTCCACCCGCACGCCTCCGCCACCTCTCCCTCGGCATCACCCCGCTCCACCAGCACACACCAGCATCCCGCCCTCGAGCCCCAATGCTATTTCAAGGCAGCGAGGGGTTAACCAGGTTCACCCCTCCGAAATGAGGGGCAGGGGAACAGCCTCCTCACATCCCGGGGGGCTCCCCAAGGGTGGAGAGGGGGCCCCGGTTCTGCTGGAGGTGTTAGGACCGCCCTGCCAGCGGCCTGCTGCTGCCTTGGCTGGGCTCCCCCGCGCCTGCACCGCAGATATTTGCCGAATTATTCATATTTTCCGGCTGCGGGGAGGATCCGGGCTCAGATTCCCCCAGTCCCAACTCAGTCTTTCCCTGCCAGCCTGCTGGGGTGGGAGCACCAGGTCCCCCCTCCCAGCCTGCAGCCCCCCAAGCTGGGCCATCCCCACTGCCTGCCCAGGGCAAGGGACTTGGCAAGGGACGCCCCGCTTCACACCCGCCACGTGTTTTAAGGACAAGGCCAATGTCGTCCCTGCGCCACAGGGTACCTGGGCAGGATGGGCCAGAGGAGCCCTCCTGGGGGTCCCTGTCCTTCCCCCGCTGTTCTCCCCAGGGAATCCAGCACGGCCAGGATATCCCTTCCCGCACCAGCGAGCAAGGCCCTGCCACCAAACAAAGCCACCGTTGTTGCCGGCAGGCACCCAGGCCGGTGGGCTGGCTCCTTGGCCATCGGGCACCAGTGCAGGCAGGACGGGGGCCCTGCATGAAGCCGGGCCCTGGGCTCCATCCCTATCACCGCAGGGAAGGACACAGGACACGGTGCCTTTGCCAGGTGGGACACAGGCACTGCTCCCCTCCCTTACACCTCCCCAAAGCAAGCCCATGTCAGCACATTCCCCCTCCCGAGACACAGGCAGGGGCTGGGGGGATGCAGGATTAAGCCCTTAATCCTCCTCCCCTTCAACCCACCCTCTGCCACAGCTCCCACCTCCTCCCAGGCTCCCCTCCCTATTTAATTAAAGTTTCCGCAGCAGCCCCAGAGGAATGCAGGCCTGGTTATTGCATTTCCCTGGGCGCTCACTGGCCCCTTGGTCCCGCTCCTGCCCCTTTGACCCGGCCACGCTCCCCATCTCAGGTGCCGGCAAGGAAAAAAACCGGCAGAGCTGCTTTACTGGCAGCCAAACCGCCTCCGGAGGAGCCCAAACTCTGGCAGAGGTTGGGAGGAGGCTGGCAATGCTGCCACACACGTCCCCAGCAGCACAGGCAGATTCCTATGGCGTGACTGGGGCAGCCACGGCTGTCCCGAAGCACATCCTCCTGCTGCGTCCCGCCAGCAGAGCCAGCCAGGCCAGCAGTGCTTGCGTCAGGGCCGCCCGGTGAGGCCACCTGGCCTTGGCGTGGTGCAGGGAAAAATAGTAATTAGTATCATCCTTGAGAGCGGCACTGCCCAGTGCCAAGTGGGCAGTGGCACGGCCCTGGCTGGGTCAGGCTGCCCTGGCCCCAGCAGGATGAGACCTGCCGACGTGGGGCATGAGGAGTGGGTGTGGGGGGGGGGAAGAAATGAGTGGGCTTTTTTGGTTAGGAAAAGGGGTCTTGGAACTGGAGCATCTCCACTGGGATGTGCTGGCTCTCGTGGCAGCTGTTGGCCTGGGAGGGAGCCAGGCACGGGAAGGGACACTTACCTCACAGTGTCTCAAAGTCACACCCAGAAAGGGTGACGGGGGCCGGCATCCTCCCAGTGCACACCAGGTGACATTGAGGCACGCAGGGAGCTGGCAGCAGGAGAGGCAGTGGGGCATCCCAGCCGGCTGGCGGCCAGGCTGGCCAGTAGCCCTGCTGGCACCCATCCCTCTGCACCAGCCAGGGGGGAAACCCTCACTGGCACTGACTGCCCGGGGACCCTGCTCGGCCCCGCAGTGGGTCAGCAACCCGGGACGCTGGCCCCTGAGGACAGGCAAGGCCAGGGCAGCCAAACCCCACCCCGGCCAAGCCCTCTGCCAAGGAGGGTGGTGGTGGACATCGCCGCCAGCAGCTCCCACCTCTGCCTGACCCCAAAGGGCGAGCCCTGCTGCCACGTCTGCTGGGACGGCAAGCATGGAATTGGGCCCAGGACCGTGCCGGTCCTGTGTGGGTCCTGGAGCCCTTCTGCTGGCAGGGTGGGTTGCAGCCACCCAGCCATGGCTGGAGGGAGCCAGGCTCCACAGTAGCCCTGTCCACATCTCTCCCCTTCCCTGTGACGGGAGCAGCACCAGGCCAAGGTACCCAGGCCAAACCCCAGCGCATCCCACAGCAGGATAGGCACGGGCAGGGACAGAGGACTTGGGGCCCTGCCTGCACCCTTGTCCCTGCCTGCCGCAGTGCTGTCACCCCAGCCCGGTTAAGGCCTTGTCACCAGCCCAGGTGGGGGATGACCAGGTGCCCTCTGGCTCAGCCAAGGCCTCGGGGGGGGGACCAGGGCACACCGACCCCCAGCCGAGACCTGGAGCCAGGTGCTGGCCCCGGGTGCCCTGCCTGCAGCCGAGGCCTGGCTGACACCCTGTCACCCGGGGCGGGCAGCCAGCCCCGGGTGCCCCGTGGTCCAGCCGCGGCCCACCGGGCCCCCTCGGCCCTGCCACCCCACCGAGCCCCCGGGTGCCCCCCTCCCGCCCGTGGGCCACCGCCCCACGAGCCCCCGGCCCCGTGGCGAGTGGAGGGCCGGGGCAGCGGCGCCCGAGGACGCGGGACTCACCGAGGCGGGCCGGGCCGGGCCGGACCGGGCCGGTCAGTCAGTCCATGACGGCGGCAGCCGACGGCCGGGCGGGCACTCCCCTCTCTGGCGGTGCCGGCCGAGAGGGGGCGGCTTTAAAACCGCGGGGGCGGAGCCTGACCTCCCGCCGCCTTCCCATTGGCAGTAGAGGACAGGGGAGGAGTGGGTGGGGCACGGCTGCCCCCAAGGCTCCGCCCCCTGCGCACCTGGGGCCCGGCAGGGGGCGGGACCCCCGGGAACCCCCCGGGGCCTGATGGGGACCTCCGGGACCCCTGGCAGCTCCAGGACCCCCAGAGTTACAGGGACCCCCGGGATCTCTGGCACCTCCAGCACCCCCTGGCACCCTTGTCACCAGAGGCCGGGTGTCCTTGGCACCCCCAGGGACCCCCATATCCAGTGTACCCAGGGACATCAGCACCCATGGGCCCCGCTGCCCTGGTACCCCCGTGCTGCTGCCACCATCTGCTGGGGGACAGGGGGGCAGTGGGTGGCCCTCGCAGGGCTGCCCCCATGCCCCAGTGATGGCAGAGCTGTGCTGAGCATTGCAGGACAACGTTCCCTGCTCAGTACCGCAAGGACAGCACAGGCCAGGCTGGGACAACCAGGTGCCCTTGTCCCAACCCTGGGCCCTGGTGGTGACAGCAGTGCTGGTGACGGTGACTGCAGCCAGGCAGGGTACTCCAGTGCCTGCCATGGCCACCCCAGCGGTGTTTGCCTACATTGTGCCAACAGTCCCAGGGCAAGACCACACCATACCGACCACGTGCACCCTGTGCCATGGTGTCCCTGCCACGGGGTGTTCCTGCCATGGGGAGGTGCCAGGGCTGGGGCAGGAGTGTGGCACAGCCTTGGTTTTGCCATATTTCCTCAAAGCTGTTTGGTGTAAAACACTGGCACAGCCCGGCACGGCATGGCTCCTTGCCCCACCGGCACAGCCCCAGAAACATCAACCAAAAGTAATAAATTGTCCCTTTGTTCTCTGCCTGCAGAGCTCCCTCCTGCCGAGGGAAGGCAGAGGTGGCTCCATGCTCCTCGTCACCACCGTCCCCTCCAGCCACCGAGCATCCCCTTGGTCACTGTCCCCTCCAGCCACCATGCATCCCCCAGCCATGTCCTGAACCCCATCCCATCCAGCCACCAAGTGTCCCCCAGCCACAGTCCCCTCTGGCCAGGGAGCACCCCCCAGCCACAGGCTGGGACAGGGTGCAGCCCAAGGAGCAGGGATATGCTCCAGCTGGCGCAGCCCCAGCCACAGGGCACTCCCAGGGCTGGCGGGCACAGCAGGTGACAGGCGAGGCGGGCGGCATGCCAGGGTGTGCCATGCACCCGCCACAAACTGGCCGAGTCAGCCCAGCCAGCCCCGGGGCTCCCCTGCAGGTGCTGGCGCCTTCCCTGAGCGCCCCACTCGGGTGCCATCACTGGGCGCAGGGCGCAGGGCTGGGAGTGGGATGCCCCACGGCTGGGCATGGCTTCGCGGTGGGCACCAGACGTCCAGGGCTGGAAGCAGCCAGTGGTGCCAGCAGTGCCACCATCCCACTGCAAACCTGTCACCCCAGGGTGGGATGCTGAGGGTCATGCCGTGGGGAGTCAGGGGAGCAGCCCGGCATGCTGAGGGCACCCCCTGGCACCGGACAGGGTTTGGGGCATACACCAGTGAGGGAAGGTGCAGGATCTGGCCCCAGGTCATCAGGGTGCTGCACCGATGGGTACCCCCAGCTCAGCACCCTCCTTCCCTTGCAGGGCAGCCATCCCGCTGTACGACGCCGACACGGGGCTGCTGGTGCTGGCAGGGAAGGTGAGTGGCAGCGGGGTGCTGTAGGGTGCAGGGGGATGCAGGAGAATGCGGGGGGGTGCAGCAGGGTGTGGTGTGTTGCAGCAGGGCACAGTGGGGTGCAGAAGGATGCAGGGAGGGTGCAGTGAGGTGCAGCAGGGTGCAGAAGGGTGCAGGAGGGGGATGTAGCGAGGTGCAGTGGGGTGCATGTGGGTGCAGTGAGGTTTAGGAGGATGCAGGGGGGTATGGTGGGGTGCAACAGAGTGAAGGGGTTGCAGCAAGGTACATGTGGGTGCAGTGGGCTGCAGAAGGATGCAGGGGGGCATGGCAGGGTGTAGCGAGGTGCAGCAGGGCACATGTGGGTGCAGGAGGGTGCATTTGGGGTGCTCCCCGCAGCCCTGCTCATGCCCCGTGCCCTCCACCTCTCTTTCAGGGAGAAAACCTCCTGTACTGCTTCGAGGTGGCACCTGCACAGCCAGCACTCACCCAGGGTAAGCAGGATATGTCACCCACCGGGCTCCTGGCAGCCCTGGGGGCCTTGCCCCTGCCCACGCTGCCTGCCCCACGGCCACGCTGCTCATCCCCCAGTGACCCAGTGCCGGACGGAGGGCAGCACGCGGGGCCTGGCCACCGTGCCACGCCTGGCCCTGGACGTCATGGCCTGCGAGGTAATCCGCGTCCTGCAGCTCACCGACACCGCCCTCGTCCCCATCAGCTACCTGGTGCCACGCAAGGTAAGGGGGGACTGCAGGTGGCACTGTGTCACGGGTGCCTGGTGCCATCTCATGGGTGACACTTCACCAACACTGGGTGCAAAGGGCACCTGGGTGTGGGGAGACTCCAGTTCCCAGGCTGGGGAGAGCAGGAGAGGAGGTAAAACCTGGGTGCTGGGTGCTGAAACCTGGGTGCTGACGGTGGGTAGTGCAGGCTGGAGGGTGGGTGCTGGAGGCTGAAACCTGAGCGGTGACAGTGGGTAACGGAGCCTGGGTTTGCTGGGTGCTAGATTTGGGAAACCGGGTGCTGCGTGCAAGATGCTGGGTGCTGGAGAGTGGATCCTGAAAGCTGGGTGCTACCTGCTGGATGCTGTTGTGTAATGGGTGCTGGTGCCAGACCCTGAATGCCAGGTGCTTAAAGCAGTTGAAATTTAGGTGCTGAGTAGTGGAGTCTGGGTGCTGGCAGCAGGACCCTGGGTGCCAGATCCGGCACACTGGATGCTTAAAGCTGGAGGATGGGTGCTGGGTGCTGCAAGGGGTGATGCTGGGAGCTGGGTGCTGTTTTGGAGACTGGCTGCGTTCAGGGGTGCATGAGGCAGCCCAGCGCCAGGCAGTGTCTGACACCTACAGGCTTCGGCCAGAGCTCACGGGGATGGGGCTTCATGGCCAGAGGGGCTGTGGTGCCAGGAGGTGGCCAGAGGTGCCCTGGCCCAGGCGGTGCCAGCTGGCAGCAGGACAGGGTCTGCAGATTTTGGGGACACCCACCTCACCCCATCCCCTTTCCTGCAGTCTGTCCAGGAATTCCATGAGGATCTGTTCCCTGACTGCACCGGGATGCTGCCAGCCACTTGCGCCCAGGCCTGGTGGGCAGGGGACAGCCAGCAGGTCAGTGTCACCTGTGGGAGTGTCCTCACCGGTGGCATTGCCGGGGCTGCCACTGCCCCCTGCCCACCGCTCTGCCCCCTGGCAGGTGGGGAGAGTGAGCCTGCACCCTGCACGGAGACCCACGGAGACCTTCAGCTCCCCTGTCATCGCCTGCACCCGGCTGCAGGCAGCCGACATTGGCCCCACCGACACCGACACCAACCGGAGCGTGAGCACAGGGCACTGGGGAGTGTGCCAGGGGTGCCAAGGGGTCAAGGGGTCCCTGCCACCCCCATTCTGCAGTGAAGGGGGAGGGCTGGGACGCCAGCACCCCCTGCCCACCCACTCTCTCTCCCATAGGAGGGCAGTGGCTACTCCTCGCCATCCTCACTGGCCTCACCGGGCAGCACCGCCACCTCCCTCTCGGCCAGCACTGGCCCCTCCAGCGGCTTTGCCAGCAGCCCCAGCCAGAAGTCGCTGCAGAGCATTTTGGGTGAGCAGGCAGCAGGGCAGGCTCGGCATCACCCAGCCTGGGCCATGCCGAAGGGGACCCGGGGCACTCACCCATCCCCTGCCTGCGCCAGGGCCCAGCTCCCGCTTCCGGCACACACAAGGCAGGGTGCTGCACCGTGACACCCACCTCACCAACCTGCGGGGGCTCAGCCTCACTACACCGGGCGAGTGCGATGGCTTCTGCACGAACCACCAGCGCGTCGCCCTCCCCCTGCTCTCTGCTGGCGGCCAGATCGCCGTCCTTGAGGTACCCCCGGCGTGGCACAGCAGCCAGCACAGCACGGGCAGGTACAGTGCAGGTGACCCCCTGGCTCTCTCCCCCAGCTCTCCAAGCCAGGCCGTCTCCCCGATGCAGCCATGCCCACCATCCAGAACAGTGCGGCAGTGGCTGACCTCTCCTGGGACCCCTTTGACCCGCGGCGCCTTGCTGTCGGTATGCGTGCTGTCCCTGGGAGAGCCAGGCTAGTCCCCTAGCACCGGGCATGCCAGATCACTGGCTTAACCACTACCTGTCCCTTTTGGTGCCGCAGCGGGTGAAGATGCCAAGATCCGGCTGTGGCGGATCCCTGAGGGAGGGTTGCAGGAGACGCTGTGTGAGCCCGAAGCTGTCCTCCGAGGTGAGGGGTGCATGGGGAGGCACACCAAGCATCCCACATTGGGGACAAGCCAGCCAGACGGTGTCCCCATCACAAGCACAGGTGGGGACAGCCGTGCACCACTCACTCTTGCCAGGTCACACGGAGAAGATCTACTCCATCCGCTTCCACCCTATGGCATCCGATATCCTCGTTTCCTCCTCCTATGACATGACGGTGCGGATCTGGGAGCTGAGCACTGGGCGGGAAGCCTTGTGCCTGCGAGGGCACACCGATCAGGTAAGGGATGACACATTTGGAGACACCCAAGGGGTGTGTTTAGCCAGGCAGGGGACATGGAAAGAGGGACACAACATCCATCTCCCCAGATCTTCAGCCTGGCTTGGAGCCCTGATGGGAGGAAGTTGGCGACAGTGAGCAAAGATGGCCGGTTACGGCTCTACGAGCCCCGGCGCAGCCCTCAGCCTCAACAGGTACGATCATGGTGGCAGGGATGGGATGGAGAGCTG
>VFFE01007232.1:4200590-4239265 GCA_008921705.1 Burhinus oedicnemus | reverse complement strand
CCCCTGCCCTGCGCCGCCACAGCCCCGCGCATGGGCACCCGCAGCTGCTGCCTTCCAGCACCCCCAGCCCCGCCGAGTTTTGGCCTTTTAAGGGCATCTTGGACCATTCTTGTGAATAAAGGGGTTTTGGGGCCAGCAATGCACCCCGCTGGTGGTGGGTTGACCTCCGCAGGGCAGTAGGTCAGGTCTGGGGACAGAGGGGATGGAAAGGTCCTCTACAGGCATAGGCTGTGGCTGGTGCTACCCAAAGCTGGGCTGATGGCCCCATCAGAGGTTTGTCACCATGGTGGGTGACCACCAGCCCAGATCTTGGTTGTGCTGAGGCTGGCATGGTGATGCCATGGACCCAGGCACGGCGTTGGGCAATGCCTCACCAGCACCACGCTCAGCCCAGCGCCAGGATCTCCCATCTCGGAGGAGGCTCTGGGGCTGGGAAGTGTGTTGGAGTCTGCAGCCTCAGAGCTGGCTCTGAGGAGCGGCTGAAGCCCCCCAAGTCCTCACTGTCAGCATCTCCTGCTTATTGCGGGGGGGAGAGTGTACCGTGTTTCACCACGGTCTGGTAGATTTGGGAAAAAGATACAAACAGTGGCACATCTCCTGCCAGTGGTTCTGCTCCATGGGGACTGGTGGGGTTTGCACGATGAGTTTTGCTTTTCCTTTGGCGCCAAGCCGGGCTCTCCTTTGGGGTGCAGGAGGTGCCTCAGGACGGTTGTTTTCCTATTTTTTGGGCTTCCTATTCAACTCCCCTTTGATGAGGAGAAGGCAGGGGGAGCCCAGTGGGGAACCGGGAGCTTGGTACCATGGAGGGGTACAGGCCTCGAGACGAGGATAGGGCTCAGGGTGGCTCCGCCAGTGCATGGGGGCATGGCCAGGTTACCCATCCTGACCTCCATCTTGGCATGAAGCAGGATGTCCTGGGTAAAGCTACTCTTTTTTATGGATAATGGATGAGTGTGGAAGTGGAGGGTCACCACCCCACGCGGCAGAGCAGCTGCAGCTGCAGTGTGCTAGAGCCCAGTCAGGTTTCTGGCTGTGGTGTCCCTCTGGGGAGGGAGGACAGGGACACACGGGGCTGTGCAAAGCTGTGGAGCTCCCCTCCAGCTGTGATGCCCCTGGCTGGGGGAACAGCCTTGTCCCCGGGTCCCCCCATGGCTGGCTGTGAGGGTGCTGAGTCCCCTAGCTCCCCAGCCGAGGCACTATCCCCTCTGCCATGTACTGCAGCACCGGGACATGCTGTCAGGGCCACAGTACCTGGAGGGTTTGGTGACTCCTGGGGCCGCTGGGACCCTGTCACTGTTCCTAAAGGCCGGGAGGGGTGGGAAGGGCCCTGTGCCCGTGCTTATGCAGCCTTAACCAAAACAGCCCATGGCCCACGTGGCCGGGGCTGGCAAAGCTCCCCAGAGCAGCCGGGATCCCTGGCAGGGGCCAGCACCCACTGTGGGGCTGGGCAATGGCTCAGGGTGAAGGTGCTCACCTGCTGCCCTGTTCCTGCTCCTGCCCAGGGGAAGGTCTCCTTCTCCCCGCACTCGCACCTCAGGCAGAGCCTGGCCACCCTTTCCAGGTTGGGTGGCCATGGTGAGTCCCTGTGGCCACCAGGAATGGGCCATGGGGACGCTGGCAGGGCAGTGGCCAGCCACCACGCTCAGCAGCTTCATCGTGGGGAGCCCTTGTGGTGTGTCCCTGCCCCCCCAGCCATCACAGATTTGAGTGGGTTGTGCCATCACCACCTTCAAGGTGGATGAGGAGTCAAAGAAAGCCCTGGGACGCTGGCATCCTCCTGCAGCTAGTGCAGAGGGAACTATGGGGTTGGCACACACCTCTCCCGGTGACAGCGAGCATGGGCCACTGCCCCCGGGACTCCTCATCCTGCCTCAGCCTGGGCTGTGTCACCTCAGAGTGAGCTCCATCACTGTGTCCTCATGGCATCTTGGGGTGTTCCCCATCACCCAGGACATGTCACCTTGGGGGGGGCTCCACCTCACAGGACATAATGTCTTGGAGTGGACTCCACCACCTGGGTTGCATTACCTTGGAAGGGCTTGTGGCCCAGGGCACAGCATCCATGGGGACTCCCCACCCTGACCATCCCAGGCAAATGCTCCCAGGGTAACGAGCTTCCCCAGAGGTGGGGGACCACTGTGTCCCAGTGACACCCCACTGGCCTCACCTCCACCCGCCCTCCACATCGGCACAACCGCAGGCACCAGTGCCATTGGGTGCAGGGGTGGCAACAGTGAGGTAAGGGGCTTGGAGTGTCACAGGGACCCACAAGGTGTTGGTTACTTGTGGCACTTACATCCCTGTCACACACCTGGTAACCTGCCTGGAGGAGATCCTGGCCTCCCTGGGTGCCCCATCTCTCCCAAAGTGTTGGCCAAGGGCAGATGTCAGGCATGTTGGCCATGTGGTGACATGCTCTCCCATCATCCTTCCTTGGCCCAGCGTGTAGGTGACAGCCAGCCAGGCAGGACAGCCGGGACATATCGCTTGGGCACGGCCCTGGTGGCACAGGGCACCAGCAGACCCCTGTGGGACAGCATGGGGCTGCAAGGGCTGTGCTGTCCCCAGGAACAATGTTCAGTGGGCTGCACTCTTGCCGTGTCCCCACCACATCCCCCACTTGCTGATCTGCCAGCCCCATGCTGGCGCCAGCTCCCGGCACTGGGAGCGCGGGCTTGCCGGGGTGCCGAAACCCCAGCCCGGCTGGCGGGTCCAAGGGTGACTGAATCACTCATAAACTTGCCCATTCCCCAGGCGCTGCAGGAACAGCAGTGGGTGCTGGTGCCTTGGCAGGGCTCCACTGGGCTATTTTCAGCCCATGGGGACATTTCCCTTGTAAACGATAGCCTGAGGAAGCTGGTGAGCTCGTGTGCTGGCGGGGGCTGGCGGAGGGGGCCGGGGAGTCTCCAGCCAAGGATCACGAGCCAGGCTGGAGTGTTGGCAGCAGCAGCATGGCCCCGGTGCCAGTCGGGTGCATGGCTCGACCCTGCCCACCTCCCCGCTCGTGGGGGCATGCTGTGGAAAAGGGCTCGGAGCCCTGTGTGATAGCTGAGCTGGGATCCCCCATCCTGCTGCTGGGGGTATGGGTGAGAGCCCTGAGACTGTGGCAGCGTCTCTACCTGGACATTCCTATGGATTTGAGGATCTTGTAGGACAATGGATCATCAGGCATTAAAATCCAGGTTGATGAGCCCAAAGGCTTTCCCTGTCCTGCCCAGGTGACCAGGAATCCTTGAGATGACCAAAGAAGAGGGATAAGGAGTCTTCCTCAGGGAAGGCTCACACTGAGTGCATGGAAGATGTCCCTTGGGGCCACCAGTGGGGCCCTGGGGTGGGTTGGTGAAGCCTCTCATCACTGGAGGCCTGGGGACAGGACTGGCGCAACCTCACAGGAGTCCCTCCTCTGGAGCAAGAGGCTTCTCCAGCTCCAGCCATGGCACAGTGCTTCCCTCCAGGCTGCAGACCCCATGAAGGACACCACAGGGAGACGTTCCTCCACATACAGTGTGACATCTGCCTGTGCCAAAATACATGTCATTTTTTCGCAGTCTCCTTACTGGCAGACCCAGATCTCCCCCGACCAGGGAGTCACAGATGTTCTTTTCCACTGCCCTGATCTTGGTGTCTTCTGCAAGTCAGGAGCTCAGGTTTCCTTCCAAATCTTTACAGTGGGCACCCCGTGGGGAGACCATCGAAAAAATACCCCACAGAAGTGATTCCCCATTTTCAACTCTATATTTAGAAAGCTCTGAGCCTGGTTTTAATCCCTTTGGTGCAGCCTGGTGTTTCTTTACTCTTTCTTAATCAAAATATCATGCAGTTCTAGCCAACTATTTATAGAAATCAAATCAAATTTTTTTTTTCAAGTAAACTTAAAAATCTCCACAAATGAGGTCAAGTTAGTCTGACAAAGCTGCTTCCTATACCGCTGCTGGGCACTACATTGAAAAAATGGGGAAATACCTGCTTTTTTTGCTGGTGCCCCAGGATCACGAAGCCTGCAGGATAGGATGCTGTGGCTGGGCGTTCTGGGCTTTGGGGTGCACAAGGGTCTGTAGCACCAACCCCACCCTTAGCTGCCATCGTGGCTGTTTCCTCTGGGCTTCTTGAGCCACTTTGGGATGCTTTTCTCTCCCAGTTGGTGAAGGTGGTGGCCTGGCTGGCTACGAACTGGCGCTGGAGCCAGGCCTCCCACCTGCCCTGGTGCCTGTGGCGCTGGTTTGGCCATCACAGCTGCTGAAGGGTAGTAAAACACCAGGTGCTTCCTCTGCCGGGCTCGGTACTGGTGCTGGGCTCTGCTGGGTTGGCACAGAGCAGGAAACTGAGACACAGGAAGAGCAGGTAGAAGATACCATCCTTTTCCACACTCCAGCTGAGCACTCAGGGGTGGGCTGCAAGGCTGGGGTGCCCAGGCTTGAGTCGCGGTGAGGGGCACGGTCCCTGCTTTGGGCTTCCCTGGCCCTGCCTCCTGCCTGGGAAGGGTTACTGGTTGCAGAAAGGTCAGGCTCAAGGGGCTAATCCACCTTGATTTACTTTTTCCAGCAGACAGGCTGCTGGCTGGCTGCAGCATGGAGCATCGTAATCTCCGGGCACTCCACCCCTGCCCCAGCAGACCCCCCCTGGGGCAGGCAGGGGCCAACCCTTGCCAAGGGCAGGGACAAGTGTCCCAGTGCTGTAGTCTCCTTTGGGTCCAGCCATTTTCCATGAGATTTTAAAGGACTTTGTTAGAACAAAGTGCAGCCTTCGGGCTTCATTCAGCCTTGCCTTTCCCTGAAAAGGAAGTGACAGACAGGTTTGGGGGGCAAGCTCTCCCCCCCAAACCCCACTGGGAGGACAAGGGGAGAGCAGGACTTGCAGGAGATGGTGGATAACTCCCCTGTGCACTGCAGGGGCCAGGATCCAGGCAGGGAAAGGGGGTGTGTGAAAAAAACATCCCTGTGGCACTGTGCATTGCCTGCCCCACGCTCAGGGGCTCCTATTTCTGCTGGAGGGGGAGAGCGTTCCTCCCAGGGCCACCTGTGCCCACCTGTCCCTCCTAGCCGTCCCACCGGCACTCCTCAGGAGCTGTCCCTCCTGGAGGACCCATTTTGGCACTGGGGTGCTGCTGGGGGAATATTTCCCTTCTCCTGCAGGAGGTGGCTTATGGTGGGCACTGGGGTTGCTGTTGTGCTCGGCCACGGTGGGTGATGGCCCCTCTGTCCCCCTGCATTGGGTCAGAGGGGACACATCGACCCCAGACAAAGCCCTTGGGATGCGCAGGGTCTCCTCTGCCTGGTCCTGCTCCCCCGTGCAGGGATGTAGGGGACACCACGGCAGGATGACGTTCAGCCCCCGGGAGCCATCCCCATCTTTTCCACATGGGTTTTTCCCAGATGCAAACCAGCTGTAGCATCCTGTGGCACACAGAGCCCCACCATGAGGTCTCCGTCCCTGCAGCTGTGCCCCAGGGTGCTGTCACCCCTGGGGAAGGGGTCCCCAGGCAGCTGACAGCCCTCCCAGCCCCGCAGATGGGTGTGAGTTTCGGGGCAGGCAGGGGCAGCGCAAGCCAGGGACCCTCTGGGAGGTCAGGTCCCCAAGGGGAGTGGGGCAAGGGTTCCTCTGCAATGCCACCCAGCCACTTGGCACAACGCAGGGCGCAAACAAGGGGAGCCCCGGTGTCACTTTACAATGTGGTTGTCCCTGCTCCCTCCTGGAACCTATGGGGACCTGCAGGATGGGCCCCAGGTGCGGATGTCACCCTTGGCTGGCAGCACAGCGAAGGGCTGGGGCCAGCGGCTGAGGGGGCTGGTGCTTCGCCATCTGCACCCCGCCAAGCTGCTCCTTCTGGTTCCTCCATACAGTTGCTGGGCCATATTTTTAGCCTTGGGTGGGCACATGGAGGGTGTTAAGCCCATAACCTTCGGCCCATTTCGCTGCTCATCGGCTGGCCATCTGCAGATCAGCACAATTCACTGTGTGATGGATTTGGAGACCATGTAGGGGAAACAGGAGGGAGAAGGAGGGGGAGTGAGATTTTGTATAAGACCTTGAAGGTCACAGGAAATAAAGGCCGTGACCAGCACATCAGCAGGAACATCCCAGTCAGAGCATCCAGGGAATATTTCCCTTCTCCCACAGGGGATGGCTCACGGTGGGTGCTGGGGTTGCTGTTATGCCCAGCCACGGTGGGTGATGGCCCCTCTGTCCCCCTGGATTGGGTCAGAGGGGACATACCAACCCCAGATAAAGCCCTTGGGATGCGCAGGGTCTCCTCTGCCTGGTCCTGCTCCCCCTCGCACCTGCCTTGAGCCTCCCCAAATGCCTGCCTGAGGAGCCACGCTCCCCTCCCAGCCCTCCAGGTCACCAGCTATTTTGGGGCCAAGCTGAGAATATCCCTGTCCCCATCGGCTGAAGGGACCCTCAGGAGATCCAGGCTGGTCTCGAGGCCACCAGGGCCAGGCAGTGGAATGCTGGCCCCCAGCCACCCAGGGCTTTGCAGGTCAGACGTAGCATGTCAAGCAGCTCCTGGCAGGCTGGGCCTGGGGGTCCCACAGGAAGGTGACCCAAAGAAGAGGGGTGCTCCGGGTGGAAGGGAGGCAGGTGGGAGCTGCTCAGGACCCATCTCCCTCTGGCTGAGAGCTGAATTAGGAGCCTGGAGGCACCTGCGAGCCACGTGCCAGCAAGGACAGGGGAGGTTGGCGAGGGCAGAGCAAGGGTGAGCCATGCATCCGGTTTCGGCAGGGTGAGGGGCCATGACGACAGCTCCAGTGTGCCAGGCTGCACATGAAAGTGACTGGAAACCCTGGCAGGCCAAGGTGCAGCCTGTCCCTCCCAGCTGCTGGCACGGCTTGTCCCTCTGCCACTGCCGTCTGACTCCTGGCTAACAGCAACCACCAGCCCCGGCATGGATAGAGATGCAACCACCCACCCAACATCCCCGGCCACGGCAAACTGGTTTGAGTGGTGCGGGGCTGGCACCATGCTAACCTTGGCTCGGCTCCTCCTGTGCTCAGCCACCACTGTGCCCCGTGGCCAAGCCCAGTGAGCCCCAGCACCATGGCTTTGCTGAGGCCCTGCCAATGCTCTGCAGGACAAACGGCCCCACAGCTCCCTGGCACAGATGCGGTGCTGGAGGAGAGGGCTGGTTACCAGCTGGCTGCTCGTGCCCGATGCTGCCCGCTCTCCTCCCTGCAGCCTGGGTGGAGGTGGCATTTTTTCCTGGTTGGCATCTGCTTGCCAGCTGGAGTACAAAGGAATTATTTTCTTCTGAAATGCTTCCCTGGTATGCAGGCATTAGATGTTTCGGGGGATTATTTAGACTAGCAGCAACTGTTTGTGACGGAGACAGTATAGCTGGTGATCTTTTATTTTTGGCACCCGTTGACGAATGTTAAATTGCAGTTGGAGGGCTATGGAAAATACGGATGGCTTCTCCCGGGCCGCAGAACAAACTCATTGTGTCCCCGCCAGCCGCACAGCACAGCAAATGCTTTCCTAGTGAAGGGATGCTCACAATAAATAGCTCCCGAGCCCTGCTGCCGGGGTCAGGCCCTCTCTATGGAAAGGCAGGGTCTGGTGCTGGGGAGCCCCTCGTCCATTCCTCCTCCTCCTCACCCAGCTGCCCACCATGGCCGGTGCAATGCTTTCCTGAGGCAGGGCTGGGGAAGGACCCTTTTAACCTGCCAAGTGCCTGTGGCCCCTCGAGCTACGCTTTTTGTTATTCCCCCCCCCCCTCATTTTTTAGGGCTCCTTCACTGCCTTCCTGCAGCGCTTTGCAGCAGGTGGCAGCCACCACCCCAGGCAGCCATGGCTGGCACAGCCGTAGAGCCCTCTGCTTGTATCAGCTTTGCCCCGCCCTCCCCAACATCTCTTTGCACCCAGCTTCTTGCGACAGGGACAGAAAATTGAGCTGGAACTAGAGAAGCAGTTTTAGGAAAGAGTTTAAACCTCTTGGTAAGAGCCGCAAATCCTCCCTCAGGGCCCCCCCCGCCAGTGCTGATGGGGGGCCCTTACCACATGTGCCAGCGCGGGTAAGACTGACTGAGCTGTTCTCATCGTTTAGAGCCGCACGCCCCCGGCACGGACCATGTCGGCAGTGCTGCCGAAAGCCCTTTGCCAGCCGCAGAGCCCAGGCTGGAAGAGAAGGCAGCCAACAGCAGCCCTGGGGAGGACCAAGATGGCGGCCCCGCCAACGCCTCTTTGCTTGGCGCCACCGAGGAGGGACATGGAGAGGGGGAGGAAGAGCCAGCAGGTGGCCTGAGCAGGGACCTGGGGCCAGGGGATGGCCAGCCGGAGGAGACCACCATGGATAAGGGCCAGGAGGAGCCCAGCAAGACACAGGACCCAAGGGAGGTCGCCATGTTGGGCACCCCTGAGGTGGCACATCATGAACGGAACCAGGGGCCTGGCCCACAAGATGGCTTCCATGCCCAGGAGAATGAGGAGCCCAGTGCCGAGAAAGTAGCCTCTGAAGAGCAAGGGCAGCATGGAGAAGAGAAAATGGAGGAGCCAAGAGCAGTGTCTGTTCCCAAGGGGGGACAGGAAGGGGGTGAGCAGAGCTCAGAGGAAGATGACGAGCAGGGGGAGTCTGAGGAAGATGAACATGGAGAGTCTGAGGAAGACGGAGGCCAGGAAGAGTCCGAGGAGGAAGGAGAGTCTGAGGAGGAAGAAGAGTCTGAGGAAGATGGTACCAGGCCAGTGGGGCCAGAGAACAGAGCTGAAGGGAACAAGGAAGCAGCTGGTGCTTCCAGCAAAAAGGGCTGTGGCAAACCAGCAGCTGCCAGCACGGGAGAAGCCAGGGATGGGCCTGCCAGCTGCCATCACCTACCCTGTGGGGATGCAGCAGAAGACCCACCAGCAGTGGTGGAAAACCCGCTAGCAGCAGAAGACCCGCCAGCAGTGGTGGAGGACCCGCCGACAGCAGAAGACCCTCCGGCAGAGGTGGAAGACACGCCGGCAGCAGAAGACCCACCAGCAGCAGAAGACCCCCCTGTAGAGAAGACATCACTGGCAGAAACAGAGAGCCCACCTGGCCACAGCGCCGACCCAGCTGCTGCCGAGCTCCGGCACAGGCAGATAGGTTGGAGTCTTTTCTTGTCGGTGTGCTGTAGCGGCGAGAGTGACCTACTATCAACCGCCAGCAGAGCTGAGCTTGGCACATTAAACCGCGCCTAGTGCATGGCCCTCTCCTAACGCTTGTGCTTCCCGTGTCTGCCCCTAACCGCTGCACGGCTGGGCCGGCTGCGGGCATCGAGGGCGCAGGCAGAAGCCTGCTGATGCCTGCGATGCAGGCGCTCGTCGCAGCGATACCAAAGCTGGCTGACATTTCCCTCGCTGCACTTTAAGCCCAGGATTTCTCCTCTAGGCTGTGGACATGGATAAGATTTTTAACACCCAGGCCCCTTTCAGCACCCGAACGCCTCTTAAAGGCTCTTTATCCTCCACCCTCAGAGTCATCTGGACCCCCAGCTTTCTTGGTGCAAGGGCAGGATGCTGCCTGGGCTGGTGGGTCTCTCGTCCACTGCCCTTGCCTCATAGGGAAGGTGTGAAGAGCTAATTCAGACCCATGAATTGCCAAAGCACTGGCTCTGGCCACGTTCACTCAGTGAAAGGCTAGCTAAGGAAAAGGGACACCCCCCTCACCCCATGATTTCCTAGAAATGCTTGTGGACTTTGGCCCACAGGTTGGACAGCAACCTTCGGACCCAGCTGAGTCTTTTTCTGCTTTCATCTGTAATGTCCCAACTCAAAAAGTTCCCATTTGTGCCAAAAAGGAAACCCAGTTTGGTCTCTTATGGCTTTACTTGGCAAGTCAAAAGGTCTTCCTCAACCCAACGCTCGGTAGACACTCAACACAGTATCAGGGCTTGGTGGTGCCTCACTTGGCCCAGGCATCCCCAGCCCAACCAGCCAGCACACGTCTGTCCCCAGACCTGTCCCCAAAGCCCGACTAAAGCCCAACCCAGCTTCTGGTATCAAAAAGCACTTGGAGCTACACAGAGCCCTTAGTGTGCCAACACCTCCAGGGTGAGGACATCTCTGTCTCCCTGTCTCAAGGACACCGGGATGCTTACCCCAGGTGGAGGCAGCTGCCTCATGCTCCGCATGTCTGGCATGGAGCTGTGGGGTCCCCAGGGCCACCCTGAACCAGGGCCCCATGCAAAGGTCTCCAGCCTGATATGGGGACAGAGGTGGGAGAAGTGGGAGGGAACGCTGCCACCAGCAAAGGTGAGGCAGCCAGGATGGGTCAGGCTGGCCAGTCTCTCAAGAGACAGTCCCAGGCTTGCACACCCTCATGCCTCCAGCTCAATGCGTGTGATTTGGGAGAGTGGACAGACGGCAGCGCAGAGGGCACCTGTAGACGAGGCTGTGCCCTGGAGGAGCTGCAGCTGCCAGGGGATGCACCAGGGTGGGCAAGGGCCCATTGGGCAGCAGGTGCCCCACATGCTCATGCTACGCCCCAGCCCTGGAGCCTCTTCCAGGCACGTCCTTTGCATTCCCCATGAGCGGTTGGTCCTCACTCCCCACCCTGGGGAGACATAGCGTGTCTCCCTCCCCAGCCCCTCCTCGGAGCCAAGCAGTTGCCCACAATGCTTCCTCCAGCAGGCACAGCCCTGGCAGACTCAGCCAAGCCTTCAGGAGCCTTTGCAAAAGAGAAACCGTGTGGCATGCCAAAGGTGACAGCTGCTGCTGAGGTGTGTGGCAGGTCCACAGGCTCAGGGTGTGTGTGCTCCCCCATGCCCTCCCCCTGGCAGTAGCTTGTGTGAGCTCCTGTGTGGAGTCCCCAGCTCCAGCAGTAACAAGTCTCCTTGTCTTTTCCTCCAGAAGAGGTTGAAGATGCCAGTGAGCCAACCAAGCGTGACCGGTCCCACTTGGAGAGCACCCTCAAGCTGAATGAGGACAAACCTGCTGATGATTTCTCAGGTGAGGGGGCCTGGGTGGCACTGAGCCATCCATGCCTTGCTCCTTCAGTCCATGTGATCCCTGCAGACAGGCTCCTCACCATTCTGCTGCACCAAGAGCATGGACGGGATTTTCTTTTCCTAGTATTTTGAGTTTAACCTTACTTCTTGTAGGACCAGCAACGCCATAGCTTCAATAACAGCCCTTTCACTGCTCTTGGGTTAACATATTTTAAAAACAGCCCCAAGGGTGTACAAGAATTAGGAGGGTAGAGAGGTTGGAAGATGCAGATGGTGAATCAGCCCAAGCCAGCCACATATCTGCCCAGAGAAACCCAGGACAACTTGTAATAAAGGGCTGGGATTTTTATTCCCATTATTTATGGGGGTTTTGCTATTATAAGGCTTGTTTCTGCTGGCCCCATGGGCAGTCTGCACTGGTGAAAGTGATAAAAGCTGCTGTGGAAAAAGCTCCTTCTTTCTTCTAGAGAGCAGCTTAGGGGTTGTGCCAGGGGGCCCTGGCACTGTGGTGGAGGGCTTTTGGGGTCATGGGTGTTGAGTGCTAAACAGCATTAACAAGAGATGTTCCTTCCATCAGCTGTTGGCACGTGCAAGACTGGCAGCAGATGGGGACAGTGCCCAGCAGGAAACATTAGCAGGGAGGGGCATCAAAATGCATGACTGGGATCAGTTTGGCCAAGATTTCAACTGTAAGCCAAGTCCCTTGATCCACAGCTGAGTCATCCTCAAGATCTGCAGGAAATGCCCAGCAGCTTACCTAGGAGGGACTCAGCCGCGGTGATGGGGTTTGGTGCTCACCCATCTGCCTACTTCTGCCCCTGCAGGAATACTGCAGCGGCTGAGGAAGATCTATCACTCATCCATCAAGCCCCTGGAGCAGTCCTACAGATACAACGAGCTGAGGCAGCATGAGATCACAGGTAATGCCATGGGCACCAGCGTCTCCAGCACCATCAGGTTATTTGGATGCAGATAACAGCACAGATCATGGAAAGGTTCGGATAGTTTGTCTTCCTTTGCAGCGTCCCAAGAAGGCCATGAACATGCTGGGCTTAGAGGACATGTCCTGGTGAACCCAGTGGCAGGCATTCCTGCATCTGCCTTAGCCCATCTGCTGTCAGGACCATCTGTGTAGGCTGAGCATTGAACCCTGCCTGCTTAGGGTCCTCCACCTGCTCAACATCAATGCCCTGTACCCCTGCCAAGCAGAGATCACAGGCCAACAAAACAGGCTTGGCAAGGAAGCTTAGGACCTCTCAAGACTGGGGATGAGCTTCCTGGGGGTGGCTGGAGCTGGCATCCTTCCTGCTCAGTATGGGATACAGCCATGAGGGCAGGGTATCCCTCAAGCTCAACAGCCTTCACTCGTCCTGGGAGTTAGAGTTTCCACCCCTTGGCAATTACAGACACATTGGATCAGGTGAGCAGGTCCCCATGGCTAAGGGCATTGGCTTGGGCTGAGCCCCAGAAGTATACGTGTTTCTCCAGAAGAGGAAAGTGCAGCCCTGGCCCCAAGATGCTCACAAGCTACAGGAAGCTCTTGTGACCCATATGACACAAGCCAGACCCATTTTCCAAGCACAAATGGTTCAAGCCCAAGTTCAAAGTCCCTGTTCACTGGGAGCCTGTTCTCCTGTGAGACCCTACTCAAGCCCTGTCCTGAGCCAGGGCTAGGATGCCCCCTGTGCCTTGGCTGGGCAGACAGGAGATGCCCGAGTCCCTGCTGCCTGTGTCCCATGGCTGCATGCCCACATCAGCCTCCTGCCAGGGTCCTTCCTTTTCCTGAAGTTCTGTATCCCTCCCCAGGTTTCCAGCCTCACACACCCTGGAGCCATGCCCTCCCTCCTGGTGAGACAGGACCAAGATACACCCTCCACACAAACCTTCCTTTTGCAGCTGAACTCTGTTCCACCAGCACATGGATCCCACGTTCATTTGGGCAAGCCCCTGGGACACATCCCTTAGAGCAGAAACTGTTTTACAGGCATCCCCACTGCAGCACAAATGCAACTCCTAAATTAGCATCAGACATTTTGTAAGCAGGTTTGAATATCTCCAGACCCAGCCAGCCCATCTCCAGCTTAGAGCCAGTGGGACCCACGGGGCAGGGACAGGGCTGTAGAGTCCTCATTACCAGCCCAGGTCCTGTCCCCTCAAGACACAGAGCACCCTAGACATCATCCACCACTCACCCACAGGGGCCCTGGAAGGGGCATTGGTAGGTCTCATAAAACATGAGCCATGTCTAGCTGCCTCCTTCAGCCAGCCCCATGTCCCTGCCTTTGCCTGCCTTGCTCTGTACTGCTTGCCAGCAGTTGGGGACCATGGTCCATTTGCTGTATGGGAGAGTAACTGGGACAGTCACAGCTGCAGCCAGCATGGGAGGGGTGTCCTGCAGACCCTCACCCCACAGCTGCTGTCACTCACCCAGTGTGCTAGTCTGTCTCCTCCCTCACACAGCCAGCGCAGCACTAGCATGCGCCTGGGGAAGGAGCACAAGGAACTGTAGGATCAGCAGCCCGGTGTGCATTCCCCACAGCCTCTTCAGCAGTGGCACCATGCAGTGAGGATAGCCCAGCCATGCCCTGTCCCAGCTGTCTCCATCCTGGAGCTCACAGATTCAGCAACAACCTCCTCTCCAAGCTGCTTTGGTCTATGTTGGTGGCAGTGCAAGCATCATCATTTACTGTCAGCTCATCCTAGGACACTGTTTAGGAGAACATTTGGGATTACAGGGGTAGCTGGTGGGATCACAGGCTCCAGCCCTCGCTTTGCTGTCCACTACCAGAGGAAGCAGCCCCCAGCCTCAGTTCCTGGTGCACAGCCTGTTTCCTTGCTCAGGACATCCCACCCTGCCCTTTGGTCATCCCCTGCCCAAGCAGCCATCTCCCTGCTCCATTTCAGGAGGGAGCAAGCATTTCTCAGGCCCCTGCTAGCTTCCTCCCAGTTCTTGAGAAAACAACCACCAACCTTGGTGTTTTCCCAACCCAATGCCCCTCTCAAACCCAGCTCCTGAGAAGGACTCACCACATACAGCAGGTCCTGGTGTTCCTCACAGCCTCATCTCACAATACTCCATGGTCTGTTCCACTTCACCACAAGGAACAACCATCCCTCAGGCTGACAGTCCTGCAGGTCAACTCCCAGTGTGAGTGCCCAGCACACTGTGGTGTGTCCTACATGGCACCTTCCCAGCGGTGCAGATGCAATCCCAGAGCTGGTAACCCACAGTCACAGCCTTCTGGCCTGAAGGGAAGGATACATGGACACCACATTGCCTGCAACCCTTGGCTCAGCTATGAGAGGCCCTGGCCATGCTCCCCTCAGAGATATTTCTCCTGCCACCAAACACCTCAAAGCATCCCTGACATACACTTGCATACACAACCCCATTCTGGAAACCTAACACCCAGCAGTTTGCCTTTAATACCACAGATCCAGCTTTTCCCAATCCCTCATTAGCAGTGTAATTAGAGAAACCTGCAAATTAATTAGAGGGTTGGCCCAAGGAGCCCTCTTGACCTTGCAAGGCAGGTGAGGACATGGTCGGGCTGAGGAAGCCTCATCAACTGTTTCCTCTGTATGGTGCCCCTGTCCTGAGTGGGTTCATTGCATTGGTGGTGCCCCTGCAAGCTGGGAGATGTCTGCAACCTCTCCCCCTGTGCCCACCTCTATGGCAGGGGGGAGGCTGGAGCGTGCAGAGCTGCCGCCTCAGCTGGCTGAGAGGAGCGGGACAGCTGGGAGAGCAGCAGGGCAGGCCTGTCATGGAATATGTGTGACCTTTGGAGGTGTAAGCCAATATAGAGGGGTGCCATTGCAAGTACCTTCACCCCTCCATTAGACGGCAGCCCTCCATTTTGTCTCCCTTCCCATCGGCTCCGCTTGTGCACACCAGCCAGTGTAATCCAAGAAGACCCTCTGCTCCCCGCAGCTTGCAAAAACACCCGCATAGATGGCTGTCACCTGTCCTGGGGGAGCTGTGACTGCCACCGTCACCCTAAGACTCTGAATTGTTAGGGTGCATCCCAGAAAACTCACCCCACACCCTCTGCTTACAGTGTGTTTAAGTCTGGCAGTCGCCATCTCCTTTTCCCTCGTGTCACCCTCCCGTGTCTCCACTCTGCCATCCCATCTGGCTGCGGGCACGCTCTGGCTGGGTCCACCTGTGTGCTTGGCCACAGTGGGGCCACCCCCCTATGGACTGTCCCTAGCTCATGGCTGAGGGACTCTCCCAGTCTGGTGATGGGAAGCTTGCTGTGAAGTCATGCCAATTTGTGGTGCATGCTGGTGACCCTAATTACTGTATATGTGCTGATTAGCATGCCTGTATAGGGAATGACCTCCCAGTTGCCATCACCAAGCCACCCTAGGGCTGGATATGACACCACTGGTGTGGTCAGGACACTTGTCGGGGTTGGTTGCTGTCCTAACCATGGCTTGTTGGGCTCCGTTTGCTCGGTGAATGTTGCTGGGGAAGGCAGTAACTCCGCTGAGTGGGGCAGGAGGGTTGGGGTGCTGTGTCAGACGTGGCAGCTCTCCTGGGGCTGCTCCCCCAGGCCGCATCCCCGCTGTGCAGGGCAGACTGGGGTTTGGTGCTTGTCCCGGTAGCTGAGGGTCTCATTGCTCACAGACTGTAGCTCCTTCTCTTCTGCTGGGAATGTGGCCATTGCTGGCTTTTCCTGTCCACGAGAAGGCCAGGGCCAGTCTTCAGCTCCCTCCTCGGCCTGGGCCAGACCCAGGCAGCTGCATCCCTCCTTCGACTCACGGTACCTTTTCTCTCTCCCCGTGTCCCCTGCTAACAGCTTACCCCGGACGCACCCTGGGCTCCTCTGCCACAGGTTGGTATTGCTGCCTGCTACCTGCATGCTGCCAGCACTGCCTAAGCTCTATGCTGACCTCTGGCTTTCCTGTTCACCTGCCCACACTTCCCAGGCACCGAGCAGACCACGGTTATTGGCATCCCATGGCACCTGCTGGAGCCGGTGTGCCCAGACCTACCAGAGTTCGGCACGTGTGTCGCTGCACTTGTCTGTCCCAGGCCTGACTCTGTGCATCCCCACCTCACCCAGGCTTTGACACTTTTCCCTCTCAGATTAAGACTCAAGAGGTTGCACATTCCTCTAACATTGGTTCAAAGGCGTTTGTAGTGGACCTGCGGGTCTATCTCCCACCCATGGCATGAACTGGAAGAGCCCAGCAGATAGCCCACCCTGCAGGGGAGCTCTTCCCACCCTTCACCCTCCTATGTGCAGAAACTTTCCCAAATGTCCACCCTTGATCCCCCCCTGGCTGCAGTTTAAGCTGATGCGCCTGCAGCAGCTGTCCCAGTAACTCGGGCTGGCCCCTGCGCGGCGGGGTCAGCCTCCCCAAGAGCCTATCCCGCTTGGGCTGTGCTGCTAGGCCCCCCTGGAGAAGCAGGAGATGGGAGATGGGCCAAGAAACGCCAGCCAACACCCAGCCCTTCCCCTGGGTCCAGTGCTGAGCCACGGGGACAATGTCTCTGCTGCGATATGAGGCAGGGAAATCCCATCTTCCAAACCTTGTGGTCTACCCCATGGCCCCAGCTGCCAGATTCTGCCGAAACAAGCTCCTCTGCACCCTGGCCCCAGACATGGCGGAGCCCTGCCAGCACCTGGAGGGCCTCTGGCTCCCTGTAGTGCCAGCATGCCGGCAACAGAGAGGATTGTAGATATATATATCATATTTCGATAGCTGTCTTATCTGCATCTCTAGCTGCAGGCGCACACACGCGTGCGTGTGTGCTGCTTGTGTGGGCATACGCACATGGGGAGCACGACGCAGAGGCAGGCGCAGGCGGTCTGCAGCCACGGGTGGCTTGTACCTCTGTCTGCGGGCACACATGCCGTGCGGATATGCCTGGCTTTTTGTGAGCAAGCTAGCCAGCCCTCCAAGGGCTGCCGGGCAGTGCATCTATGCCGTAGGCAGGGTGGCTGGTGGTGGTTGGGATACAGGGATGGGGTGGCAGCGTGGGTGATTCTGGGAGAGTCTCCCCAGGTGTTTGAGCCTTCCTGGGTGGTTTGAGGACAGAGCAAAACCTTCATGCCCATGGCTCAGTCTGACCAAGGAGAGGAAGGAGGTTTTGCTGCGTCCTCCCCTTTGCCAGCATCCTCAGGACAAACTTGCACAATGGGGGGTGAGCCGACACCAGGCACTTCTGCTGGGCTTGAGGACAAGGAGGGAGAAAACCTGGCCCAGCATTAATTCCAGCCCCAGAGCAGCAGTGCTTCCACCCAAGGGCAGCCTGGTGTTGCAAACCACAGGGAAAAACCTCCCAGAAAGCCCAGAAAGAAAAAAAAAAGCCAAAAACTTTTTGGGCATCCAAATTACTTCTACCCCCAGAGCTGAACAGTCCAAGACAAATGCAGGCTCTGCGGAGGGAGACATGACCTTCCTGGCCTTGTTTGCTAGGTGCTTTGCCGCGTCGCAGCATGCTCTTTACCCTGCAAACCTGCGGCTTAGAAAAGCAGTGTTTTAGGCTGCTGTGTCTTAAGTAGGACCACAGATGAAGGAGTGCAAGGTTTGAGGACCTCCCTGCTCACAGGCAGGGCCTGATCATGCATGCAGCCTGTGACTCCTTCTGCTGATGCCACCAGGACACGCCTGGCTTGAGCCGGGATGAGCTTGAACTGGGATGAGCTGGAGCTGGGAGTGAGGCAGGCTGAGCTGGGAGCAAACAGCCACAGGGTGGCTGGAGAGAGCCACCGTGATGGAGCTGCCGCCATCCCTGCCCTGCAGCTGGCAAGGACTGGCTCTTTTCCCCAGCCAGACTGTCAAGGTGACCCAAATAGGTGCTGAACAGACACAGCAGGGGGACGTAGCAGGGACAGATGCCAGGCCAGCACCGTCCCAGGTGGGAGATGCTCACTGGTCCCCCAGCCCCATGCCTTGGGCAGCAGCAAGGAGGACCCACGCATGGCCTCACATCCTCGCAGCTGCTGCTACCCAGAGAGCCGCAAGCATCCAGTGCCTGGCGCTGCCTGCAAAGCCTGTGGTGTGCCAGCACCCCGTTCCCAAAGCAAGGGGTAGAAATGGGCTCAACAAGCTGTTGGTGACCCGGCAGTGGGGCTGTGTGCATCGCTGCCCACCTCGGCACAGTGGGGCAGAGGTGGGGACGTGAAGCAGAGCTGGGGTGTGCGGGCTGCCTGTGTTCACACAGCCACACCTGGCAAGAAACGTGTTACGAAAGAGCACGCAGGGACCCGCCTCAAACCTCTGGCACAACATCACAGGGGATAATAATAATAATCATAATCATCCGAAACCCAATTAAAGCCAGCAAGCAAACAGAGCAGCAGTGATAGAGTGGCACAGAGGAACGATTAATAACAAAAGTCCGAGGTTTCAACATTTGTTTTTGTCCCATGTGAGAAGATAATGTTGGATTCCTGAGGCTCACAGGCAGGGAGCAGGCAGCGGGCAGGGAGCAGGCAGCGGGCAGGGCCATCCCCCTGGTTCAGATGCCGCTGCCCTGCTTTGGGGAGGAGGGTTGAGCTGCATGGACATCTGGGCCCTGTGGAGCAATGTCCCCAGCCCATTCCTTTCCCCAGTGATGACATGGTGGCCCTGCGATGGACAGATGCAGGCAGAAGGCTGGCACACTCTGCCCGACTCCTGCATCCAGGATTGGATGGGTTCGGTGCGGAGTTGCCATGCAGTGCCCTTCAGCACCCTCGGGAGCGGGAGCTCAGTGCCATGTGGGCTTTGTGACTCGCCCCACCTGGGAGATGGATCCCTGGCTTGCTGGAAAGCTGCTGGCTCCTGCGTGGGCAGCAGCCACGGAGCAGCAGGATCTCCCAGCCATCGCAAGGGAAAATAGCTGTGCCTTAGGAGTGGGGCCAAAGGGAGGGTGCCGAGGGCAGCGTGGGTCCCCCAAGTGCATCTCCAGCCCCTGCTGCTGGGGATGGGGTGAAGCAAGTCCCTGTTGCCGGGCACATCCCTGCCTGGAGCAGATGCCCCGGGGGCTGTGCTGGGTTGACGCCATGGCAGGGTGGCCGCAACATGCTCTGCTCTCTGCCATCTGCCACCATGGTTTTCCTGGCACCGTTTCCTGCCTGGGTTCGTCTGGCTACACCAGTGCTGCTACACAAACAGGGACAGGGAAGGTTCCCACAAGCAGGAACTCACTCATCCAGTTCATACTTCCATTTCTGGCCTGACTTGGGCTTGAGCAGACTAGCAGGCTCCCAGCTGTCCTGGGCACGGCTTGGGGGCTGGCACAGGCCAGGGGCTCCTCTGGCTCCCCCGGCTGCCTGCCCAGTGGCCTGAGGGCTGGGAGGGTCGAGCAGTGTGGGCACAGGCTGACTGCACAAGTCCCACTTGAGCAGGGACTGCTCCTGGGGCAGTGGCTGCCTGTGTCCAGGGACCTCTGAGCTCCCAGACCATTGTGTGCCACCAGGACAGGTCCTTACAGGCAATCACCAGCCTCTTGGAGCCCTTTAGCAAACTCCAGGACTTGAAGAGTGCAGCAACTGTTGTTCATTCTCCTCCTGCCCAAAGCGGGGCTGTTTGCCCAGCCTGCCCTGCCCACACCAGGCTGGACCCTCACACCCAGCCCACAGGTAGGCAGGGACCCTCTGCTCAACTGGAGGGCTGGGAGCTATGACCTGGGACCGGATCCCTGTGAGGGTATGGTGGAAATGCAAGGCAGGCAGCCGGCCCAAGGCTCGCACCGCGCTTACCAAGCACTGTGTCATGGTGTTGCTCCTCAAACCACACCAGCTCCCTTTGCACGAGGCATTCGCCTGGTTGCAGCATGGCCACCTCCTTCGCATGTCCCATGCTTTGCAGTGGCTGCCTTCAAACAACACTCGCCCTGCAGCCAGCCCCAAATTCACTCTGGCTAATCCAGAACCGAACAGAGACAAGATTTAAAAGACCTTCAGGTCCTCCCATAATCTAAGAAAGGACGAACCTCAGAGAACGTCAGACAAGTGAGACGGGGTCTCCTGCAGAGCATGGTGATGTCCTGCTCCTGCAGACACTGAGGCTCGTCGCTGGGCGATGCCTTGGCTCGTGAATGGCTGGCAGCCCCAAAAGGGTGGCTGTTTCCCCAGCAGCACTGCCGTGCCACTCAGATGGGATGCTTGTTACAGCCGGGAGTTAATTGCGCGGCGGCGACGGCTATTGTTTCTTCACTTCCTCTTGTTATTTCCCCTCTCTGCAGATGGGGAGATCACTTCCAAGCCAATGGTGCTATTCCTGGGACCGTGGAGTGTTGGCAAATCCTCCATGATAAACTACCTCCTTGGGCTGGACGACACTCCCTACCAGCTCTACACAGGTATCATGCTCACCACTCCCTCCCTGCTCCGCCAAGGGTGCGCTGGCACCGGCATTTCTGCATCCGTGCGGTCAGTGGTTCCTGGCCGTGTCTCTTCAATCCCCCACCCCATTACAGCTGGGAGGTTGTGACCTAGTCTGTGCTGCCCATCTGCAGTGCCATGTGGAAAGAGAGGTACCCCACCACAGCCCAGGGTCTGTCCACCCTCTGAGGGGGAGGAGGAGGGCATCTCACCCTGCAGCAACCCCGTCCCGCAGCGCAGGGCTCACCACCTCTGACCCTGACTGCAAGACCAGTGCTCACATCGCAAGGGCAACTCGCCCTTGTCTTCTCCCCTTCCCTCCTCATGTGGAGCCAATTAATTCGCTCCCCCAGGAGAAAAGCCATTCCCCTTCCCTCTTCCCTGCTCCCATGGATGTCATCTTGCAGCTGAGGGCAGATGTCCATGGCCAGCTCTGCACCAAGGTAAAGAGGGTTTCCAGGAGGTGGTTCTCCAGGGCACCTTGTGCAGTCAGGCCACCTCCAGAACAACCAGTCCCTGCAGAAGACAGCCCTGCTGGCATTTTCTCAAGAGGTTTCTCAAGAATTTAATAGCCCCGCTACTTGCCTTCCCCTAGCATCTCTTGGCAAGTGAGTGATGCTCCTGAGCTCCCCGGCTAGTCCCAGGCCAGCCCTGTCATGTCCATTGCCCAGCATGGATCTCACAGCTCTGCTGCTCCTCTTGTTGCTGGGCAGGGGCAGAACCCACTACTTCCGAATTTACTGTCATCATGCACGGCCCCAAGCTGAAGACTATCGAGGGCATCGTGATGGCTGCTGACAGCGCCCGCTCCTTTTCGCCCCTGGAGAAGTTTGGGCAGAACTTCTTGGAGAAGCTGATAGGGATCGAGGTGCCCCACAAACTGCTGGAGCGAGTCACCTTCGTGGACACGCCGGGCATCATCGAAAACCGCAAGCAGCAAGAACGAGGTAGGGGTTTACTGGGTTCATCTAAAGGACTCCAGAAAAGTTGTCGTAATGATGTTAGATGACAAAGACGGCTGAAGCACAACGGGGAAGAGCCCTAGGCTACCAAAGGGGTCTTGCACTGGAGGGAGGGGTGACACTTGTCTGCCCATGGCTATGGCAGCAGCAGCTGGGACCTGGGGAATATAACCAAGTGCTATCAGTTAGAGCAGCAGTTTCTGCTGTTTGGAGGTGTGACAGGTGTTTTGGCAAGGTGTTTCCTGGAGACTCCTCAGACTGTTGATTGGCTGCCTTAGCTCAGCATTTAATGCTCCGTTTGTCGCCCTTGGAGCCAGGCTTTGCCAACGGCTGGTGCTACAGCAGGGCCCAGAGAAGCACCATCCCCACAGCACCTGGGATACCAGGACAGATCAGCAGGGCTTCTTGACCCATTTGGTGTCCACTGAGGAAAGCAATGATGTGGCTGATATCTGCTCAGAGGAGCAGCAGGAATCTGTGGCCAGCAGCAGGGAGAAAGAAGGTTTGGAGGTGAGGTTGAGGGAGACACGCAGTCACATGCCCAGACACACAGGGATGGGTTTTCATGCCAAGAAACTCTGAAGTATTTTCAGCACGTGAGAAACAGGTTCTGGGCTGCATGAGAAGTCTGCTGTGTCTCACACCCTGTCCAACGCAGACAGGGTGTGAGACATGGCAGGCTCAAGGTTTATCTATCCCTTGACCTAGAGGGACTCATCTTGTGCTGGCCATTTCTGCTGGATTTCTCTCTTTCCTCTCCTCAAGGTTACCCGTTCAATGATGTGTGCCAGTGGTTCATTGACAGAGCTGATCTCATCTTCGTTGTCTTTGACCCTACGAAGCTGGATGTGGGCTTGGAGCTGGAGATGCTGTTTCGTCAGCTGAAGGGCCGCGAGTCTCAGATCCGAATCATCTTGAACAAAGCCGACAGCCTGGCTACCCAGGAGCTCATGAGAGTTTACGGTGCCTTATTCTGGAGCCTGGCTCCTCTCATCAACGTCACAGAGCCACCCAGGGTGTATGTTAGCTCCTTCTGGCCCCATGAGTACCATCCGGATACCCACAAAGACCTGTTCCTCAAAGAAGAGATATCACTCCTGGAAGATCTCAACCAGGTGATTGAGAACAGGATGGAAAATAAGATCGCCTTCATACGCCAGCACGCCATCCGGGTGCGCATCCACGCCCTTTTGGTCGATCGCTATCTACAGACCTACAAGGACAAAATGACCTTCTTTAGTGATGGAGAACTGGTGTTCAGGGACATTGTGGAAGATCCTGACAAGTTCTTTATCTTTAAGTCCATTCTGGCAAAGACCAATGTCAGCAAATTTGACCTCCCCAACCGCGAGGCTTACAAGGACTTCTTTGGCATCAACCCCATCACCAGTTTTAAGCTGCTGTCTCAGCAGTGTTCCTACATGGGAGGGTGCTTCCTAGAGAAGATCGAGAAGGCCATCACTCGTGAGCTTCCTGATCTCTTGGGAAGCATCGGCTTGGGGAAGAAGCCCAATGTTCTCTCCTGCGACATCACTGGCTGTGGCGAAACCCCAAAGAATCGCTACAGGAAACCTTAAGGTGTTCTGTAATAAAACCAACCATCCACGTGTTCCTACTGGTGAATGAGCTTATGTCTTATCTGTCCAAGAAGCCATGGTTTGTTAACCCTTTGAGTGCCACGCTGGCAAAGGCTGCTGTACTATGAGGACTTTGAGTCATTGACATCGATGGCAGGGAAAGATGGGTGGGCATAAGAAAGAGAATAAAAACTGTGAATTCCTGACATTTTATCTTTGTTCTTTCAAGTAGAAGGCAATGTTTAAGCTGTAAGTATGAGCAATGCACGGTGAGCTAGAACTGTAGCTGCTTTTTCACTGGTGCCAAGAGTGCGTGAACAGGAATTTCAGCCTCTGCATCCTTGAAGCTGGCAGGTAGCGAGAACAAGGGCACGGCGTGAGAGCACAGGGCAGTGCGGTGACACACTAACCCGAGGCATCACCGGGAGCCCCGGGGGCAAAGCGCTGAGCGGGGAAAGGGAGGCCAGGTCCCAGCTCTTGTTTTCAGGCACAAACATCCTACAAATCTCTGCAGATATTGACCTTGTTTTTCTTTCTGAGACTTTTAGGTTGCCCAGTGACTTCTCCTTTCACAGAACAGCTGAGTTGAGCTTCTGCAGCCTTCATGCGGGCATTCGCCTTACGAAGGGACTTTTGCAGGGGCATTTGTAGCTCCAGACAGGTAGCTGTAATGGACTTTACAAGTCCATGTCAGAGGAAGCAGTGGGCTGGAAAGGAGCTGCCAGCACTGGCTAGGCTGTGCTGGAGGCGGAGAGCCAGCTTCCCAAATCACAGTCCCATGAAGAATTGTGAGTAGGTTTTCCTCCCTCTGGGACAGCACAGGGACAGGGCACTTGGTGCCTGCATTCATCATTAACCTCAAAAACCTGTGCTAGCAAGTCAAGCCTGCAGATCAGCAGGGCTCCGAGGGTTAAGGGTTTGGCAGCTTGACCTTGTTCAGCTCCATGTTGCTGTTTTCTCAGAGTCAGACCCCCATGTTTTTGTGCTCTGTGGAGGGAGGCAGGAACTGGAGGGGGTCACTAGCTGCATCTTTTTTGCCCGTCTGCTGATCTGTTCTCCCTAGGACAACCCAGGCAGGTTTCTCTGGCTTGTTTGCCAAACTTCCCCCATTTTAGCCATGATTTTGTTGGCTTGTCTCTGCATCAGCACTCAGTCCTAGGAGGAGAATGAGTATTGCTTCAGAAATACCTGAGCAGGGTGAGGTTCTCCGTGGAGAGCCGTCCTTAAAACCCTGCAGTGAAAGGCAAGGGATTAGGGGTGGCCTCATCACCTGGCCCTCACGGCCAGCACAGCTAGCTGCCGAGCTAAGCACAAGCCAAACAAGAGGTAGATGTCACCCTGGATGGAGACCAGTGCCTTCGAGCCCAACAACGACCTGCTGAATGTCCTTTCTCCTTCCTCCTGCCAAATGACCACAGCTAGCGCTGCTCTCCAGGAAACTTCTGGAGCAGAGGGACTTACCTTTGACAGGAACAAGAGATGTGAAGGTGCCAGGTGAGGCAAGAAAAAGGCAAAAGGAATGAAAGACAGAAAGAAAGCTGGGAATGGAAAGCTGTGTTATGATGGGAAGAGTGTGAAGGGCAGCGCCCCTCATCTCCATGTGCTCAATGGGACATGGGCTAAGGCAGAAGGTCCATGGGAGCTCCATGTCCCCTGGCACTGAGGCCAGGCACTGCAAAGAAGAGGTCGCCTCAAGTCCAGGTGAGTTTGGGGGTACGCCGCCCCAGGGACTTCCATACTCCTTGTCTCTGCTTCAGGGTAGAACTCTTACCTTTGAACTAATGAAGATGAGACCCAAATTTCCATCCAAGCATGGGAAGGGGCACGGCTCATGCAGAGGGATTTTGCCCACAGTGCAGAGAGGACTGGAGGTACGAGTGAAGGCAAGGAGAGTGTCAGAGAAAGCAGCAGCCAGAAGAGCCTGCAGAGAAGTGATGTGCTCATGAGTCAGCACCACAAGGTCTCAAACCTGCCCCAGAGCTGCTGCCCCCACTCTGCGGCTGTTCCTTCTGCTTTCTTGTAAGTGATCCCGTCACTCATTGTTATCCCTCTCTGCCTCCCCCACTCCTCCTCACCTCTCACTTTCCTCCGCCTGGCTAGTCTGCATGGTTTTCTTAAGAGCTAATGGAATAGAAACACTGACAGAAATGGGCTAATATTGTCACTGTTCCTGCCGTCACATTGCATGTCACTGTCACAGCAAGCAAAGGTCATCAAATGTTTCTATTTGCAAGTGCCATATCGCGCCATCGCTTTCCTTGCTGCCCTGTCCCCCCAAAGCCCGTGGGCTCTGGGGTACCCAGGGAAAGACCCCCCTCCCCATCCCAGGAAGGAGCTCTGGCTCTCCCGTATGGCCTTGAAGGCACCATTGCTCTGCTCTCAGGCCGCCCCCATCGTTCTCCCCATCCCTTCTCTGTTTTCCTTTTCTTCTGCTTCATCCTCCAGCACCCATTACCCCCTCCCCTCCCTTTCTCCTCCCTTCAGCACCTGCACACCCTGTGCAAAGCCCTGGTGCACATGTCCCAGATGGGGGTCCTCTGTGACGGCCAAACCTTTTTTCCCCCCAGTACCATATGTTAGGGTTCTCTTCTCAAAGTGATGGCAGCGGTGGTCTGAAGCTGGGGCTATTTTCTGCTCCCTGTGATGCACGCTGACCTGGGTCTGTGCTGGCTTGGGGAGATGCCGACACCAAGATGCTTTTTCTCCCGCGGATCCAAGCAGCTGCCAGTCCGAGAGGACTGTGGTCCACAGCCAGCTCTCTCCAAGCTTTCTTAGGAGAGGTCTGGGAAGCTGGGGTTGGAAATGGGGAGCAAGGAGACCTTTTCATTTTGCCAAGAAACCCCAAGCCCCAACGGTGCTGGGAGGGTGAATGTCTCACCCGAGAGCATCGCAGGAGGGAGGGAGCTGGGACACAGACCCACATAGATGCCCATGATCATGTGCATTGGGATAAAACTGTCAGCTTGAACATCAACCTGTCTAATAAAACCTGGTATTTTCCAAACACGCTCCCTGGAGATGCTTGTTCTGTTTCTCCTGCCGGTGCGGTGTGAGCGCCGGGGCTGGGTTGGCAGGGGGGTGCCACTGCAGGCAGAGAGGCAGGAGCTCCCATCTCCTTCCCTGCACCCCAGCCTCGTACCCATCCGTCACATGGGACCTGCCAGCCATGCCTGGGCCATTTGGTGGCTTTTTCCAAGCTGGCTTCCCGTGCTGTAGGCACAAACTGGCAAAGAGAACCCCAGCTCCTTCGCTTTGCACTTCAGGGCAGTGCAATCCACCCTGGTGGGACAGATCCTTGCTCCCAGCTGCACCAGGAGATGCTCTTTAAACCCCCTTTGTGTGTGGTCCCCTAAACACAGCGTGATCCACCCTCCTCCTCCTCCCCTCGCAGAGGCCCCAGAGCATTTGGAGAGAAAAGCCAACCATCCCTCCACTGCAGGGGTCCTCTGGGGCCCTGGCACAAAGCCGGCTCTGATTCACCCGTGGGGGCTCTGGGAAAAAGCAGGAGCCGTGGGGCCACTGGTGAGTGCTGGCAGCCACGGAGCTCAGTCATGGCTGTGGGCCCATGCGCGCTGTGGCAGGCAGGCCGCCCCGTGACTCAGCCCTCGCTGGCAGTGCTGTGCACGGCTTGCCGCCTCGGCGACAGGGTGGGCTGGGTGCATGCAGGGATGCTCTGCGTGGTGCACGGCTGCTTCTCCCCGCTCTGGCATCACAATCACACCCTGCTTGCCCTGGCCGCTGCCTCGGGGAGACCCCCGTAGGCATGCCCTGGCTGAGCCCTGGAGATGCTGGATGTGACCTCTGTCCTCTCCCTGGTGGCAAAGGCACCTTCAGCCGGGCAGGAGCTGTGCTGCAAACCAGAGATTGAGCACCACCCAGCTCGGGGACCATGGTGAAGGGCAGGAGGTCTAGGACCATAGAGAAGGGCAAAAGCTCAAGGACCATGGCAGAGGGCAGGGGGTCTAGGACCATGGAGGAGGACAGGGGCTTGGGGACGATGGAGGAGGACAGGGGGCTGGTGACCACAGTGAACACCAAGGGCTCTCACCGGCCACCCAGCGAGAGGCAGACAGAGGCACCGTCCCACCGGATGCTGGGGCTCACGCAAACTGCTTATTATACCACTACTGCCTGGCCTGCCTGTCTGCCTTTCCAACTACCTGCCTCACTTGCTAATCAAAAGAGGTTGTTCCAAGAAAGCTGGAAGAGGAGAAGGAATGTCTCACTCAGTCGTGGCTTCCTTTGAAAAGTCTGGAAAAACTGCGGCACCTCCACATGCATGAAGGTCTGACTGGCAAGAAGCATTTTCTTTCCAAAGCTGCTGTAAAGATGTGAATCATGAGCTGGTAACACTCCTGGCAGAAAGAAAACCGATTCCCCTGTGACGTGGTGCTGGCAGTCATTCTGCTGTATCTCTTGGATGGAAGAGACATCGCTGGTGAAGAGCTGTTGAGAGCCTGGCAAGGGGAGCCTCAAGCAGGTTTCCCAAAGGTTTCCCAAAGCCCAACGGTGGCATTGCCAATATCCAAATGCAAGCCAAAGTGTTTGCGGTCCCTTTGGTTGCCCTCTACAACCTCGACCCCTCAGTGGCATCTCTGCATTTCAGGGATGAAAATATCCCATATCCCAGTGGCTCATTTGCAATGACGTTGATGTCATTTCTGGTTTTTACAGGCATCATGTTGGACATTGCAGGGAGAGACAAGGAGGGGATGCATGAGCAGATGGATTTTTCTCGCTGCAAGCTCAAGGCCAGAGCTTCTTACAGTAATGAGCCAAACTCTGCACCTCTGCAGCCACAACCACCCCGTGGCAGAGCATGGGCATTTAACCACACATGGGGAATGTGGGGATTCATTGCCCCTTTCATCAGAAAAGGACCTAAAACCTTTGGAAAGGTCTGCCAGGAGCTGGGGGGGAGCCCTGGTGCTCCACCCGCAGCATGGTGGAGGTCTCCCTGTGCCATCAGCCCCATCCAGACTGTTCCCCTGCTGTCCTGACACACCCAATGCTAGGGCCAAAACCCCACCAGACTTAGCCCCCAAAATGCCCCATGCTGTAATTGCAAGATTCCTGTGGATATGGCACGTTTACCAAGCCACTCACTCCCTTCCCAGGTGGCCCCCAAAATCTGCCACCCTGGTTCTCTACCACAGGAGCTGGGGCTGCTGCCCTCCCTGCTGCACCCACCATGCTGGTGGCAGCTTGCACGACCAGCTCAAGCTACTGCTCACAGACCCCAGAGCAAATAAAAAACCCCTTTCCATGCAATTCCATCCTTTTTGGGATCTTCAAGGTTTCTGGAGCCCAGAGGGCACCCTGGCTCGCACCATCCCCAGCCTTCCCTGGGATGCTGCGGCAGGGCCAGGCTCAGATTTCATCTGCACTTCACCACTCAGCGTTGGAAGAGTTTCAACATTAAAGCGCTGATGTGCAGCTTGTGGCTTCAGGTCATGTCAACCGAACACCCCCCATCTCAAGCCAGAGCACTATGTCTGCAGAGAGCCCCAAAATCAATATAATTTGCCCAAGACACACATGTGCGAGACACTGAATCACAAGGGCAAGTAAAGCCGTGTCCTGAAGAGCTTCCAGGTGCTTTGGGGACACCTCCCTCAGTCAATAACCATGGGATGAGGATCGCCCACTTGCAGGCTGTGAAGGGGTTGGGACCCAAAATTGGGGTTTGCACGTGACATTGGACCTTCCCAGTGGAGATGAGGTGAAGGATGGGGAGCAAGCCCACCGCTCAGCATGCCTGCCTTGGGAAGAGCCTTGGGCTGCAGACCAAGCAGTACCCCAAAGGATGGGCTGCTTGAGAGAGTTGGGAAAAGCCTGGATATTGGCCCCAAGAAGTCACCATTTGCTTTAGCACGCCTGGGTGATGTTCAGGGCAACAGGCAGAGGACCCAGGGCAGCTCGGAGCCCTGGGAAGGTTATTTTCACCCCAGGGGTGGTCCAGCAAACATAACCCTTGGAAAATGGGAGGTGGAGGGTTGGTGGTGGGTGGTTGAACCAAGAAGCTCGTTTGGATGCTGGAAATGAAAGAAGTATGAGGGAGGTGGAAAAATACAGTAATGTCCCAGCAAACCTGAGACCCGACCTAGCTCAGCCAGCCTGCTGTGACCTGGAATTATTTCGGGATACAGGGAGAGAAAATGAAACACGGGTGGGTGAGTTGATGGCGAGCAGCCACTTCCTACCCACAGGAGAAATACGGGTTGTCTGAAACCACCCTGTGTTGACAGCAAAGGCAGTCAGAGGGGATGGGAAGGGGGTGCCGGTGCTGCTATGACTTCAACTCTGGATCTAAATTCAGCGCCATGGGGAAGCCCCTTGCTTCCCAGCGACTCTCCAGAGCTGTTTGCCTGGAGATGGGAATTAATGGGGCTGAGCATGGGAACTGAGCACTCCTGGGGCTGGGGAACATTGCCCAGTGCTTCCCAGTAGCTGTGGTTAACTGTTGTTAATATTAAATTCAGCGCTTTTATGCAGGACAGGGAAGTGTTTAGGCAGAAGCCCAGCTCCTGTCCTACCTGTCATTAAAAAACATTGTAATTAAGCCCTAGTGGAAGGAAATAAGAGTAAATGCATCCTCTGTAAGTGGCTTCAGCTTTCCACAGACATCTGTATCCCACTGTTTCCTCTTCGGCTGGCTGAGCTGCTTTTGTTTTCCCTCTTCCCATGACCCGTACATTGCTTTTTCTCCTTAAATCCTACCCGCAGCTCCTGACGGCAGGGACTCGGGGCAGGGAGGAAAGGAGACCCAGCTGCCCCTGACCCATTGCAACCCATGGAAATTTCATGTCAGCGGCAGCTGCAGCCCCAGCCCCGGCCAAAATCAAGGCTGTGCTCTGGGTACTGGCACACCTAGCGGGTCCCTGATGCTCTCGTTGCTCCTTTGCAGCTGTGGCAGGGTGCAAGCCATACCCAGTTGGAGCTAAATCCTAAAGCTCTGCCAGGGAGGGGGCTTGCTGGCAAAGCCAGGTACAGGAGCACGGTGTGCCCCAGTAAAAGCATTAGGGGGGCACCAGCCCCACCAGGCTGCCAGACAGGAGGCGCTCTCGGTACCTGCTCACACTGTGATGAGAGATGCTGGGACATGGGGAAATGCAGGAGAGGTGCCGGCTCCCCGCTGGCAGCATGAAGCCAGGTGGTCCCTCCGGCTCAGCCCCTTCATCTCCACCAGCTGAAGGAGCACAGCACAGCCAGGAGGTGCCACTGACCCCCAAAATCCCCCAGGAATAGGCAGCGCCGTGGCACACCATGCATGCCAGCACTCCTAGACAAAACATTTCATCCTCCTTCAACAAATCTTTTTGCTGTATTCAAGCAGAAAACTGAAGAGATTTAGAAAGTGTGAAGAAGGGTTTAGAAACCCTGGGGGTGCCCGTAGACCCCCCCTCCCTTCCATCGGCAGAAACCCGAATGCTCTGTGCTTTCTGCTTGATGAAGGGTTGCTACTGCCCTGACATTAAGTGTTCAACAACTTTTTTCCACCTTGCAGCAGATCTGGATGGGGTTTTCAGCAGTTGAGATCTGCTTCTGCTTGAGTCAATGGTGACTGACCTCAGCCAAACACTCCCGAAGAGCCAGCCCTAGCTATTGATCCTGCAGAGCCCGGCACAGCCCCGAGCTCTGCGGCAGAGCCACAACGACAAGCGCGATCATGGGGCAAAGCAGAATAGGGCAGGGGGGTTTTGCATCACAGGACAGGGTTTTCCCATGGCGTTGTCCACCTGGTTTATTCTGGCTGCGGTTGTCCCCCAGTGAAGGATGAGGCAGGATGCTCCAGGGCAGGATGCGGAGCTGGTGGTGATGGGTCAGCCCTTGCCAGGAGACACCAAGAGGAGCCACGCCAGCAGGGGCTGAAGGGAGACCCTCCTCTGCCTCTCCCTAGTGACCGACAGGGCTGTGACGTAGCCAGAAGCCAGGCTTAAAAACTAGAGAATGCCAGGAGAGACGGGTGGGAGCGGCAGCAACATAGAGCCAGGTATGCCACGCCACGGCAGGTTAGAAACAGTGTGGCCAATGTCCCCATCTCTTCCATAGCAGGTCCTAGAACCCCTGCCATTGCCTGGGGAAAGGCAAAGAACCCAAGGTAAGACTTAGGGCAAGGGGGTTGGAGATAAAGAGGGGCAGCAAGGGAAAATAACCCCTGTGGTAAGTATGATACCGGCGCCAGGAATACCAGATTGAAAATTTCAGTTCTAGTGTGATAAAGATGATGTGAAAAGTGTCCTGAGAGCCGAAGCTGGCTTTGCAGAGCCACGAAGGACACTGACAAAATCGCACAGGGTCAGGAGGGATGGGGAGGAATGGGGGAGCACCAGGCATGCCTAAATTGGGGTAGATCTGGGACTCTGGCAGCCCCAGAGCCCGGCCGGCTGGGGACATGGCAGGTGGGGACGGCCGAGCACCGGCTCAGGGACGAAATGCGGGGGATTACAGGAATGCCCTGGCTTCACATGGCTTCAGATCATAAAGTCCCCACGCTGAATCCCGGATCCAGCCACGTACCTGGGCTCTGCCGATGCAGCAGGGTAGGGACAGGCTTTGCCGGGACCGCAGTGCCGATGAACGACGTTTTTTTCTCCCATTGCTTGCAAACATCGTCATCTTGTAGAAAAACACAAAATGCCAAAATGTGAGTCAGCTCCATGGCAGTTTGGCTTCTGCACAGAAACGAGCTGATCAATGGCAGCACTGCAGTTTGCAGAGGTGACTTATTCCTGTTTCAAGGGGGTTTCAACAAGGTGCTTCATGACATGTGGAATATACTCCCATGATATTAAACAAAAAAAATTTAAAAATCATTAAAAAATATTTTTTTTCAATTAGTTGCTTCCCATGGATGAGAGGAAACCTTTCAGTTTCAACTAGTGGTCAAACATACTTTTCTTTAGCTTTGATATACATTAGAGAGCGGAAAGAAGTGCAGGCAGTATCTTCCTACGAGCAGCAGGTTCAAACTATATAAAGGTGTTGGGTTTTTTTAAATAGCTGCTGAATAAGTTTCGCGGCCCAGTGCTGTGATCTGGCACAACAAAAGATCCTATTCACATGAGGAAGCAGATCTGAGACTGCCTCAGGAATCTTAATTCCTGAATTTCTCAGCTTCCCCCTCCCCCCCAACATAAGGAATCTCAGTGAGCCGCTTACAGAGATCATGACATAATGTCAGTTTTTCGGTAACAAATGCTATAGTTTAAACTCTACTCTGTAAACACACTTACATCTACACGTGCAAATAGTCCCATGCAGGTCAGCGAAACTAACCACGTATATAATGTTAAGTGTGTGTGAGAAGTGTCTGCAGGATTGAGGCCAGCGATTGCAAAACAGTTTAAACTATAATCCTCCATTTTCATTAGTTTCTTGAAAAACTTCTGCTGTGGGCTTGAAATCCTTCCTGTTTTGTTGAGCCAAAGGTGATTTTTCTCCCCAGGCAGCCCAAGCAAAAATCTTCCCACTGGTTTTAAGTTGCCACACTTCAAAAATTGCATTTCCCACTACGGATGTTCTGCCCGTTTCATTTAGAGAGCTCAACATTGACATCTTTTGTGTAAATAAAGCTAATTAAAAACAGTTATTATTTGCTATACATAAAAGTCCTCCAACACCACAGTCTGGTAGATTTGGCTGCTTTTGCCAAATAAAGCTTTGAGCTTTCACTACGCTGCAGAAACATTAAATACAACATTTACAGCCTACTAAGAGTTTTCTTCTGCCCTGCTTCTATCTCCTGATTTTCTGTAGGATTTAAGGCTTTAAAAAACAGATCTTTTGGAGTGCAGTGTTGACCAGCTCTTTGTCTTGAGCTGCTGCAGAGCAGCCCGGCCAGCCCAGAACATCCCTGCCATCAGCCTCACGCTGCTGCAGCACCGTCGCCACTGGGAGCATCCTTTATTCCTGTCAATGGGCTGTTTGTTTTTCAGCCTAATATATCATTTTCAAAAGAACTCAGCCCCCAAACTCTACATGTTCATCCTCTTTTAGGATGCTGAGCGGTGCAGAAGTGGTGGGCTGCAGGCAGAGACCACCTGAAGCTCCGTTCTCTCAAAGGGAGAGACATCCACCCACTAAATCATCGCTGCCGTGTGTTGCCTTGCTGGGAAAAAATCAAGGCAGCGACTCCGTGCTGCTGAAGTTTCCGTGGTTAGTGAAGCACACTGCCCATTCAGGGGAAGAAGGTGGGCTGCGGGCTGGCTGAGGTTTGGAAGATGGTCATCTTTCCAGGAGCCCTGCCCGCATTTCGGCTTTTAAGAAGTCTGAGGCTGGAGCAAAGCGATGAACTCGGTGCCTCCTGGTCTAAGCAGCCTGGCTGCATGGATAAGACAGGGCTGGGTGAAAAATTTGGTTAAAAATCTACATGTCTCCATTCAAGACAAATTGCCTCTAGAGCAGCATGGCATGTGTCTTGTGTTTGAACTGACTGTGACAAGAAAAGGAAGCAAGAGATCCAGATTAAGGGCAAATCCTTCATTAAGAGCTCAAATGGTTCAGACAAAAATCAAAACATGGCAATCATTATTTGGGTTATAATAAAATGGGATTTAATAAAGATGTGTTATGACCATGAGAGGAGAACAGAATATTTTCCCTGCTCTTTCACAAAGCCAAAACTGAGGAAGGAACTGAAATGAGGGTGGTGAAAGAGGAGAAATGAGCAGACAGGAAAAAGCCACTTAGCACAATAAATCTGCTTCTCAGCCCCCAGTTTCCCGTTTTATGGTTGGAGCCTTTTCTCTCTCTACGGCCACGCGTCTTTGCCTCCTGAAACCCCTGCAGGGATTCACAGGAGCCTGTCACATCCCTTGCAGAGGACATGCTAGCAGTTAGCACCATAGGCATGCCCCAGCATTACAGGGCAGAGGGGACGTTGTTCCTGCTGCTGTACAGAAACATCAGCTGAAGACGGTGGAATCATTTCTTTTTTAATATTTTCAGCCACAATTCAGCTTTGTAGCTCAATCAGGAGCAGGTTCTCCAGATACCCAGGAGTTTAATATTAATAGCTGAGATGTTTTGATTAGACACATAAGACACAATCTGCTTGTTTGTTTGTTTGTACTGAAGTAATACTGAGAGGCAATTTCAGCTCCTTGTTTTGTTTTCTAAGTGTTCTAGGAAATAATTTACCAAATTAGCAGACAATACGTGGGGCAGTTTCAGGCATGCGGTGACAGGATGGGGTCACATATCATAGTAGCACAGCAGCCAACTGGGTCTGTACCAAATTCCCTTTCAGAGATATCCTTTGGTAAATAACTCATCTGTCTAAATCTACCAACACAATAACCTCTGAGCAGTTCTTGTAGGTGCAAATCATGCAGAGCCTCCGAAAGCTGCAGCCTGGAGGAAACCTGTGGTAGGAAATTACTGAAAAGCCGGGGATGGGTTATGGTTTTTCCTGACTGTGTCATTAGGGGTTTAGCACGTGCCATGAAGCATGAGGGTTATTTGATTTTTGCTTATCAAGTGTGACTGTTGGTACTCCACTACCCAATTCAAGGAGATTCCTGGTTTATAAAAGGATTAGGGCCCCATTCCTAAATCCTGATTGCATCTAGCCAATAATTGCTGGATCATATCCTTCCTCCCTCCATGATCTTTCATTGTGTTCTCTATGCTGCTTTGTTTTGCCCCTCAACTCCCCTTTTAACAAATATTTGCTATGTTTTCAGTACCCCAGGACCGATATGAAGTTGTAACTGCCTTCTATGACGTTATAACTGGTTGGCTGGATGACGGGAGAGCAGGAGATGCCATCTACCTTGACTTCAGCAAGGCTTTTGACACTCTCTCCCATAACATCCTCATTAGGAAGCTGAGGAAGTGTGGGCTAGATGAGGAGAAAGCAAGGTGGATTGAGAACTGGCTGTGTGACAGAACTCAGAGGGTTGGGATTAATGGAGCAGTGTCAAGTTGGAGGCCTGTAACCAGTGGTGTCCCCCAGGGGTCAATACTCGGTCCAATCTTATTCAATATATTCATCAATGACCTGGACGAGGGGACAGAGCGTATCCTCAGCAAGTTCACTCATGATACCAAACTGACACTCCAGAGGGCCGTGCTGCCATCCAGCGTGACCTGGACAGGCTGGAGTGATGGGCAGAGAAGAACCTAAGGAGGTTCAACAAGAGCAAGTGTAGGGTCCTGCACCTGGGGAGGAAGAATGCTAGGCACCAATATAGGTTAGGGGCAGACCTGCTGGAAAGCAGTTCTGAGGAGAAGGATCTGGGGGTCCTGGTAGATAGTAAATTATCCATGAGCCAGCAATGTGCCCTTGTCGCCAGGAAGGCCAATGGAATCCCGGGCTGCATAGGGAAGAGTGTGGCCAGGAGGTCGAGGGCGGTCATTCTCCCCCTCTGCTTGGCACTGGTGAGGCCACAACTGGAATACTGTGTCCAGTTCTGGGCTCCCCAGCTCAAGTGGGACAGGGAACTACTGGAGAGAGTCCAGCGTAGGGCAACAAAGATGACTGGGGGATTGGAGCACCTCCCTTATGAGGAAAGGCTGAGCGAGCTGGGACTCTTTAGCCTGGAGAAGAGAAGGTTGAGGGGAGACCTTGTTCTTGCTTATAAGTAGCTAAAGGGTGGGCTGAAGGAGGATGGAGGCAGCCTCTTTTCAGTGGTTCCCAGTGACAGGAAGAGGGGCAACAGGCACTAGTTGGAACGTAGGAAGTTCCACTCAAACACAAGAAAAAAATTCTTTACGGTTAGGGTGACAGAGCACTGGAACAGGCTGCCCAGGGAGGTTGTGGAGTCCCCTTCTCTGGAGATTTTCAAGACCCGCCTGGATGCAGTCCTGAGTAACATGCTCTAGGCAATCCTGCATCAGCAGGGGAGTTGCACTAGATGATCTCTAGAGGTCCCTTCCAACTCTGAAAATTCCGTGATTCCATGATATTTCTCCTTCACTGCAAAGCATGCATTTTCTCTTCCCTCCACCAAAACGTATTTAACGTATTCCTCTAGTCCAGAACAGCAGAACCCAGACCTGAGTGACTTCACATTTTATTTCCACAATATGCTGCAGCTGTCAGGGCAGCAACATAGGTAAAAATGACTAGGAGATGTGATAACCATCTCTGCTGAAGTGTCATCCATTAGTGTTTTCAGCGACATTTTCTTCCCACGTTGTTCCCTGGAAACAGAACTCCGCACGTGGCAGAAACATGCATTCACGCTCAGCTTTAAACGGGATTGTTCGGAAGGTGTTTGCCGCTCTTTTTGCACTCATGGTCCATCGATAGCCCGCAAAAGTCCCGAATGCTCAGAGAGCATCAAGCACTCCATGGATATTATTTGAGAGTATCAGAATGCTAAAATTAATGTAATCTTTTCATAATTTTTAAGTACTTGAGTCTGAAGCCCCAACAATAATCTTTTACTGTAGTGTTTTTTTATTTAATAAAATCTTTAAGTCATGAAGTGCGAAGTGCAGCAGCCACCAGTTTAGAATGAAATCAGTTTTCGATCAACACAAATGCTAAATATATCACCTAGCAGTAGAATCAGTGGACTGCATTGGGCCACCTCAATTTCAGTCACTGCACTAACATAGCAGCAGTCAAATTGCCTTGTCTAATTTCTTCTTGTTTCCTCAAAGGCTTAATCCTACCACCACAGCAATAAATTGAAATAACAACTGGTTCCTGTGTTTGCAGACAGGAGAAGTATACTCTTTCTGTGCTCAGAGAATACAAGCACGTAGAAACCATCTTAAATACAAACTAAAAATTGATATAATACTTTCTCAACACCTTCCACTTCACGCTTGTCACATCATTACTAAATTGCTCAGCTATATCTGCTCTGGTTGGAGTAGCGGGGGTCATCTACAATCCTAGACAGCATCGCAGTTGCAGCCACGCAGGTGAAATCTCAGGTACAGCTGAGAAGAATGCTCTCTTCTACCCCTCCTGGGAAAAAAAAAATCACCAAAACCCCAATATTACTGACTTGGGTTATCTTTTTAAATTATTCTGGCACCCACAGTGCAGAATAACAGATTTGTAGTTAAAAAACACTGTGACAGCCTGAGCCAGGGGAAGAGAAAGTGAATCTATTCAGGCATGCGGCTGGGAACGCTCAGCTCAGATAGCGATGGCTCTCCCTGTATCCATTCCCAGCTCAGCAGCACTCGGGGTCACCTTTCCACGGCAGATCAACTGAGACAAGGGATCAAGTCACAAAAATGCCACAGCAATGTTCTTCTCCCCAGAAACCTAAATTTAACAAGGTCTTTGTGCACACACAGCAAACGTTTTACTAAGTTTTATGTTGTGTAATTCCTTGAGGCACTCACAATCCTGTAGCCAGGATTTTCTGTGGATTTGCAGCAGGTCTTTCTTCCAAACCTGCAGCGTGTGCACAAGATGATTGCATAAGCCTGTAGTTGTGCTGGTAAATTCTCATCCCCACCTCTTTTCAGTTGAATAATCCAAAACACTAAATATAAAATGTGTTGCAATTTGCAACTGCACTGCTGCAAAAATCAGAAAATGGTAAGATTGTGTGTTGTGATGTTCACACCCATTGCAGAAATGACAGTTTTTCCAAATCTCTGCTGTTTCCTTCATAGTACTGCAGGAAAATCCCGTACCAAGTGTCACCCTAGGAGGAAACTTGCCTGCAAGGTTATATGAAGGCTAGTTTAGTTCTGAATAGTTAGACTAGTTTAGAACAGTTTAGTTCTGAGGGTCCTTTTGCTGCTCCTGTAAAAGAGAACTCCCCTATCCATAAGAATCTCCCCGCAGAAACCGTGCTACGGAGACAGCTTGTCTAAAGAAGCGAGCTGTGAGAACAGAACACTGTTTCTCTACAGTGTTGGCTTCATAAACTTGATTTGGCAAGATCGCATAAGTTGTGATGTTATACAGGCAAAAGAGCATATAGGAGACCTTCATGGTTAGAGGGGAGCAGGTCGCTTTGCGGCACAGGAGAACAGCACGTGGGCATCCAGCCCTTCTTTTGGAGGAGAGGGAGGGAAAGTTTCCAGAGAAAGTAAAATACACCCAGACCTTCCCTACGGCAAAGGGGTTTTTTTCCCCCTCAGTCCAGTAATGGTTGGATATTTCACTTGCTCAGGGTTCAAAAGGGGTGACTAGTTTTTTGTTTGCCTATTAGAATGGAAGGTAAAGCCAGATGAGAGGACTTATAACAGAGGCGCCAGTGGCAATCATTTGCTCGGAGCAGGAAGAGTGTGAAGTGAAAAGCGGAAGCATTCACAGAAAGGTGGCACACAATCAGCATCTGCCCCACAGCCTCCTGAAACTTTATTTTTCATGGGTGACTTTTTGTAGTGTGCTAAAAATTACTGGTGCTACATCTGCAAGATAAAAAGCTGGGCAACTTGGGAAGGGGAGAATGGGTGAATTAACACCAAGATTATTTTTCCACTTCTTGGCCTGACTTGGAGCCACAGAAACTCCTCCCTAATTTATATCACATAGGGACTATTTTTACAAGCCTTTTCACTGCCTTCTATCTGGAAGTCCTGCTGATGACTTTACGGTGTCACTTCCCACTACTTGACTGCAACTGTTGGGTCATTTTCACTGTTTTTAGCTATTTTATGCTGTGTTACAGAGCGGTGTTATGCCATGGCAGCAAGAGTGACTCAACTATACTTTGGGAGTCTACTTTGGATGAGCGCCGCTGCAGCTGATCACAATCAGTGTCTTATAGCTTCTACCCTATCTTCTTGCCATTATTTCTTAACAGCTTAAGACTTTGCTTTAGCCTGGTCATAGCCTGCCCCTTGTCTTCCTAATTTCAATGTCCTGAGAAGCTGCAAGTAGATGGAGAGGGAGCTTGATGCTCAGCTAGTCTAGGTGACATCTCCTATTTCGAGTAAGAAAACACCTTTTTTTCTTTTCTTACAAAAAAAAAAAAAAAAAAAAAA
>VFFE01007232.1:4077009-4199926 GCA_008921705.1 Burhinus oedicnemus | reverse complement strand
GGGGAGCACTGCCCGGCGGGCGCGGGGAGGAAGCGGCGGCCAGCTGCAGCCGACCGACATGGAGGAGCGGTGCCCTCCCGGCGGGGGCCCGGCGTTCCCCCCGCGGGACTGAGCCGGTGGCCGCCCGCCCTGCGCCTCGGCGGGGCTGCGGGAGCGGGGCCAGCAGCCCCGGCCCTGCCCGGCCGGCGGAGGAGGAGGAGGAGGGCGGGCGAGGCGAGGGGACTATGCGGGGGTACCCGCGCCCCAGCGCCCTGTGTGCCGAGCCCGGCGAGCGGCGGAGCGCCGCGGCGCTGCCCGGCCGCCCCTCCGCCCCGGCGGCGGGAGGAGACTAGAGGCGACTGTGCCGAGGAGCCCCGGTGGCTTTCCCAGCCCGAGAGACCCAACTCCTGAGCGGGCTTTTCAGGAGGAATTGACAACATGGCTTCCCCACCGCACCAGCAGCTGCTGCATCACCACAGCACCGAGGTGAGCTGCGACTCCAGCGGGGACAGCAACAGCGTGACGGTGAAAATCAACCCCAAGCAGCACCAGGGCTGCTCCTCTTCCAAGCACTGCAAGTACAGCATCTCCTCCAGCTGCAGCTCGGGGGAGTCGGGGGGCACCCGCCGGGCCGGCGGAGGTGGTGGCCGCGGCCCCGGCCTCCGCCGGCAGAAGAAGCTGCCGCAGCTCTTCGAGAGGGCCTCGTCCAAGTGGTGGAACCCCAAGTTCGACTCCAACAACCTGGAGGAGGCTTGCATGGAGAGATGCTTCCCACAGACCCAGCGCAGGTTTCGCTATGCCCTCTTCTACATCGGCGTGGCCTGCCTGCTCTGGGGCATCTATTTCAGCATACATATGAGAGAGAAACAGATTGTTTTCACGGTGCCAGCTCTGTGCTTCCTCTTGGTATGCGTAGCCTTTTTTGTGTTCACTTTCACTAAGACTTACGCCCGCCATTACGTATGGACTTCGCTGATACTCACCCTCCTGGTTTTTGCTTTGACTCTGGCTCCGCAGTTCCAGGCTCTGAAACCTGTCTCAGCAAGTGGTGATATGTCCAATCAGACTCCCCCGGCAGATCCCACAGACACTTGTCTTTCTCAAGTAGGCAGTTTTTCCATGTGTATCGAAGTGCTCTTGTTGCTTTACACGGTGATGCACTTACCCTTGTATTTAAGCTTGTTTCTGGGACTGTCGTACTCTGTCCTCTTTGAGACCTTTGGTTATCACTTCCGTGATGAGAATTGTTTTACACCTCTCGGAGCCGGTGCGGTTTACTGGGAGCTGTTGAGTAAAGCCTTCCTGCACATCTGCATCCACGCCATCGGTATTCATTTATTTATCATGTCTGAAGTCAGATCGAGAAGCACATTCCTGAAAGTGGGGCAATCCATCATGCACGGAAAAGACTTGGAAGTGGAAAAAGCCCTGAAGGAGAGAATGATTCATTCTGTTATGCCAAGAATAATAGCCGATGACTTAATGAAGCAGGGGGATGATGAAAGTGAGAACTCCGTCAAACGTCATTCCACCTCAAGCCCCAAAAACAGGAAGAAGAAGCCCTCCATACAGAAAACTCCCATAATATTCCGTCCTTTTAAAATGCAGCAGATAGAGCAAGTGAGCATTTTGTTCGCAGATATTGTTGGCTTCACGAAAATGAGTGCCAATAAATCTGCCCACGCGCTGGTGGGACTCCTGAATGACCTCTTTGGACGTTTCGACCGGCTGTGTGAGGACACTAAATGCGAGAAGATAAGCACTTTGGGAGACTGTTACTATTGCGTAGCTGGCTGCCCGGAGCCCCGGGCAGATCACGCTTACTGCTGCATCGAGATGGGCTTAGGTATGATTAAAGCCATTGAGCAATTTTGCCAAGAGAAAAAAGAAATGGTCAACATGAGAGTTGGTGTTCATACTGGAACAGTCCTGTGTGGCATTTTGGGAATGAGGAGGTTCAAGTTCGATGTGTGGTCCAATGATGTAAATTTGGCCAATCTGATGGAGCAGCTGGGGGTGGCTGGAAAAGTCCATATTTCAGAAGCTACTGCGAAATATTTGGATGATCGTTATGAAATGGAGGATGGAAAGGTGATTGAGCGAGTTGGTCAGAGCGTGGTAGCCGACCAGTTAAAAGGTAGGTGCTTTTATTTTGTGCTCAGTCGTTTGTTTGTTTTTCTTTTATGAGGGAAAATATGTTTTCCCTAGTGTGTGGTTTGTGCTTGCTGACTTGCAAATTTAACGTGTTTTACATTTAACTCCGCATGCTGGTGATCACAAACACCGTGGGAATTATGGAATAAAAGATGCCATGGAGATTAGTGTGAAAGATCTTCTGGGGTACTCAAAATGTACCTAGACTTCAAAACTCCTTAGTGCTCCTTGTGAGAGTATCACATCGTAGGGAGGAGAAGGTTAAAGTGTTTGCTGTCTGCAAGAGGTTTTTGTTTTACTGTTGTGTGTCATCCTTTAATTCAGTAAGTAAACTTGGTAATTGACTTCATGTGCCATACATAGAGCATATGTGTTTTGCAAAATTATGTATATCTGTGAAAAGTTTTTTTTGGCATTGGGAGAGTTGGGACTGCGAAGGCATTTGGGAAAAATGACAGCTGGATTCACAGAAAGAAATGAGTGCTGTAGATTTGGCAGTTTGATATAGCAAGTTGTTACAGTTTGAAGTTAGGCTGGAAAAAGTTACTCAGGTGGTTCAGTGAGCTGGCAGATGCTCTCATTTCTGCAGCTCTAATGATTTGGGGATGAAACTGCAAATTTGCCATTCAGAAAAGAAAATGAGGGATCCTTCGGTTCCCCTTATGGCTTGGCTAAGGGTCTGATTTTCATTTTTCTACAGAGTATTCACTTTGAAATGAAACCCTTGACCGCTTTCTAGCAGGACTTTGAAGCATGTGCAAGAGGGATTGTACGTGCTTAGGGTTTAATTGTCTCTTTAGTAAAAGCTGTGTCTCTAGTGCTGTGCCTTTGTCTCGCGGAGGTATGGTTGTCTGCAGTGCTTGTAGTCCAAGGTGGGAGCAGGTGAATCAAAATGGGAGCAGAATATGTTCGAAACCCTTTTATGCTATGTGAGTTTATTCGTTCTGTTTATAAATGTACCCATTTTTATGAAGAATGTGTTGAAAAAAGAGTGAAAGAAACTGAAGGAGTGATAGGACCACATTGTGATGGAGGAAGGAGATATTTGTTGCAACAAATGGAAAACGAGGCCAGGATGGTAGTAGAAAGGTCAGTGAGTAAGGATGGAGGGGACAGTATTGCAAAACAGTGGTGGAAGTGGTAATGGCAGGCCGCTTGCCTGTGGCAGGTGCTTATTTTGATGTGACACAAATACTTATTTTTGGTGAGCTAGCTGTCCGCATGCATATGGCAATAGGGCTGAAATGACAGGCTTACGGGGAGGAAAAATATTGACAGTGACATTGGTAGCTGGAAGCCATAGAACTGTAGCAGATGTGTGTCCCTGGGCTTCGGCTTTCTGTTAAGCCTCTAAAAATACAAATTCAGTTAATTTCTTTGAAAACTGTTGACACTGATGTATTTCAGTGGAAGTGTGCTTTCAAGAAAAAAGGATCATACATAATCTCTCTGTTACTCTAAGCTGAATCTTGCTGTTCTGGTGAAAACAAATTTAATACCTTGTAGAGAAACAGCCCTGCAATGTGTTTAAGTTCTGAATTTCCCTCTTCCATCTACCTTAACAGCCAGATGCAGTGTGAAGGCTATGTTGTAGCAACAAATGAAATTAAGTATTTTTGCTAAATTTGTAACTACTCGATAACATGAATCACAAAGTGACACGAAGTTACTTGTGCAGACTGGCGGTACTGCTCTTAAATATTTTTATTTATTTGATTATCTTTACTAGGACATCACAAGAGCACCGTGTAGAGCAATTATACCTGTGCCAGGAGTGGTTTTCTCATGGTCTTTCTCAGACTTCTGTTCTGTCCTTGGTTACATCTATTGCGAGAGGGCATACGTAGGCTGCTGCATCTCACCAGTACAGTGGTTCGGATTTTGCAGCTTTGAATGCCTTCCACAGGTCCTCCTGTAGCCAGGGCATGACAGAAGAACAAACTGAAATGCAATCTAGATAAGATGAAGTATGCTTTGTGGACTGACATTTTAATTGTCTCTTCTTACCTTGAAACCTAGCTATGAAAGCAATTAGAACATGTGGTGAGAATGACTTTATTAAGCAATATGGATTGGGTTGGGTTTTTTTCCCCCTCTCCCTTCTGTAATTTGTTGCAGAACTGTAATTAGCTTGCGTTTCTTATCAATGTTGTATATAGTAATAGAAATCAGAGTCTGTGTGTACTTTTAAACCAAGCAGACCTCTACCATGACCTTTATGTGTAGGTCTGTGGCACGCGTAGTCCCTTTCCCTCCCTTGCCCAGACCCTCTTTGGCACATGGTGGCTGCTACTGAGCTGCCTCAGTCCTTTGTTCTGCAGTCAGATTACTTGGCTGATAGGTAAATGGCATCAGGAGGGGGTGGGGGGGAAAAAACGGCAATGATAAAAGCAATCTAACAGCAGTGCCACAGGCTGGTGTCTGGAACCTGCTGCAGGGGAGGGTTTTGTTAAGGAGCAGCTCTGAGAGTTAATAGAGTAAACTGAGATTTTACCTCTTAATTGTCCTCTGCCAAGCACCTGCTCAGTTTTGTGAACAGAGGTGCTGTTAGAAGGTTTTGCTTTACTATTTTCCCTGAGAATTCGTTGATAGTAGTGATAAAGAAGAGGAAGTTTGTGGTTGTTTAATTATGTCATACATCATACTCTTTTCAAGTATGAAAGTGCTGTGGAGATAACAGACGTAAGCTTTGTTTCCCTACCAGTACTACACTTCTCAGCTTCCTTTCAACCTTTGGTATCTTAATGGTAGCCCATTTTTTATGTTGTATGTCTAGTATATTATCTCTTAATTGTCTGAGCTGCCACAGTAGTCATAGCTATCTTTCTGAGGCTAAGTCAACATGATCAATTAAACTCTTTATGGAGCAAAATGGGAGGTGCTGGGAACTCGGTGTCCACATTATGCATGTTTCAGGACTTTTACCTAAGACTAGTTCTGGACTGGGTCTTTGGACAAAAGTACCTCTGCAGTTGGAGCACATCATGCGTGCTGCCGGAGCGAGCCTTTTGGTTTGGTTCACCCAGAAGGAATATGGGTACAACTCTACAGTGTGCACGGAAGCAGGATACATAGGAGTGAATTGGTCAAGCTGTTTCAAAACTACGCTCCCTATTCCATTTGAAATACTAATGTACGTGTACCCTGAGTTGTCCTAGTGCTGCTCTCCTTAGTTTTTGGAATGGACAAGGCAAAACTAAATTCCTCTCCCCCTGTGCTGTTTTGTGCTTCACTGAAATCTTTGGATGGAAATATCTTTTCTTGCTCCTTTGATGCTTCCTTGGCCACATATTGGAAGAAGTGAGGCCCTGGTATGTTCCCTCCTGTTTCTGCCTTTGGAATTCAGTAGATAGGGTCTAAACCAAACCAATGAAGAGAGCGAGTCATTGCTGACCTTACAATGTTTTTTGCCTGTTTCTGACTGCTCTTTGTTTTAAGATTGCTCAGGCCATCTGTTTTCACAGTGCCTGATCCCCTTGGATGTGAGGGGAGTGCAGGAGAGCAGTGCCGTGGTGAGTTTTTGTTTCTTTGTTTTTTGAGGTCCACAAATAAACCCTAGACATCAGTTCAATTGTATCTTCTATAATAATTTCTCCATAGGATTTGAGACAATTCACTTTTTGTTTTCTTGCTGAGCTTCCTAGCAAGTAAGTTTATTGAAGACTATGAGATACTGAGAGTCATGTAATACATGTTAATGTGTCCCTTCTGGACTCTGTGGAGTCAGAGATCTCGGGATATAAAAAGTTCTGCTTATGGAAATATTTTTGTTTTGCTCTGTTCTTCTTGGTTGTTTGCATTTCTCTTTCTTGTTACTTAGGAGGTTACAATATTGCTATTTGCCAGCCAGAAACTCTTCCAGAAATACCAGGGTCACTGGCATCTCTTTTTTGAGTGCTCAAAACATGTAAGCATGTTGGGACAAGAATACTTTCTCTGTGTTTATAGAGCATAGCACAGCGGAACCATGGGGGGCATTTGTATGTATGCTGATACTCTAATGAGAGCCATTGTTATTAAAGTTCCCGTAAAAAAAGAAAAAAATTAAAAAAAAAATTCCCAAACTTTCTGCAGCAAGACACCTCCTTGTTCAGTTTGCCTCAAGGAATGGCTTTATCACTGAATTTCTGTTAGAAGCCCTTGAAGATACAGACATGCTTTTCTCTTGAATTTTGCCATTTGCTACATTATGGAAAAAACATAAGTGGATCTTGTGCACTCTGTCACCTGGCTGACCAAACCAAGGAGGCGATGGCTTCAAAGGGACGGTCAGCTTTCGCAGCACTTACTGCCTGAAAATCCACCGGTTCACCTGTGGCAACCGGTGGCCGTTCCTGATAAAGCCTATAAAAGATCTGTAGCTTACTCTATTGTCTTGCACTGTTCTCCATGTTCCTTTTAATATCTCCTTTACTTTTAATAATTTTTTTTAATACAGCAAATCCATTCTAAAAATCACCATTTTGCTGGATATTGAAACATTTTAATGTAATTTAAGGCTATTATTTCTCCATAAATAGCCTAGCTCTTTACATGGTGGCAACTTGCGACCTGCGGGATGCTTTTCCCTTGGCAGACCACGGGATACAGCTCTGCCTGGTGACTTGGTACTCTGCTGCTTCTTCAGGTTTGGGTTACAGGGAGTGCAGTGCGAGCATGCCTGAAAGGAAAAAGTCTCAGATGAGGTTATGAAGAGATAAGTCATTGGATTTTCCTTCCCTTCCTCCCCTCTGCGGCTGATCAGGGGGAGACCATGGTTACACCCTGACAGCAGTGGAGTCTTCCCTACCTGCCCCATCTTTTACCAGACCTGCTCGCAGAGGACCCATAGCTGTCCTGTGCTTCTGGAAGTTCATAGGTAGATGAAAGATAAGATGAAAGTTTTCCTTAGCTTTTTGAGCCCAGCTTGCTGGGTGTAGTGTAAATCTAGAAGGCGTGTGCTCGTGCCAGCAGGATAGCTCTGCAGAGAGCTCTGCACAGACACAGTTTGCCCTGTGGCTTGGCCGAGAGCAGTGTTAGTCTCTAACTAGTGGGTGTTTTTGGGATGAGGGCAGGTGGTTTAGGTGCTTGTCTAGTTTATGTCTTGGCAATCGCTGTGCAGGTCTGCCTGTTTGGCCTCTAGCTTCATCATGTTCAATAAATGTAGATCTCTAGGTACTGGCTTTTTATGTTTGTTGAACTCATTTGTGACAGACATTGTAATTCTGGATTTCATGTTTTCCAGTACTAATCTGATGGTTAGGCAGCAATTGATAGAGAACAAATGTCAATTTTTTTTAAAGTGGTAATGAAGTAAGCATGTGAACATACTTTCACTTTCCCACGAAACAGAATTCTGAGTGCTGACTGAGACAGAAAATTTTAGTGAATAGTCAGTTTATCAATTTTACATAGTCTGACCTACTAACAGTTGTTACTGAGGTAGCGGTTCGTGCTCTTGTTTTCAAGTGTGAGACTGAAAATACAGTATCATGCACAGGTTAACTTCACTCCTGTATTTAAAAAATGAAAAGTACTCAGTGACAGATAAAGAATTATAATTAGAGGTAATTTGCATGAAGGCATATTGCCAGGAAGAAGTAAATTCTACATTGATTTAACATTTTGACATGATCTGTAATTTTACCATGTAATAGCAAAAAGAAGAGGAGGTAAATAGTGAATATAGTTGCTCAACCTGGTTCTTATCAAGTCTTCACTTGGTGAAGATGTGTTTCATAGCTATAAACAAAAGAAAGAACTTTGTATGAAAACCTAGTGATTATTGAGCTTTCCAAATATCTTACATGATACAATGACATAACTTTCTGAAAGTAAATCTATGTATTTGTGCATTCATACTGATCAGCTTTAGTGCCAGGTAAGTTTTGTGACCTCTGCAGAAAGGTCACAATTTCTACAAACTTTGAGGAGGATTTGCTGAGTTGCTCTTGGTTTTGTTTGTGCAAGACCAAGTAGAAAAATATCTGAATTAAAAAAAATATTCACGCTTAAGCTGGTTTTATTGTTTAAGGGAAACTCGGATGTTGGCTTTTGAGGCTTTGAGTTTTGATAACATACTTCAGGGCTAATTTGACTGCACACAGTGAAAAATAATTTACAAGCATACTTAGTACCTATGTAAGATTCTCCACTTTGTAGAGGATGGAGACTGACTCTAACCATATACTTTGTTTCACAATGTGGGCTCCAGTTCCAATTTATTGTGTGTCCTGATGCTAATTAACAACTAAGTCAAGGCAGTGCTGGCAGTCTGGTTGTGAAGTGTTGCAGCTCTGCTTCGTTAAGCCCTACATAAGCACCGTAGAGTGAGATAACTTGTTTCAATAGACTTGAGACATTTATGTCCTACAAGAGTTGGAGTGAGCATGGCAGGAACAGGGCTTTATTCTAGAACATGGGAAAGATGAGGGATGAAATCCGAGGTGCTGTAATACGGGAGGGACACCACGGCTTCTGCTGCATTCAGTGATTGTCATCTGCAGAGTCTTTCATTTATGTTTCTGTCTTTGGCTACCCGCAATACAGGTGCTGCAATGTAAACAGGTACCCTACAAATAACAAGTCTGAGCTCAATTATTCCTTCTTCCCATTTACATCAGTAAATCTTCAGAGGTAGGTGGGGTACTATTTAAACTTCTTTAAATAAAAGCATTGACATGGTGGCTTTTTGGGGAAAAAGTTTGATGGAAAAGACAAAATAAAGTCGAAGACACATAATTTATATTCATATTCCAACATAAGGAGGATGCATGGTTTGAATGGGTTGTTTAAAGCTTTCTTTGCAGTTATTTCACAACATGTACTTCACTTTTCCTTCTGGCAGACAAAGTATATGAGAATTTACATTCATCACTTTAAAACAAAGTACAATTTCATTGGATTTCAAGTTGCTGTAGATTGTCCTGGAGCATTACTAAAGTCAGTAAATTAAAATTATTTTCTACCATCTACAGTTTGTGTGTAAGCTGTCACTCTCTTGATCCTGAATCACAAGCTCACTCCATCCATCCTGGCTCTGTAAGGAGAGACAGCCATTCCTCTTTCCATTACAGCTGACACTTGAAAATTCTCTGCTATTTTTAGGTGATTTTCAATCGCATTTCTGTCCTTTGAAAAGAAAAAAAATTCCTAGGCTTTAAATTTTTAACTTCCAGTGGGAGTTGCTATTGCAAAGAAGCCTCATTAACACATTTTAACAGGTTCTGTTGCACAAGCTTGCATTATTGTGATGGCTGTTTCATAGGTTTGTCAGAAATTGTTGGAACTCAATTTAGAGCAAAGCCGTGCAGGTTTTGAAACTGTAGCTGCTTGCTCCCAAGTAATAACTTGTGAAAATAGAAAGTGGCAGTTGGAAACGCAGTATAGACTGGAGTGGAATAAAGTGAAAAAGCAGTATAGACTGGAGATGGTACCCTGGTGTGACAGCTCTTTCTTCGTCCCGACGTCACGTTGGGGCACTGGTACCCTCTTAGGCAATAGGACAGATTTGGCTGCTTAGGCTTATCTTGCTAGGCATTTCTCAGTATCGGGCTGTACCAGAAACCTGTACTACCCTTCCAAGCCACATTGTTTTCATCAAATGAATATTCTCTTTCATTTTTTCCCCCCCCTCAAATGTTTTAACCCAGAGCAACAGGCCTCGATATATGGCTTTAGGGATAGATATTTTTCATGGTTCTGAAATTACTTTGCAAAGGAACAAAATGCTCTAGATACATTTCTTCAGCTAGCATCCCTTGGACCCAAAATGCCCCTTACAATTGCCTGAAAACTGTTGGGGTTTGTATTTGCTACAGTAACTTAATGTGGGAATTCTTAGCAAACCATATAAATAATAATGTTTATTTCACTGATAGCACTTACTGTTCCTCTTGTTGCACTTCTAAAGCTATTGTCTTCAACTTGACTTGATAAATTTAGAAATCACGTTATTGTTATAAAATAGCATTACTTATAAAACCTCCAAAATTGGAACAGTGCAGAGGAACTAGTGGAATAAAGTCCACTAGCTTGCCAATGGATCTTTCCTTCTGTCTGCTGCTTAACATATGCAGAGACAAGCAAACAAAGGAAAATGTCTTTTGCTATACACGTAACATCTACTCAAAGAGCAATTTGCTTTCCTTTTGCCTTCCCCCCCCCATTCAGCTGTCAGCTGAAGTGAACTCGAATTCATGGGTATGGATATCATCATGGGCTGGAAGGTTCCTGCTGGCCAGGTGATTCCTCCTTAAACCAGAGGTCTTCCCATTGCAAGGGGAGGAGAGGAGCCATGCAGAAAAAGAGCCCGAAAGAATCCAAAAACAGCTGCCTGTAACTAAGTCTATAAAGACTTAGTTTCCTTCCCATCTTGATAATTTATAGGCCTTAATAGAAAAATTGCCTTTTTTTCCTCCTGAAAAGAGAGGGAGGAGGAGAAAGTGGAAAGCAAAGCTAATTGTTAATCAATAACAACGATATTAACAACTATTCATATGTTTTAAGAGCCAAAATGGTGGTGGTTTGGTTGACTGTGCTTAACTGCACAAAAAGCAAAAAAAGTCTATAATTGAAATCAAACATGCTGTTAAATATTGATTCAGCCTACAGGAAACATAGGAAAACTGTTTCTGGTACTGGGTGCTTAATTCTTTGCATTCGTTAGATAAACAGGGATATTTGAGTCAGAAATGGAATTTTGTTATTTTTCAAATGTGCAGCTTTGATGTTTGACTTAACTTCTATTCCATATATTAGGCATATGCATCTATTTATTTATTTTCCTTACAGGGTATTACATTAGGTATGCTATTTTCAACAGGCCTCCCTGGGAAGCTTTTGCCTAGCTGTTCCCAGTAGCTGTTGAAATCAAATTCTTGCAGTCTTTAATGCTTGCTTAATGGACATGTGAAGTCCGCCCTGTAAGGTACTAAGTGTCTTTAGTCTCTGACCGACTTGGACGAAAGCACAACAGATGAATCTTTTGGAAACGCTCAGGGCCTGACAAGCCCGTGTTAAAGACAGGATGTAGTGAGGAAATGTTCCTGTAAGGGCTTTATTTGCGAAGAGACCAGGTACATTAGCTCCAAATTTCCTTTGTTTAGACAGCGTGATGCTTAGTGAGAGCTGTCTGTGTTTCTAGGAGGTCTGTGCTTGGGTGGCACTAAGAAGAAATAACCAGAGGCTTCAAGAACAAAGATGGAGAGTTTGCAGTGTTGCACATGTCCACAGTGAAATTACACCATCAGATAATCAGATTTTGATCCAAGACTTTTGTAACCATTCCCATCTATTTCAATTTTTTTTTAAACTTGGTTCTGATTCGATAACAATATGTAGGAAAATAAAAAGATTTTACTTGTTTTCCTCTGTCTATCTCCCTATTTGGGACTGACCTTGCTACTAAGATATAGGGTTATGAAAGAGATTCTATCTTGTATGTACATATAAGTTACTAATGAGACAATATGAATAATATAATAATAATAATGTATTGAATAATAAGTAAAATGTTTTACTTGCTGCTTGGCAGTGTGGCATCAACTAGAAGTAGAGAGCATTCTTAAAAATACCGCATGAGGATGAGAAAATTTATTGTAAGTTGTTTCATAATCCAATAAACTGTTTAAGAGAAACACACACACCCCATGCCTCACCCCAGGTTCTGGAATCCACAACTGAATTTTTCTGCTGAGGATGTTAAAATAGCATATATGTCTTTGGTTATGAAACATTGCTGCTGCTGGAATTTGCTGTGGATACAGAGGTAAACAAAAGGTCTGCTAGTCTTCACTGAAGTCACGTTTTCTTACCTGTGTTGAATACTTTACTTTGGTATTTGACAATAGTTTTCCACAAATAAGTCCAAAAATTTTACGTAAAGCTGTTTGAGCTATTTGTTTTTTATACATGCACATATATGTATATATATAGCATTTCAGTAAATATGTGCATCCTTAGGATGTTTCTTATGTGAAAATACTGAGTTGTCTCTGCAGTCTGTTATTTCTGAATAATCAGATGCTCAAATCGTGTTTAATCAGGTCAGAAAGTGTGCTTAATTCTTGTAGTACAGATGACTAGATGTTCATCAAATGGGTGGTGTTTTTTAATAAAAGTTTTGCTTAGCTATCTGTATTTAATAGGGAACATCATAAAATCTACCCGTTGATAATAAAAGGTGGGAGCTGCATCCAGGAGAGGTTTTCAAAGTGCGCTTGTCTTCAGCTGTGATTGCTCCAGCACAGCGTGGGACCTGCCCAGCTCTGCGACGCTGCTTGCAGGAGACCCACTCTGGAAAAGGGAGGTGTTGCCACTACAGCAGAGGTGTGTTTGAATACCATCTGCACACTCATGGTAGCTGAGCCTGTGACCTCTTGCTTTGTCTGATGGTAAGGGATGGAAAAAAAGGAGATGAAGGATGCCATTTGTTAAAAATGTGCAGGCGAGGGCTGTTGAGAGGAAGGTGCTGGTCTCTGTGCCCTGGTGAAGCACTGGGACTATGTTGTGCTTGGTCGCTTCCTCCTGCTCGGAGATAAGAGAAAGTTTGGTGACGGCTGTTTGCTGTTCAGGAGTTGGTAATGATTTTGTGTCCGTAATTGGGTACTGAAACTGAATCAGACTATAGGGAAGACATTTTTGATCAAGCACAGTGTTTTATAAGTGTTATAAGAAAAAAAATGCCTGCGTGATGTGGCTATATTTAAAATGTAGTACATCTGTTAAGTGTTTAATTCTTTCCAAGATTTCAGGAGGTGACAAAGTTGGAAATTGCCTTAAAATTTAGATTAAAATTTATTTTTTTTCCAAGTTAGGATATTTGCCTGCTAGGCTTTCGCACTTACCAGTGCTGCTTTGAAGTAGGGTATTTGATAAAAACTTAAATAAACTGCATTACATATGTATTTTAGGACTTAGATTACGATTTGACTTGTATGAGCCTAGTATCAGCCATAGACAAGCGTGCAGCCAGTATGGTCATAAATTTGTGTGAGCTGTTCTGCTGCTGCTGTAATGGAGAAGGCTTTGCGGCATTAGGTTGTGCTGACTATGTTATTTGTCTAACCCGTTTGGAGTAAAGGATTTGTTAATTCTTCCACTGCTTAGTAAGCACAGGAGTTGGACCATGCCCCACCAGTGTTTGGTGCAGCTTTTTAAACACTAAATCCTCCTAACTCCAATGGCATTCTTTGAAGTTTACAGTTAAAATTGTTTCATTTCAAAGAAGAGCCAGTTGTTTTTAATAGAATTACCAATTTATGGAAATAATGTGATGTTTGGGACTTTATGGCAACACAACAGTATGTGTGTGTGTGAAATACGTAATACTTAGTTCAGCAACTGCAGTTAATATACATTGAGTATGTCTACAGTTTATCTAAATAAGACAACTTTAAATGTAGCAAATGACTTTCACAAATATAGGTGAAGAGAAATGGTGTTCTAAAAGTCCTTGCTGCTGTATTTAGGAGATGACGTATAAAATGAACACAAAGTACAACAATTAAAGCTGGAAGCGCAGACTTTGGGATTGGAAGGAGAATGGCTGGAAGTATTTATAAGGGTTTTTATTGCCCTTTCAACACATGTAAAATTGCAACTCTGCTGCAAAGACTATTAGAAGATGATCTTATGGAAAATTAGCCAGCGAAGTGTAGCTGATACTAAATGGTCATTGAAAGGGTTAATCCTTCGATCTTTATTTATAGAATGAGGCACTTCTCAGACAAGGAGCGGTATTGAATTAATTAAGAAGTCTGTGCTGCTACCTGGGCTTCTCAGTTGATGAGGGGCTGGTGGCGCTGAGCCGCAGTGAGGTGCACTCTTGCACAGTGAAGGCAGAAAGCAGGGAGCTGGTAATGCCGGTAACATATTCCAGATGTGCTGTCCCGCTCCACGCAGCAGAGCGGGTGTGCATTGTGGGAGCAAGGAAAGAAGGGAGGGCAGCGTGAATTCAGTGTTGGGCCATAATCTAGCAAAACCAGCAAGGATCCCATCCCCACGCTTGAGCTGGGAATGGCTCTGCTAGAGCCTTGTAGGATAAAGAAATGATTTTCATTTTTTGAGCGTGGTTAGCTTTGTTTTTTTGTGATGTGACTTGCCATGTCATGTAAATTGAAGAAAACACCCAAATGCCTTTCTTTAAAGAAAGCTTAAAATAAAAGTCGATTTATATACACTTGGATGTTTTTATACTAATATATAGTGGAACCATAACAAGTAGAGGATGAAACTTTACTCTCTAGTATTTACTCTTTCCTTTCCCTTGTCAAGGGATAAAAATCTACCACACAGGCACAGTACGCAAACTGGAAAGATCCCCGGGTATTTTAATAACTAGTGTGGATTAAATGTATGTTACTTGTGCGTGGATGCTGTGGTAAAAGCGAGCCAAGTGTTCAGTTTGAACACTCTGTCTAGAGTCCCTATCTTTGGTTTCTTAATTGATAAACTCCTCATCTGTAGCTGTGTAGCCCATTCCTGAAAAAAACGTTGTTTAGACATGTGACTGGCTGAATGTATTATTTTTCTGACATGCCTCTTCACTAATCTGTCAGAGGAGGTAAGTCAGCCCTAATCGAACTCCAGTTATCCCTGTTGTCAGGTGTCTTGGTGTTTGTGTTTTGTGGTGTTCCTGCTTGTTCTAATAAAGCTTCTGGAATAGTTTACATAAGTTTTCTGTCCTGTGGAGGTTAACTATTGCTAATGTAAGTTGTGGTTTTTTGGGTTTTTTTTGTGAAGCTTACCAGACGCGTCCTGAAAATGTGACGATGAAGCGTTGGCTTGCTGTAACTGAGATTTCTACTCTACGGTCTACTATACGACTCCAAAACCCAGGTTTAAATCCCTAGCAGTCACACGTGTGTTCACTTCTAAAATACATTTGTGGTAGAATGAGTGACACGAAATGCTGGTATGTGCTGAGGTCGGGTAATGAGCTCATTTATTGATAAGAAGCTGTACTAATGCTTTGTTGACAGTGATTCCCAAAATGCTGAATTTGAGGTTTGTCCAGAAACCCAGGTGCCTGCTACTGCAGCAGAGTTAAATAGACTAAATAGTGAGTACTTAAAATTAGTATTATTGCTCTATGGGACGCAGGGTGTATTGCTTGATAATTCTGTCTTGCACACTGTTTGTCTGCAAATATTCTTTTTGTGCCAAGATAGGAATATTTTCTCATATCCCATCACAGTCCCACATTTTCTACCTATAGTATTTTTCTCCTTATGTCAAAGTAAGGGGGCATATGGGGGAGAATTGTACTTTTCCTTTTTAGTATGGCAGTGTAAATAATTTGTAAAACAATTTGTGGTCTTAAAAAAAGTAAATCTGTATTTGGACACTAGAATGAGAAGAGCTAGGGGGGACTGTGAAGATACCAGGCATCGTTGTTTCAAAAGCAGGATGAAGAATTACAGGTTCAGCACAGCAGCACTTGAAATCTCTTCACTAATACAGGAAGGTGCAGTATTTGTAAGGAAGAATGTCCACTTTATCTCCTCAGTAGGTTCTCATCCTGCAGCCCAGGGTTCATTTTGCTCTCCTGTGCCTGGGTGGCAGGTATGCGTTAGCGATGGTTTCCCAGTTGCTCCTCTGCGTCTTTTTGTTAGGTTTTCAGTTCCTGCACTCATAGTTGGACCCGAGTGTTGTGCCTCAAGACGCACAGAGGAGAAGTTGTCATGAACTGTATTTTTCAATAGGTTTTTTTTCTCGTTAATACAAAACAGATAACGATTTATCTTTCTTACTGCAATGTTATGGTAGTTCTAGAAGAAGAGAGGGTTTTTAAGTGACATTTATTTGGGAGGAAGGAAGTGATTCTTCAATGGTCTAAAGTCTTCTGATGCTGCCTGGCATTTGGGGCGATTCATGCTGTTTCCTGAAACAGAATTTAGCTTTTTGGATGTTGGAGATGGAAAGAGCATACTGCAGCAGCAACAGCATATCCAAGAGGGTTCTTGTTTTTCATTTGTAATAAGCTCTCCCCAAAGTAAATTCCAAGACCTTTAAAACACGGAGAGGCCTCTGCTTGTCCCACGTGCGGAAGTGATTGATTTAGGAAATGTACCCAGCTAATATTTGACTGTTTTGAATACAGAGACTACTTAGCGTGACTGTTCATGTGAATACTGCTTCTGCTGTGAACATATCTCCGTGTGTGTGGAAATTGGAGGTTTTGAACTATTAGTATGCATTGTACAAAAAAAATCACATATTTTTAGTTGCGATTTTATCAGCTAAGACAGCAGAGAGATCAAGTGTATAATAATAGATGAAAATCTGTAAGGTAACCGCTAATGCGATCACTTACAGCAGAGTCAGTAGCTTGTTGAGTTCCTTCATGTTTGCCTTTAAAATATACTATTATGAGATTTGGAGCTTTAATTACTTAATTTTTAAAATACATTGCAGTTTCCAATTTTTAATTTTTTTAAAAAAATCTACTTAACTAAGAAATTAGTTGGGGAAAAAATAAATTTTAAAAGAACATGAAGTGAAAGGAAGATTAATGACTGAATTTTTTTTATTTTTTTTTTTTTGTCCAGTGGGAGATGATTAGTTCCCATGGTCTTCTGAGCACAGAGATGATGGTGCTTCTCTGTTTCATGAGCTCAGATGCTGGGGTCTCTCCATGGAGGTTAGTTTTTCTTTTTGGATGCTCCTTTACATTCCTGACTGCAGATTTTGGGGACCGCATAGGAGTTGAATTTTCTCAGTGAAGCACAAGCTACTACCCATGATAACTTGTGCACTTCTAAAGAAGGATCAGATTTGCTGGTAGATCACGCTCCCTCCCCCCAAAAGACCTGACAGCTGTGTTAAGAAGTTATTTTCAGGCTGGAATGTGAAACTTGGAAGAGAACCAGACTCCTTTATAAACAAACTTAGAAGTGTGTGTCGTCTGCCTGCCCCCGCCCCCCCCCTTAAAAATGACTCTCTACTTGTAGTTGATCACATTTTAATGCTGCAATGTATTTCCCCCTTTTTATTTACTTTTTTTTAAGGTTTTGCTTATAATTCAAAAGCATAAACAATGGGAGGTAGTGGTGGACTTTGTGGTGGGAATTGTAATAACTTTTCCAATGCAAATTGCTGATGTGAAATATGTTGTGAAATAGGAAAGGTAGGATTTACAGATACCGGTATTATGGTTTCTAGCCATAGAACTGAAGAGCAAAACTTACTTCCCCAAGGTCCAGTAGCACCATGGTAGCTTTTCTCAAAATACTGTGGCTTATTTAGATAAATTTTCAGTGTTTGTTTGTTCTCTTGCAACTGAGGATAAGCCCCATAGGCATTACAGCAGCAAAATATTTAATGGGATGGAAGCTGTTAAGCGTAAATAGTTATTCCTAAATTTTCTGTTTTAATTTTTAATTATGTATTTTTAATTACCCATTAGATTGCGTCTTCTGAGAAGTAAATTAGAGAGGAATTTTGTGATGGTATTTGGAGAAACTGGGAGGCAGTGGGGAAGTGGAAATCAAGGGGATGTTGGTTGACAGTGCGAGGGAAGAGATTATAAGAAGCTGGAATCTGTAGAAAACTAATCCGAATCGTTTTTGTGGGATTTCTTGTTTAGTCCTTAAATCTCATAAATTTTGCTTCAGTAGTAGGAGAAACATAAAAAAAAGATGCAAACTAAATGGAGAGAGTCCATAAGAGAGCAACCAAGATAGATGTCTAGAAATGAGCAAAGGGACCGCAGTTGTTTTAGTGTGGAGTAAAAAGCCGGGTGGGTGAGATAGCCGTGCTCTTCAGACGTGGCAAAGGCTGCCGGCTGAGAGGAAAGGAGCCAGGGCAAGAAACCCTGGACTGAAATTGCTGCAAAAGCACTCCGCATGTTGGGGCGGAACAACAACAACTGAAGTAGTTAAGGAACTATCTGTGGTAGACTTTGGAGTTCTGGCCTGGGGCAGGTGAGTGCCTGGACTGCTCAACAGTCTCTTCATTTATTACTTCTGTGAAGAGAACTTACCACCTTCTAGAAAGGATCAGAAAGCTGTGAATGGTGATGGATTGCTGCCGTAACAGCTTAGCTGTGCCACTGTAAATAAAGATGCAGTATTTCAGCAAGGTGGCATTAAAAGAATTTTAATCCTCTTTTTGAATAATTTGGTGTAGAGCTGTTGCTGATTTACTGAGGTTGGGGGAGATTGTTGTTTTGGGGTTTTTTTTGTGTCATGAACTGTGTGACTTGTCCAGGACACAGAATAAAAGAGAATTGCTCTGCCTGAAGTGGATAGAGATGATCTTTGCTGTCATCAAAAGCTACATGGAGTAATAATGTGACGCTAAAGCTATGCTTTTCCTTTCCACGAAGGTTTAGTACCCGGCAGCCTTGGTAGCCCAGCACGGTTGTGCGTTCCCAGAGGAGCCCAGGGGTGCACATGGATGCAGGTTTGCCCATACAGGTTGCAAGATGGTGACCCAGATGTGTGTTGGTATCATGGTGCCTATTTCTGAAATGAAAATGTGGTGTTGAACATCTAATTCTACTCTTGCCCTCCCTCCTAATGACAGCAGCTGAACAAAGCAAGGTGCATCATAGGGTTGGTGTTCCTTTTTTTTTTTTTTCTTTAACACTTAATCAGTCTCTGCTTCTTATTGCCAAGGTTTTTACTATTGGTAGAAATTCAACATGCAATGATATTCATATTTATCTTTATATGCACACATGTGTAGGTATATAAATAAACACATTGATTCTGTTAGTTCAGAACTGAAAAAAAATATCCTGCAAACTAATGTTTCTGGGGGTTGTTGTGCCTTTAATGTGAAAGCCATTGGATGCTGCAGCCATATAAAATGCCAACATAGAAGCTTGATCTGTCTTTACGTTGTAGCTGTCAGCGAGGTGGTGCCGCCGCTGCAGAGGCAGCCTGTGTCCCTGGCAGGTAGATGTGACAGTCCAGGCCAGCGCTGCCTGCGCGTGAGCAGTTCCGGCTGTTACAGCTTCTCTTTCTCAGCTTATCTATGTTTGCCTTGGCCAGCCGGATCCCATTCCATTTCAGTTAGCCAGGGCTTGGTTCGCAGCGCCGGTGATCCCTGGTCTGAAGGTGGTTTTGTTGTGGGTGCACTTTTATGATAAGTCTTTGTGATTAGAAATGTATTTGTTGTTGGAAATTATTCCCCTCTGGTCTGTGAGCCTTGCCGTAACATTTCCAGGTCTGTTTAACTGGAAACTTCACTCATGCTGTCTAAACTTTGCAAAAACAAACCAGATGTAACTATTTGGAAAGGTGGTTGTGTGAGTTGTTCGTTCTGTGTATTTTCCAAATTTATATTGCAAACAATAAGATGAAAATGAAAAAATAGGTGATTAGGGTGAAAGTATGAGCCATGAATAGTAAAAGATCCATTTCCTCTTTAGCTTTGTGTAAAAAAGAGCACATGTGTGTCATGAAACATTCTCAAATATTTTCTCTTCTTACTTCTTTTTTTTTTTTTTCTTATCTCCCACTACAACTGTATAGGCTTGCTTATTGATAACCAAGGTAGTAAGTATCAAAGCACACGTATCAAAGATTAAGAAAATAAACTTAACTTTTTGATTTTGCCAAAGTTGACAAGTGATGGAAACAATATGCGTGTGTGAGAAAACATTCTCTGAGGTTGGTGAGCCTAATGTCTATTGGAAATATTTCAGACTTAATGCCTCTCTCAACTATGAGGGGAGACATCAAATAATTAATTTAATACCATGTTAGCAGTTCACTCCTTGCAGTTATCTACAGGGAGACTAAATAAAAATACCTTAGAAAAAGCATGTGACTAAGATCAAAATATCCTTAGGGGAGGATCACTTCAAGGGCTGTTTTTAGGTACCTAAAACTTGAGACTGTCCTCTCTCTGCCCCCAGTTTGGTTTTGTATGGTGTTTTGGTTGGGGGTTTTTGTGTGTTTTTTTTTTTTTAAATCAATTCTGTTCATTTTCATAATCAGGAAAATTGTTGCCTTGAAGTACTAGATTTTGAAGAATCTCAGGAAGTTTTAGGGAATTGTGTTTTTTATATTAATCAATTTATGCCAAGGCTCTTACCTAAGAATTTCTTTGCATCTGTGTTAGTTTTCATATATCTTTAATTTTCTTGTTAAATTGCACAGGGCCATGTTTAGTACGGAAAGGCTGCCAATGCATGTTTGTATCCGGTTTCCTCAATAATTTGTTCTGTCTTTGAGTTTGCAACTTGAGTCTTTTATTTGCTTTTGTTCAAGTCTGATGTAACAGCACCAGATCTAATTATTTAAATTTCCCATTTTAAACTTCCTTATAATTTAAACATTTTCTAGTACATTGAACTTTGATCAGTCTTGAACTTATCCAGGGTATACCTTGCATTTAATTTGCAATTTGAAATCACAGTGGGAGCTGTGTCTCTAACTCAGTTGGATCCATCTGTCCGTAAGTTGTGGAAACAATGTTTTAAGCTCCAATTGGGGAAAAAAATCAAAGTGTAAGTATATTTTGCTGCCTCACTGCGGCTGTTTTTCTAGAAAGCAAGCTGTGTCAAGCAATTTGAAGTCCTTACTTATTTGGTACAGCGTGTTCCCAAGAAACACCAGGGAGAACTGGTGGCCTGTTTCTCCAGTCTCCCACACGTGTGGGGTTGATGCGGTTGGGATAGACCTGAGATTTAGTCCGATAAACTAAATCCTGTCTTTTGACAGAAAGGAAACAGGCCTTTTAATTTCTCTGTCCAGTTGCCGAACACAGGGTGTTTTTTTTCAGTATTGCTGGAGTTGGACGTTGTTTGCTGGGGGACAAGAGAATGCCCACCAGGCTGCTGCTCAGCCTGTGCTGGTGGTCCCGTGGTGCGTTTCTCTGCAGGATTTTCCGTTACAGGAGGTTACGTGTTTCCCTTCAGTGTTCTGCAGTTTTCCCATGTCCATAAGCTTGGGCAAATAACTAACCAGCAAAGCTACGTCCCTACAAATCGTCCTCCAGGTTTGGCGTTAATGCTCCTCAGGCTATATCACTCAGTTGCTGCTGCTCACTTGCACTCCTTTTCCTTCCCTCCTTTGCCAGCTCTCCTCCTGTCCTCTCATTAACGTAACTTTTATTCAAATTAAATTAGGGAAACACGAGGGAAAATGTGTACATTTGAAGAGGCTGATTCTTCTCTGCTAGTGCAGTATTTGTTGTTAAGTGCTGCTTGGAGTTTGCCTCTATATAAAATTCCAGCTTTTGCTTTGTTTTAGGAGAGAGGCAGAAGCAAGATAAGGGCTGTTTAAGTAGAGGAGGTAATGAGGCTTTGCTGCTTGTCATGTCATGCAGACAGTGTTCATGTGGCTGCATGGGTTTTTTTGCCTGCCCCCCTCCATGTAGATTAGGATCGTTGAATCGCCTTGGCTTCCCAATTGCTGTTTGGAAAATTTGTGTTACCTTCTTTAATAAAATCTTAGAAATGTTTTCCTTCCCTGCCTCCAGCTTCTTACTTTTCTGCATGCCTCTTCCCTTCCTTCCAGTCCTTCTTTCCAGCTTTCCACTCTGAGATTGAAGCCACAAGAAAGGGTTGATTTAGAGTTTGGTACAACTGAAGGAGTGAAAAGCCGAAGCAAAGGGAGTAAATGAAGTAATGGGAGTAAGTAGCCAGGGCAGGATGGTTGGAAACTTGTGCAGCAGATCTGCTGATGGACAGGTGTTTGTTGTTGGTCTGCAGCAGATCTGCTAGAGGGGTTTCCCACTTCCTCCCGTCTCTCGTTTTCTTCCTTGTAGTTGTCGAGTTAATGTGCTCATCAGGACAAGTTTCCCGCAGAAACAGCCACAAACTTCATTGAAAGGGTCATAGCCATCCTTTTAATTTTATATGGGCTGTGATCTGGAACATTATGCAATCTCGCCGTTCATGAATTGGCAGTGAATCTCCAGGCCGTTCACTCTTCAAAACCTGTTTTAGCTGGTTTTAATACCATGAAAATTTAAAGACGCAAATGACAGAGTAAGTGGCAGAGTAGCCGAGCACTGTGTTGGTTCCTCTGCAGGAAAGGAGCCCATCTCTGGTGGGCTAGGGAAGCGCCAGTAAACCTTTTTCAATCCAAGTAGTTTGTTTTAACTCTGGATTGATGGGATTTATAATAGAGTAAAACTGAAAGTAAGGAATACAATATCTGGAGCATCTCTTTTGCACTTGGAAGTAAGTGAGTACTAGGAAGGGAAGAACCAGGATGACTATGGGGAGAACAGCTTGCCCAGGGATGCCAGCGACACAGGATGAAGCCCAGGACGGGTCCTCCCTGCCTTCCCCCTGCGCGGACTGCAGCCACCAACTCAGGGGACCATAAAAGGAAACAACATTTCTTGTCAAAATACAGCTGTCCAGCCTGTTTGCTTTCTGGGAAAAAAATGTCCAGTAACTCTGCTGATCCAGCCTTGTGATGTACAGATTAAAAGTATAAACATTTACTTACTCTTAACTAGAATCCTTGGCTTTTCAGAACCCATAGTGCAGGGAAATAACATAATGCTGCTGACTGATGAATGGTCGCCATGTAGCGATGTAAAGCCTAGACAGGTTTAAAGTTCAAAACAGTTTGCTTTTTCTTTAAAAAAACAGTCTCTTATTTTATCAGGAGAAATACAGCAAACAAACTCATTATTTGCAGAAATCATGCGTCTTTGAAGTAAATTCCGTTTTGAATGAAAAGTAATAGATTTTTTTCCTCATCATTTAATTTGAATTATTTTATAACGCTTTTCCCTTATTGCTCAGAGAATTTTACATTTCTATAGGCTCTTTAAATGGTGCAAGAAAGTGTTCTGTTGGCATATAATGTAAACTAAGTGAGTGGGAAAGTAAGTATTTAAGGCTGACATATTGAAGTATAAATAGTGGTTACGGTGTGTAATGTTTCAATTGTAAAAATATTTCTCGAGTTCTGTTAGTATGCGCTATTGCTTGTTAAAATGCTTGTGTTTTTTAAAAGTTGCATTTATATTTTGGGAAGTATATCTAAAATTGGTCACAAATAGGTTGTTGATGGCCGTGGTGCCTCAAGATCCCTTACGCGTTTGTCACTCATCTCCTGAGAAGGTCTGATCCGCTTGTCAGCCAAGGCAAATTAACAGGCGGCGAAGTTTATCATTCCCAGAGGTTTATCCATATTCCAGGCTGGATTTGGAGCTGTCTGTCTCATCCAAAAATGAGGAAGATGGTGGGCAGTGGGAGCTAGCTTCAGCAAATGCCGCTGCTGGGTCAGCTCAAAGTATTATAGCGTTCTGCCTGGCTGCTGGCGTGTGCAGTGCTCCCTGGGGAAGCTTCTCCACCGGATTCTTGCCTGGCCCCTTACAGGTGCTGTTAATTAACTTTTCTCACTTCGGGCATCTTAGCAGGCAAGCGGAGTTTGGTTTTGCTCCCTCTCTTTGGAACTTGATCTTTAGCACTTGCGTTTTGCAAGAACAGGGTATTTATCGTACCTTGTCTTGAAGTACCTTGTCCCGTGGCCTCAGTTGAGGGACTCTCCTCTGGATTTCCTATTCTTGTGGATTTAACAAAGATTGTAAGTGTTGTTTTAGCACAGTTCTTGTGTTTAACAGTAATTATACAAGCTTTACTGTATCCTGTCTGTGTCATCAAGACTGGCTGGCTTCCACGTGGGCACGAAACGAGTGAGATGGAAGCTTTTAGCATGCTTTGACATTGCACAACAGCTGTATGCTACTTAAAGCTAAAGTTTAGCTCAGGCTGAGCCAACCTGACATCTGAACTTTAACGTGTTTTACTTCAGAAATAATATTACAGGGAGGCGTCCTGCTATTGAAAAGTGTTGTTATGATAACAGGTAACACTCATCTGGAATTCCATTTATAATTGTAGCTGAATCTGCTTTGGAAATTTTATATTTAGTACATAAAACATGTTTTAACTAAAAGTTTTGTAAAAGAGAATAGCATGAGAGATCTTTCTAAATTTCAGCTTTTCAGCTTCTTTTTCTCTTAAAATACTGAGTTTAAAATGCAGAAATTCAGTCTTGGATTGCACTGCAGAATATGAATACACTGGAGCCTTTCAGAGTGTTTTCTTACCTTTCTGAAATGTAGCTTGTTCAGCCAGATTAATAAATTTGTCAATGATATACACAGTTATAAGTGTTAATTATCATAGTCTCCGTAGATGCTGCTGCTATCTTTGTCAGCTCGTGCTTTCTCTTGTTTATTCTGTCTTTAATACTGCCTGCAAATACTGAGTCATATTTTGAAGCTGTGGTTTGGAGATGCCTTTCCAGGACCACGAGCTCTCTGCCCGTGAAGCGCTCTGTTGCATTTCTTTCTCTGGTAGCAACTTCTTTTGGTGGTAACTCATATCCCCTTGTTCTCCTCCTGAACCACCAGCAGTCTTCACGGCAGGGTAGTATTTTTGGTCGCTGGTCAGAGCAGCCACATATACAGTTAGTTTTGTGTAGCAGCACAGCCAGACAACTTCTGTTTCTACCTGGCTGTCCTTGTGATGGGATTATGATATTCGTAGCAAGGGTGTTTTCATGCCACTAGCTGGGTCCGGCAAGAGGGTATGGAGGATTAAGGGCAACTGCTTCCATTTAAACTGTTGTCTGGTTGTCACTGCATTAGGAAAGGCAACTGGGAACAACATAAACGCATGCCCAAGTAATGTTCGTAGCTGTGTTATTCGTTGACAGAATTATATCAGTAATTTTTATTCATTGAAAAATAAATGGTTCCTAAAAGCTTTTGTGGCCAAGAAAGAAAAGTCTCCAATCTTTTTTCAGTAGTTGTTCAAATATATACAGTGAAACATGGTTATATATTTAGCAATAAATACTTGCTCTACCACTCCTATACCTGTCATCAGGGTGATGTAGTAGTATTTTTATTATTATGATAAGTAATTTATTTAGTAAATTATTTATATATGAGTTTGTAATCTAATATATAATTATATAATAATGCTAATGAAAATCAAGAACATTCTCTTAAGTGCTCTAAAAACAACAACAAAAAAATCTCTATCTCTGTGAACTCTGGTTTAAATAAACAAGATAGATGCAACAGAGAGATACAGGCCACAGCAGAAATAAATCTGTGTTCAGGGTATGAATACACTTAAATATTTTCTTTTAAAATAAGATTTTAAAAAGTACTAATGTCCTATCTTATATATTTAAAAGTCTAAAACCTCTGTTCATAATCATCAAAGGTGCTGTGCTGCTCGTGCAATACAGGTAACTGAAGCTGCTTAGTTAGCACTTAATGAAAGTCTGATCTTGCCAACTTTCCTCTCATGGATTTGTTCTCTCCTCCATTTGATCTGCTGCATTTCTTGCAGCCTGCTGCTACTTTTCCATCTCGCTAATTCTATAATATGTTCGTTTGCTGTCTCTGACATACTGAATCAACACTTGGAAAGTGTGGGAGAGTAAGGTTGCCCTGCAGCCTGCTGTTCAGCAGGAAGATCCCCAGGCACACTGTGTAGTCGATAAGGTCTGGTTGTGGTACTACAGAGCTCACCACAAGCTCTTTTTTTTTTTTTTTTTTTTTTTTTTCTAATGGTGCTTTTTTTTTTAAATCACTTCTACAGATTGCTCATTTGCTATGTTTTAAACATATTCATGTACTTTAGTCCATGTGGCTGTTTGGAAACAAACTATCCAAACACATTTAGACAGTAATTGTAAGGTGTACATTTATATTCCGTTTTACATTTTATTGGAATTCATAAATCCTGTCAGTAACTGATTAGAAATATTCTTCAGGGAGGCTAGATACGGTACAGTCAGGTCTCTGAAGGTGCTTGATTTATGCTAATTTCTTTTCTATTGCTAGAAAAATTAGATTTTTCTCACCAGAGTACTGAAACCATGACACCATCATCCAGCTGTTTGAATGCTGGAGTGATACACGTAGTAAGAACGTAAGACCAGCCATTAGATCCTTTCCTAACCTCAGAGCTCAGAAAGGGCCAGTGTGCTTCGTAAGGTAGGAATCACTGATTTGACTTTCGTGAATAATACGTATTTCTGCCTATGGTAGTGTTAGCTCCCATACATTTGTGTCATTTATAAAGCTTTAATACCAACGGGTTTTACAGGTTGTATGTAGTTAATTCTTATCCCACAATGATATGCTTAATTTCTTTTATTGCCCGGGAAGTGCTAAATGCTAATTTATGATGCAGTTGCATTCGGGTTGAATCTTAATTTTATGTGTGTGTCACTTAACAACAGATGCTTTGGGGAGTAAAGACTCCTATAATTAGATTTGGCATATGTTTTCATGATAGGTGAAATAGTTTGCGTGCTTCTGGAATAAATATTTTCTGCAGCCTGTATTTATAATAATGGTAAACAATTGAACATGTTAGGTCTACGTCCTACATGTTTAGTGTAAGCTGTGGCTTTTGGAACATGTACCCTTGTGATTCAAAAATATTGAGTCCTTTCTAATGGCATTTTTTTGTTGTTGTTTTAATACTCCAAAAAAGGGAGAGATCAAAGTGCAGCCTGTTCTTTCCTGCCCTTCTAGATATACAAAACAGCTGCAAAGCACAATCAACTATTGTAATGATATGTGCCCGAGGTCTATAAATAGACGTAAGGCTTCAAGCTTGAACTGTGCTGCTAGAGAGGCCAGGGGATTTTTGCTTGGGGTTACTAAGCATTCCCTCGCTTGTTTGTGGTTTAGAACCATAATTTCCTAGGCTGCTATATTCCAATTAAATTTGAATTCAAAATTATTTTACCATGAAGGCTTTACATGACTTCACTGTTTACAGTTTTCTCGTTCCCTGTTTTTTTAATGTTTTTTTTTCCCCCCAACACAGAAGAATTTTGTAAGTTTCTAAGGGAAACCAATTTAAATACAAGAATCAAATTGTTTACCAAAAGTATATAGCTGTCATGTATGGCCTTAGTGGGAAGCTTATGGAGGTACGTATGAAGAATGAGAATCTGAATCATCTTTCATTAAATTGTGGTCTGGACTCTCCTTCAACCTGGCAATGTGTAGTGTGCTGCTTGATAAGAGCTTCATGTTCTTTTGAACTGGAAAGTAGGCGGCTGCTGCAAGTATGCTCTGCCTCACTGTGCAAAAGAGTAATAAAATCTTGTATGGCATATTTAGAGCTGTTAGAGCTGTTCCCAGATTTTTTTAATTCAATATGCCGCATACTTCTTATTCATCATGTTAGCTCGCATTGGAAGAGCTGTTGAGAGTGTGAGAGGTGGGAACTTGTTAGATGATGAGAGAAAAATTAGTGTGTTTGGCAGAAGTAAGGTGTTGGAGATGATTTGGGGTTTGAGTATCCAGGATGTGGTTGAAGCTGCTGCTGGCAGAGGTGAAGGAGACTTGAAACTGCTAATCTCCCTTCCGTGCTCTCTCTTCCTGAAAAAAACTATTGATTCCCATTGCATTGCAGCAGCATTAGCACCTAACAATATTGGTAGTGCTGTCCTGCTTTGGATTTAAATGAGCGTGAGTGATAAAAATAACTACTTTAGCGTTTAAAATTAGTACTTTTCAGATGTAACCTTCATGCTTTGAGTCAAGAGAATCAGTTAATCTCTTGAGTCTGTCTTCTTTCAACGACAGGACTTGAAATTTGGTTTATCACTATGTCAGGAGTGGTTTAGGAGGTCTTTCCCCATACAGGCATCTCACTGGAAGTTTTCAGTGCATAAATACAATTTCAGTATACATGGTCAGCATTTTCCAAAGCCATGTGAGGTTATCGTGGAAATTCCTCAGTCAGAGAACAGAGTGGGAATTTCTAATACGCTTGATGCTCAACAGTGGTGTTTCTGAAGAAATAACAGTAAAAATGTTGAAGTACTCATGTTCAAATCTCAATTGAAAAAGATAGGGTTGGGTTTTTTTAATAATGTACAGGCTTATAATATTTATTGCAAGACCTAGAGTTTCATATAAGATGCAGTTATGTTTATAGGGCTGCTGTTCTGAACAGTGGTGATAGTTAATGAGTAGTGTTTGCCCAAGGTTTTTGTCCATTGGACAAAATTCATGATGAATTCAGATTTACCTGAATGGAAAAAATTCATCTAGTATGACCTTTCTTTGCAAAGATTAGGGCATGAAAAGGGATTTTAAAATCAAATATGATGAAAACTTCCTCCTGCCTCTGTATTCTTCTGCTGGATCAATGAAAATCTAAACCAAACAGGCACATAACAGATCTTTGAGACAAACAAAACTTTGCCTGTAGTATTCTATGTGGCAGCCATTTGGCTTTGCAGAATAATATAGGTTGTTCAGGGACCTCTGAAGGTGTCTTGTCCAAACTCGTGCTCCAAAGAGGTTTAGTTAGAGCTGGTTATTATGAATCTCTCTAGCTGTAACTTGTCCACATCGTATCTTGCCCTGTCGCTGTGCACATCTGAGAAGAGCCTGGATCTGTCTTCTCCTTATCCTCCCATTAGGTAGTTACAGTCTTCTCCTCTCGAAGCTGCTGAAACCAAGCTCTGTCCTCACACATCGTGTGCTTCAGCCCCCTGATCATCATGGTGGCCCTCCCTTGTGTCACTCCACTGTGTCAGGTGTGTCTCTGGTTTGGGGAGCCCAACTGCCATCTCAGGTGTTCACTGGTGTGGTCTCATTGCTGAGGTCTCGCTGAATAGCAGCCTGGTCTACCAGTCTGTTTATGGCTCCCAGCATGTCGTCGTGTCCCATCCCTCCCAGTTTGGTATTGGCCATGAACTCAATGGTAATGTGGAGTAGTTTTGTTATTCAAAATGAGATCTGTTCCTGGTCTTTGTAGAGATGAGGCAGACCAAACCCGTGTACCAGCACTGGATGACAAGTAACTCCATCTGAGAGATCTCCAGTATTTTACCTCTTCAGCCTCAAGAAAACAGACCATTTCTAAAGTACAGCAGAATGGGGAGGGGGAAGTGCCAAACCTTGCTTTCATGTTGAGACAGTTACGAGCAGAGAGGACTCCTTTCTCCATAACCACTGTGAATCATCTGTGTGGAGGCAAGAATAGTAGGAGAGGCTGAGAGAGGAAGAATCAGTCTCCTGCCTCCTTCCTGCAAATCATATGGAGGATTTTGGCTGTTTTGCAAGGACTTAGACTCTTCCTTAGTGTATGTTTTGGTGAAACCTGGTTCCTTGTGTACGAGAGATTCCAGAATGCAGCTAGAGAACTTCATCACAAAACCTCTTTGTCATGGTTTGGGCTGGACTGTATTCATACTGTCACACTTGATGCAGTCGGTGGCTTGTCTCTACAGTGTAAGGGTGCGTTGGGCCTACTTAGTAAAGTAGGGAACTTTGACACCTGTTTGCCAGAGCCAGTCTGACATGTTTAATTTCTGCGCATCAAGGAGCTTTCTTTGTAGTACTGCTGGTAGCAGAGGAGTTTGCAGAAAGGATCTAGAGAAGGCAACATGCAACTTGGTAAGTGATCCTTGGAGTCCATTGCCACTCTTGGTTGTGAAGCATGCCCCAATGTCTGTCTAACCCGTCGGAGGTTCTGAGCTGGTCCAGGCCTGTCTCCAGGGAAGAAGCTAGCCAGAAGTTCCCTTTGGGACTTAGAGCTTGATTCTGACTCCTCTATTACAACCTGCCTTGTGTTGTCTCTTGAGTGCAGCGTAAGTCTTGTAAGTTCCACTCTGCGCTCAGTTTAACACAAATCCATGGGTTTATCCCCCTTTTTTCAGGAAAAATATTCCAAAATGTAATTACAAGACTGTCTCCTCATTAGAATAAGAGAAGCAGAGGGGATAAAAATGTGCAGATCCAGAGATGTGCAGATCCACCTGGTTACAAACAGAAGTAAAGGGAGGGAAAGGAGTATCTTTCGTTCTCATTTTCAGAAGAGTGCAACAAGGGGGTTCCTCTGGAGGCGCTGCTGCAAGCACAGCATGAACCTGTGTTCCTCAGCCGTGTACATCGCTGGAGTGCCCAAGGAGATACTGGCCGTCAGGAGGGTCTGCAGCCGCAGTGCTGCCGGTGCTTGTGAGAGCTATGGGAGCAGGAGGAGCTGCACCAGGGGCACTGCTCTTATGTGCTTTGTTACAAATAATAAAGATGATGAAGAGCCTTTGGGGAGGTCAGTGGATTCTTTGTTTTGGACTCAAAGATGATGTTTTCCTCTAATTTTCTTTTCCCAGAAACGAGCCTATGAAGTGAAGCAGTTTAGAAGGGTTGGTTTCTCAGGGCAGGTTCTGTATTGCATGCTCCTCTTGTTGGGGAGCAATGGATTACAGCATCCTTGCCCAGCATTTTTAGTGCATTGGGCCAAAACGGGTTTAGACTCACTTCAGTACCCAGGGGTTTTATTTATTTGCTTTTGAGAGCAGTAGCTAGTCTGTGTCTTCCTGAAATACTGGGGTTTTTTTCCATGAGATCTTTTTTGGTTACTGATGTTGTTACAGGCCTCTCACTTGAACTCCTGAAATCACCTTGTTATCTTGAACAAAGAGTAGCTGTTGTGATAGTCTTCACAACAGTTCCCTGTTTGAGTTGGCAAATCTTTTCCTGAACTTGCTGTACCCTCCAGTAGATAAAGTGGCAATCTAAAAGCAACACAGGCTTTACACCAAAGGATCAGATTCAGGCTTTGCTGAGCACAGCTACATTTATTTATTTATTTATTTACCTCTAGGCTTCTGTGCTTGCTGGTTTGCCTTTGCGAAACTGCGCTTTGCAAAAGTGGAGCTACCCTGGCTGTGTGTACCGTGCTGCTCGAGCTGAAAAGACAAATGCTTTGCTTGTGCTTTGGTGCTAATGGGAGAGCAGACTTCAAATAATCAGTTTTCCTCTAAAGTAAACAATTTTTATACTTCTAACATAAAAGATGAAAAATACACCTGCTTTTAAAACCAGAGCTTGCTCCTTAAGATTGTGGTGGTTTCATAAATTAAAAAAAAGATTAAAAAAAAATTTATATACTTTATGTGACAAATTATTTTTAAGAAACACTGTATGATTTCCATATTCTATATATTCTTCATATTGTACAAACAGCTGTTGTGCAATACCTTCGGTAGATGGCTATGACTCAGTGGAGCCCTCCAGTAACTATTAGAAAAGTATTTGCTTTCTCAGTTGTAAGTGTATACGGTCCTGTTCCAGTTTCCCAAGTGAACTCTTGCATGAAATTCCCGTGGCCTGGATCAATGAGAAATTAAAACATCCTTTCTTGGACCGGGCAGCTAATTGGGGAAAAAAAGACGTTGAATTATGGGTTTAGCACAAAAAGTTTGGTTTAGGTTGGATTTTGTGCTCTGCAGGAGGATAATGCTGTTCATTTTGAAGTTTCATTTTCCTAAGAGGTATGAATGGAGGTTTCCAGCCTAGGGAAGTGCCTCAAGTGGAACAAAAACTGCTGGCCGTGTGTGGATCCTGTTGGCCCTTTTTCTGTTCAGCAGGGGGCTGCAGCTGTGTGCTGGGAGATGAGGGAAGCCTTCTTCCAAAATTATTAGCTGCATGGTACAATTAATTTTGGCTTGCCCATTTTGATACAACTTTTGATGATTTTTTTTTTTTTTCTGCAGAAGAATTGATCGTTCTATAAGCTCCAGGGGAAGACTACTATATTAGCAATGCATATTTGCGTGCTCATATATATTGTAATATAATTCTGATTTTCCTAGTGTTTCTAAGATATCCTGTGTTAATGCTTTCCAAGGGAGAAAAATCTCACTTCTACATGATACCACAGCACTGACGTGTGTTCCTTTATATTAAAAATTATTTTCACAAAGTGTTTGTTTTTGTTTAAGTTTGTTAACAAAGCTTTTTAGACGTAATCATTTGGGAGGGCACTCTTTAGTTTGAGATAACGTTATTCTATAGTTCGGTACTGCTGGTTAAGAAAGGAGAGTGTGCAAGAGCAGCAGGAGGAGTGAAGTGCAGTCAGAAGTCCACCCAGGAGGAGGGCATGATGCCCATAAAGAGTAGACATCTCACTGTATACAAAACCAACGTGAAAACCAAGACGTAGACTTGTGTGACTGAGGTTTTGATGTCAGTGACAGGGAATATATGTACTCAATAACCTGTGAACTTACCTGTAAGCCACACATTCTGTTTAAAACCATTTCATGATATCAGTGTCTTTAATTTCATTATGTTGGTTGTTTAATTTCAGTTTTCTTGAGGGAAGGTGTCCTGGTTTGGGGTAGAACAGAAGTGAAGGGTGATTTTTAACACTGTCAGTTTTTCTGTTTGGAAGCTTTCTATGCATCTCGGAGTTTTGCAGCTGCCTTGGTATACTCTAGGTAATGCTGTTGCATCAAAACCAGCAGGAGAGAATACTGGGTATCTCAGCCTGATACTAAAAAGTGTCAGCAGTTGGTTATAAAATGCTCCCTTTACCTAAAATAGTTTATACAAGCGTCAGGGTAACAAAAAACATTCTCTTTCCCATTCAAACAATCTCATAATGTTTCTTAGGTGTTTATGAAAAAATAATTGCTTGTTATCAGTTTAAAAAAAAAAAAAACAAAAAACCACCACCACTTTTTAAGATGAGTAAGCTAAAACCACTGTGATTCATCATGTTTCTCAGAAACCTTGATCCCTAACCTCAGGGAAAGAGTAATCCCACAAAATACTTCATTCTTCATTGAGGAATTTTGTTTTTAAATGCTAGGTTCTTCAAATAAATCATGAAAGACTTCATTAGGTAGGTAATTCAGTAGCAGTACAAAGAAATCGGACCTGAGAGGTGTCCTTTCCAGTTCTAACAGAGTTCTGACAGCAAATGGCAGCACCAGTGCAGAAGCAAATACAGGGATCAGGGAAATATTTAGCCTTTAGATTTCTTTCAATTTTTTTAAGTCTAACCAAGAGCCCTTTTTTAGGGTTTGGTAGGGGAGGGGATATTTCTTTTGTTTCTGTGTTTTCACTTAATTTTTAGGGTTTCTTTTTAGCTTTTTTCTACAATTAAATATGTAGTTTTCACAAGAATCTTCTTCTGGAGACCTGAAATGTGATTTTTAGTTTTCCCAGTGTCCTTTGCACCTTACTTCAGAGTGATTAAGAGACTTCTAGTAACGCCATGTCTAAATGAGATGGGATTTAAGTTACGCAGGTACAGCACAGCACCAGCCAAAAGCCCCAAAAATTCAGCTGGAGAGGGGCAGGTCCCGTAATTTCCATAGGTACCTGGGCCTATTTATATAGTTCCCTTGCAGGGCTACTTTCTTGCGATGTGCTATAACATCCTTTGCAGGGAGGCTGGAAAAAGGGAACAGACTTTCATGCTGTGTATGCTGATCTCACAGTTCAATACTCCGCTTGGAAATGCCTGGGGGCTACAAGGTGGAGGGTGATGCAGGGATTTGCATGGACTGAAGTAAGTTTTCATAACAGAAACTTTTTGTCAATAAACCTGTTAGGTGGTATCATTTAACCATAAAGAAAGCTTCCATAAGAAGAACTTTTTTCCCCCATTTCTTTCCAAAATGTGAAGCATTTGGCATATCCCGATACTACTGTCTCTTACATCAGTTTATCAACAGATTACTCAGGGCAGTTAGCTATCTAGCGTGCAAGCATAACAGAAACATTATTTATGTTGTATTTTGTGTAGCTATGAGATGCCTCTTCCTAAGACCTAGGAGACTGGCTGAATCAGTTCACTAGTAGATTAACTGGAGGAGATAGTGGGCCACTGTCTTGTGGTTTTTGGTTTTTCGAGAGGAGATGAGTTTCCGTAGTGAACTATCTATTTATACCAGCTCAGAGCCCACTGATTTTTCACCCTGGTTGTTTTTGCATTCCAGACACATTCCTGTACTCCCCAGTAATAACTTTTAGCCTGAGAGAAGTTTGAAATGTAATCAGATAGTTATTAGCACGAAGTCTGAGAATGTTTTTTCAAAGGATGAAGAAATCAGATATGGGGCATGAGCTGACAGAGCTGGTTGTTGGGGGCTTGCTTTGGTATGAAGCAGGCTGCCAGGTTTGGTCCAAATGCGGAGAATAATAATAGATGATTTATGGAACAACAGAAATGCTGATTTTACCCATGTCTGTTTTATGTCACTTGTTTGTCAGCCAGTGGTGTTAGTATCTCCTTCGGTCTTAAAACTAGGTTTGAGTATCAGTACTGGGCAAAGACTTGTTGCTTTTAGTATGAGATGAACTCATTTCAAACACAATAACAAGCCAAAAGAATGTGTCAACGGACTTGCATTTGGAGAATGTTTTATTTGACTATGTGTTATTTAATGGCATCCGCACTAGGTAGATTTAGGGACAAGACGTAATGATGATCAGGCAAATCCATTGAGTCACAAGTGACAAATCTCAATATTCATTTCATCGGGCAGTTTACCATTTGGATACATGAAGGAACTTGTTACATATGTTTTATATTTTATGGGCATGTTTCATCTAAGTTTTGATTAATCTATCATGTTAATCTATGCATACGAAGTGGATGCACAGGACCAGAGGTAGTGCAGTTTAAGTCCTGGCACGAGATACCTGCTTGCTCTAATGTCTCCTGACCCAGGTGTTTGGCTTCGGTGTGCTGGGAGCTTTGAGTGATGGGATGAAGACCCTCAACAGCTACTCATGTGATAGAAAGTTTGTTCTCTGTTCTCGTAGTTGAAGGGGGGGGAACGGGGTGTCATCACCCTTCTTGCCTGTCATGTCATCTTCTAGTAATAAGAGATGCAGCATACTCCATTGGACAGAGATATAATGGGAGAGGGCAGCAGAAGATGTCCACCTTGTTATGGTGGTTTTCAACCTGTTCTGGTTTGCAGGCTTCTATGAGTATGGGTGCTTTGGCACACTTAGAGACTCAAAGTCAGCTCTCAGCAGTTTTGTTCTCCTTGGGTTTTGTTCACAGACCCCTAATAACTACTTCATAAATTTACAGAGTCTAAGGATCACAGGCTGAAAACAACTGAAAGGCAAATCAGCTGTTAGATAAGACTCTTCCAGTGGAGAGGCTGGTTGTGTCTTTCACGTCGGTGTAACTAGACAAGAGCGGGGCACCCTTTGCGTGGGGTGGTGCGTGCTGACTTGCAACCAGCCATCACAGGAGCTGTGGTGTCCTTGAGGGTCTGCTCCATGTATAGCGACACACGGTCGGTCTCCACGGTGGGTTTAGTGCCATGTCCTGGGTAAAAGGGATCCGTGTTGGGCATCCGACTTGGAGTCCGAAACCGCGGCTGCCATGTGAAGAGTAAGGGGATGGTTAATGTGTCATGTCAGGACTAGAGGTTGTCTGACTGTTATACACGGAGGAAATGGAAGGAATTTCGGAAATATTTTGACTGTGTGAATAAACATAGTTCTGGAAATATTTCCCTTTTAACTTTGTTTTGGAACTTTCAAATTCTTTTTATTTTAGGGAGGGATTGTTTGTTTATGTATTTTACTTAAGGAGGGGAAATAAACTGTCTGAAAAGATGCTCTCTGCTTGGGGGCGACACAACACCCAGTAGCTGTTCTCAGCAGCGACTCTCAAATTAATCTTCCTTTTGTGCTAGAAACACTGTGAATACTCTGTGGTTGAAGTTTGCCAATTAAATTAAAAATACAGCTGTATAGTGATGTATACATACATGGTGGTTGCACTTAGGGGTTTCTTCTTCACCATCTTACCAGTGTTTATACTACTACTATATATTGTTATTCTGAAGTGCCTCCTGCAGCAGTTTTAAATGCATTCATTTTCTTTTTCAGTACTGAATTAGTAACCATTTAAAACTGTCAAGCACTTGTAAACAAGTGGTGCATAAGCTATGAATAACAACTCACCTTGAATTACAGCTGCCTGTTTGTATTGCACAAGGCGCAATGTTGGGAGCATTGTGAAATGGCTGAATTCAGTAGTGCAACATCATTTCTATTTATCTGGTTTCTTGTAGCCCATTTGAATAAATATCTTGATGCTCGCATGATTCCCACAGCCAGCGATCCTGGTAGTGGGATTACTGGATTGCCATGTTGTTGAAAGCTACTGGCTCCGCTCTAGTCGGTGAGCTCTGCGTGTTGAGCAGCGTTTTTGCAGGGTCTGTCGAAGCTGTGCTTGCTCACTGCGTAGCTCTTCCGTTCTGAACGAAGAGCAACAGAGCTTGGATTGGGGGGGGGCGGGGGAGGGGGGGATCATTATTAACTGATTTAACAATAACGAAATGTATTTAACAAACACTTGATCCAAACATTATTTCTTGAAACTGTGCTGGTAGGCTCTGATGACAGGTGAAAAAATAGTGATCTTTTCCTTTGCTTTGAAAACTGATACAGAGGTGTAATTTAAAAAACCCCAACCCTAATATCCTTGTTGTTAATGCAGGAGTTACGTGTGATACGCAAATTTATTTCTTTTGATTTGATCCCTTTAGGACAAATCTTTTATTTTTCAGAGTATGGCTTACACTAATCAAGTTAATGAAGTGTTACTCAAGGTAACATCAGTGAATGTACTTTGGTAAAATTTCACAAAACATTCTCATTGCCTGGAGAATATTTGTCTCATTCTTTTCAATTAAGTATGTAGGGTTACTTGCAGAGTGCAGGGTTCATCTTTATGAAGATGCCTCACTGCAAATAAACAGGCATGGAAAAAAAATGGCCAAAGTTTGTAGGGCAGTTGAATAGCAGAAGCAGTGGTGTGCATTTCCTAAAGCCCTGCCATGCCTTCTCAAATAATTCCTTTTATTTTGTTAATTGCTTTTCGCCATAGGAAGAGGTGATAAGTTACACGTGTGGATATCCAATACTGAGGAAAGGTTAAATGAGGAGGGTTGTTCTTACCAGTACGTGATGGATATTTGGAAACATATGAGTTAGTTTTCTTATACATGGTCACAAAGGCGCCAGAGATGATATACTTTCACTTTGACCTAGGTGAAAATGTGGGTGCTTGCTGTGTGCTTTCAATATTATTAGATCAGTTGCTTGAAAAAAAAAATATTTGAAAACTGCAGATGACAGCATGGTGTCTGGTTTTTACTTTACCTTTTAAGTGTCAGGCTGTGAATTTTTAACAATGACCAACCAAAAAAAAGTTCCACGTGCAGAGCCCACCAGCTTATAGTAGGTTTGCACGCCCTTCGTAATTGATTTACGTTTACTTGCAGTTGCACGACTCTGCACGAGGGCATAATTAGCCTGTAGGATTGCCCTGGCTTAAATAAAATGCTGATTTAGCATGGTGACTACCTGCATGATGCAAGAGGGAAAGAATTTGCCTGATTGTAGTGCTGTCAACACAAAGAGATTGCACCAGTATAACAAAATAGACTTCTAAATTCTTGTTTAAATTGGTGTGTGCTCGTCTGGATTCTATTAAAAAAATGTTAGTACCAAGAGCCACAATAGCTCACTCTGTTACCAAGGGCCAGAGCAGGCTCCGGTTGCATCAGACTATTGTTTTTTTTTTATTGGAATCCTTTTGTGCATCCTGCATGCTTGCTGTTCATCACTTCTAAAATACCAATAAGATAGGTGGCATCTTCCAGTCCCGAGTGAAATTTTCCTGGGTGGGATTTCTAATAAACTTCTAACTGCTTTCAATCTGGCCATGCCTTTTTAGTTTAAAATCAATAAATTCCCATTACAAAGAGCCTAGAGCTGACGAAACTTTCACTTGGAGTCTTTCTCTCTTCCACTTACTAAATTTCACCTGTGTTTTGCAGAGGCTGGTACGGCCCTCCATAGTTCCTGAGGTATGCCAGCCAGTATGTGAGCAGAAGAAAATTTAATATTTAAAATGTGATTCTGGGATGCTTATGGCTTTGTATAATTGTCCTATCTAGAGGAGTGGAATTTTTCTTGAAAAATCCTCATCTTTCTCTAGATCTGTCTTACAATGCTGCTATTTAAACCTATTGTTTGAAATTCTTGCCTTGGAGATAGCCCCTGTGCAGTTTGCTAATTGTTTCTTTCCCTCCCACAGTAAAACATAGCTTTAAGTTGGAAACAGTTTTTTGTTTATTCGATAATAAAATAAAAGGAAGTTTTGGAAGTATATGCTGCATATCCCCAAAGGATCGTTGCACTCTTTGAATGATCTGGAATGTCAGAACTTCCCACACGTGCAAATTCACCAGGGAAACTCTGACAGATGCCTGATGGGAAGCTTCTCCCAAAGGCTTCCTCCATCATCTTGCTGCTTTCCATGCTGTTACAGTGGCCTGGCCAGCAGTAATTTTATGGAAGTACAGGGATGCAGGTAATGTGAGTGGGTTAGGGAGGAGCTCCTGGGTCTCGATATGTGGTCCTGCGTTTGTTGAAGCGGAAGGCCAGGCAGAAGTTCAGGTTGGTTATTGCCTTTGCCATCTGGTTTTGAACTTTGAGGTACTTTCTTGTCAATGATGAAAGGGGTGGGGACAGACACTTCAAACCTACATTTGCACCCTAAACAAGAAACTGGAAGAAAACATCTCTCTTTAATGTCTTCAAAAGACTTTACAGGGTTGTGACCTTATCATTTTTCTTAAAGAGCACAGTCCCTAGCATACCAAAACAGGCATGTTGTGTATCTAAAATGTATTTACATCTGTTTTACATCATGGCAGCCATGCAAAGCGGGCTGTGTGTCTCCATGCCACAGCTCACACTGTACAGCGGGTGCAGCAGTGAGCAGGGCAGCGCTAGAGGGTGGCTTTACCGGGGCTGAGGTTGCTCAGTTCCCATCCCTTCTGCTCCTCTGCCTCTGCAGTTTCTTCACCACTGGCACCTCATTCACAATCCAGCCAGTGAAGCAAATGTCAGATTTCTAAATGGGCTGTATTCGTAGCTAGATTCAATTTCTAATTCATTATTCTTTAGGTATATTTTCAGGAAGGGCATTATGTGGTAGGAATATTACAATTTTCTAAGAAGTTTGAACCCCCTGAACAAAACATACCCCTCTGTGCTTGGTTGGCTCTTGTTTTGGCAGCCGTATTGTTCAAAAATTTTGTTTTCTCTCATCATGCTTATTCCTTCCCAGCTGTTAAAATTAACACAGAGGGCAAAGGGGTAGTCAATAAATGTGAAAAATAATGCCAATAAGCTGATAGCAGGTACTTTTTCACACATGTAATTGCATTTGTTTTCACAAAGGTATCACAGAGTCCAAGACTGTGAGAGAGTTTACAGAAGGATGGAGCAGTGCGAGTGAAAGCCAGACAGTATCTTTACCAGTTAATCCCAAATATCCTAGAGCTAGAATTAGGCCCTCTCTGCTTTAAGTGTAGGAACATCATATATCTTTTAGGTTTTATGAGGAATCCTTAGGATACAGGTAATCTCTTACCTGCAGCACGTTACTAAATTTGCTGGACTTCAAGCTTCCCTTGTGGAGCACATGATTTCCCCTGGCAAGACTGAACAATCCCAGGGTTATACCTTTTGACTCAAACCTGACCTGTGTTCAGTAAAAAATGAGTTCAGAACCAAGAGTCACTCCAGGGAATGGGCTCATCTGCTGTTCGCTTTCAGGCAGTGGTCAGTGGCACATGGGCACGGGCAAAGCTGGTGCAGCAGGAAGTAAATCAGGGCAGTTTTAAACCCCGGGGTAGGGATCAGCCTCGCTCGTCAGCCCGTCTTTCATTTTCCCAGTAGAGTTTAAAAATACATACGTAAATATATTCCTGAACCAAGAGTGGTAGCTACACCTTTGTGTTTGAGCTGCGTGTCCGAGCTGGCTTTGCTGAGGCCCTTTTCTGCCCCGGGTTTTTTGTGTTTTTTGTTTGTTTTTTTTTTTTATCCCACGCAGGTGAGAAGAAGATAAGAGAGACTGAAGGAGGATAGACCAGCAGCCTGCAACTTTATTTCTGCAGTTTAGCTATAGATGTGGATGGTGGGTTTGGGTACAGGGTTCCTCACTTAAAACTGGCAGATGTTGAATACCAAAATTACACGTATGTTGTTGATCAGCATTTTCCAAGCCCACTGTTGTCTGTTAGCTGACCAAAAGTAAGCATTTTGCTAAACAAAAGAAGCATAAGAAAAACAGTGATTTTCCATAATACAGAAGATGCCTCTGGTTTCTCTGGCTCTTTGCAATTCTTTTTGAGAGATTATGAAGATAGGTCTGGGGTTTTGTTTTTTGGAGTTTCTTTCATGTTTTCAGGCTGTAAAGTTCTGTTTCTTACTATCATTGTTTCTCCTTTCCAGAGACCTAAGATAACAAGTTGGCTCATAAATTCCCTTTCTGATTTTAGCCACAGGAAATGTTGCTCCATACGTTGAAAGTGCTTTTCCAGGTAGACTGGTTTGTTAGAATCCAGGCATTTTGGGTTACGTGTTTTTGTTTGCGCTGAGCTGGAAGTGGTTTCTATGGGTTAGAGGGTGGGACTTGCTTCATTGGAAACGCAGCTTTGCAGGTTGGAGAAATTACTTTTATTTTTTGTGAAGTCGTCCAGTGTCGTCTTGCGCGGCCCTGCAGTGTGAGTGACAGAAAATGCCTGTTGGTTTAAAAGATGGAAATGTGCTTTTGGTTTCCAGCTATATTGCTGAAATATCTGGAGATAAAAAGCTGAAATTCAGGACTAGAGCAGGACAATTCTTCAGAGTACTTTTAGGGCTTCAAAAAAAGAAAGTAATGAAATTTTTTTTAATGTCATTCTACATAGCCAGTTACCAGACCGGTAGGATGCGTTGTATCTGACTTCCCTGGCATTTCCACCACTATTTTCCAAGAAGTCCAGGTATCATAATGTGGAGTTTTTTTAGATTGTATTTAATAATATTGAAGTATTCAGTAAACCGCTGTGGTGTGTAATGTCGCACACAAACCACACATCACACAGAAGCGCTAGAAATTTGCAAGCATTTTGTATAGGGCTTATAAGAATTAACATAAAAGCCTTCCTTAATTGTGGGTGAAGAAGCCTGCTGGCTTTGGCTCTGCAGGGACCAGATTGCTTTCAGCCGTGAAAATGACAAAGAGGAAGGGACTGTGCAATGCAGGACACCTCTGTCTGGTCGTCTTCAAGGAGCAAGTCTGCACCCATTGGACCTCGCAGCACTAACCTCTCTGGCTGGATTTGAGAGGTCGGGTCCATGTGCTGAGGGAGAAGTGTGGGTTTTTGGGGCCTGCCCTTAGTACCTGGAGGAATTACGATAAAAGGGAGGTGATTCTGCCCCTCTGCTCCACTCTGGTGAGACCCCACCTGCAGTACTGCATCCAGCTCTGGAACCCCCCCAACATAAGAAGGACATGGAGCTGTTGGAGCAGGTCCAGAGGAGGCAACAAAGATGATCCCAGGGCTGGAGCTCCTCTGCTATGAGGACAGGCTGAGAGAGTTGGGGTTGTTCAGCCTAGAGAAGAGAGGGCTCCGGGGAGACCTTATAGCAGCCATCCAGTATCTGAAAGGGGCTACAGGAAAGCTGGGGAGGGGCTCTTGATCAGGGAATGGAGCCATAGGATGAGGGGGGAACAGTTTTGAACTGGAAGAAGGGAGATTTGGATTAGATCTCAGGAAGAAATTTTTCCACTGTGAGGGTGGTGAGACACTGGTCCAGGTTGCCCAGGGAAGCTGTGGCTGCCCCATCCCTGGAGGTGTTCAAGGCCAGGTTGGATGGGGTTTTGAGCAGCCTGGTCTAGTGGGAGTTATCCCTGCCCATGGCAGGGGGCTTGGAACTAGATGATCTTTAAGGTCCATTCCAACTCTAACCATCCTATGATTCTGAGAGAGATGCTGCACTTGAAAGAGAAGTAATTCTCAGGGATGGTGGGGAAGTTGTCTGACAGAATAAAGTAAATGTTCATTTGCTGTATGGTTATGGAAACATATTCTACTCCTCTCTGAAAATCCTCTTTAGTTTATCCGTGAAGGTGGTGAAAAAGGTGAAGGTATAGAAAAATTAAAAATGAGGGAACTATGAGTTTTTGTAGTCAGAAGCAGGCAAAAGCAACGCCCCATGTGTATGTGTAGGATGGGAGCTGTTACAGCCTTGCAGCTGGAGTAAAGATTAAATGTGAAGACAAAATATCAACTTAAGTACTCCTTCCTTTCTTTCTGATCTTTCCTGAGGGGTGAGGGAGAACAGTGCTTTTTTAGATGCTGTGTCTAGTGTTGTTTAAACACAACTGCTAGTGTTTCCTTCAGGAAATTGGATAAACTCTGTTTGGCCCAGCCCATTGGGGACAGCTGGGTTAGGCAAATGCTTTCACTCTTGAAGCATCTTGTAAACTTGCTAGAAAAGCCGCTCCTCTTGCAGTTAAAGATCAGGCTAATAATTCTACATCCTGGGCTTGATGCCTTGGAGGGAACCTGTAAGGTCCTGCCATGGAAGCTCTGCAGTCTCCTCCATTCAACATGGATAAGCAGATGTTTGATGATCTGCCCGTGCCTCTTCAGGGGGAATGTGCTGTGAGCACTTGTCCTGTAAGTGGCCTTTTTGAACAGCCTTCGGCGCTGCACAGTGCCATGAGTTCTGTGCTGCTTCAGAGGTTCAAGCAGAAATTGATTCATTTTTTAAAAACTTTTTTTTTTTTCCCCAATTGCTGAAATGCTTGACTGTGTTTTTCTCTCCAGATGATCTAAGTACAATGCAGCAGCTTGCTCACCATTTAAAATGTACCTATAGGCCTTTACGTGCCTAAATTTCATAGAATCATAGAATCGCTTAGGTGGGAAGGGACCTTTAAGATCATTGAGTCCAACCATAAACTGAACACTGCCAAACTCACCACTAAACCATGTTCCTCAGCACCATGTCTGCCTGTCTTTTAAATACCTCCAGGGATGGTGATTCCACCACTTCCCTGGGCAGTCTGTTCTAATGTTTGATGACCTTTTCAGTGAAGAAATTTTCCTAATATCCAATCTAAACCTCCCCTGGCACAGCTTGAGGCCATTTCCTCTCATTCTATTGCTTGTTACTTGGGAGAAGAGACTAACTCCCCCCTCGCTACAACCTCCTTTCAGGTAGTTGTAGAGAGCGGTAAGGTCTCCCCTCAGCCTCCTTTTCTCCAGGCTAGACAACCCCAGTTCCCTCAGCTGCTCCTCATAAGGCTTGGGCTCCAGACCCCTCACCAGCTTCATTGCCCTTCTCTGGACATGCTCCAGCCCCTCAATGTTCTTCTTGTAGTGAGGGGCCCAAAACTGAACACAGTGTTCAAGGTGGGGCCTCACCAGTGCTGAGTACAGGGGGACAATCACTGCCCTAGTCCTGCTGGCCACACTGTTTGTGAAAACCGAAAGCCTAAATTTGAGCTTCAAAGTCAGAGCGACTTTATCGAGTTGTGATGTAGAATAACTACTAGGGCATAGCATTTCCATTCTCACCACTGTGACAGTTCAATTGACTGAAAGATGTTTTGTGGGGATATTGCAACCCCTTTGATTATCCAATTTGTATTTACCAGGGGCTGTTGTTAGGTAAGGAGGTTCTCTCTTCATTTGAACACACGCAAGTATTTTAATCATTAAATTATTAGAAGCTTCCAGAAGAAAAACTTGCTGAAGTTATTTCTTAAGTGTAACAATCTTTTGCCAAATTAAGATTGCAAAATAGAAAAGAAAAAAAGACGTAATGACCCTTATTTACATTTAAAGTTGCACGCTTCTTGGCGGTGCATTCAGCTTGGTTACTGGGTACCTCTTTGAAGGTGCCCCAGCTGATCCATGTTGTGTTAGCTATGAAGTCTGTCTAGGAAAAGGACTTAACATTTTCAGATTTGCTCTCTAGTGAAATACAAAGTGAAAATTTCTCTCCTTCAGTTCCTGATGTTTATGTATTTTGAGCGGCGTTTCATGTTCCAGTTGTATGTTGTGGGCAGTATTGCTGTGCAGTGCCACCAGGCTCTTGGAGGTTGGCGGCCTTGCATAGCTTTTGCGGGTTCTGAGGTTTTTTACGGTAGCTTAAAGTACCAGTTCTCGGCTGAATAGATGAGAGCATTGTGCTGGGGGGGAGGAAGAGGTTTGTGTGAACGCTCTGTGCACAAGTGGGTCTAATAAAGTGAGAAAACAGTCCCCGTAAATACAGATTTGGCAACTATTGAATTTTAAGAATAAAGGAAAGTATTTGCTATTGAAAATCATCTTTAGATTCAGCAACAACTTTGACCCAAAGGATGCTAAAGCTCCTGGAAGGATGGTATGGTCTATATTATTTCTTGCATAGATGTTAGGTTAGGTTAGTACCTGAAAAATTATTTAAGCTTTGACAAGGAAAAAAACCAACACGGAAAAGTTTGGAGAGAGATGCCAAAAAGAAACTGCAATTAGAAGTACGTTTCTGGTCACTTTTTTTACTGTTATTTGCCTGTCACATTACATTCCAGAAATTGCAGTTAATAATTTATTTTACAGACCGAATCAGATCCTAATGAAATTATATGGCAGCATATTTTATTGTATGAGGAAACCTTAAATGTAGGTCTCCGTTTCCTTTCCCTGGAGCAGCAGTGGCTGAATACCAGTATTTTCCCTCCCAGGTTTTTGGCAGAGTGCAAAGATGATGTCTTTGAAAGGCATGGAGAAAACGTTTTATTGTATTTCTAAAAAGAGAAAGAACGAACGGATTGATTGCAGAGAAGCGTAACCCAAAAGTGAGTTGCTGCCCATCAGTTCAGAAAGAAAGGAGCTAAAGCCAATCCTGAACTGCAAAGCTTTTATTATTTTTTTTTTTATGAGCTTGCTATACTACTGCTACTTACTTGTATCAGAGTTATGTAAAATGAGATACTAAATTACTGAAAGATAATAGCTAAGACTCTTCATCATGGTAGACTGCGGCAGGTGATTAAAATGACTTTCTAGCTGCAAAGTAATTCTTGCTCTCATGTGGGAGTGACAGTCACTGTTTTTTACAGGATGAAACAGTTTTCATGCAAATTCTAATTTTGTGAGGTGAGAGACTGCAGAAGTAGAGGGTTGCAAAATTAGAGCTCAATTAGTTTTATAAATTTATACTTGATTATGTGGAAAGAAATACGATTAAACGAGTGAATTGGATAGACCCTAAGGGAAACGATGGAAAGATAAATAATGAAGGACAATTGTTAATATAAAGCTATTTGGTAAAAGGGGCATAATTAATATAATTTGGATTTTATTACATCAATATGAGGAATATTACTAGTCTTACAGAACAGAGGGCTGTGTACTGGGAAGTAGTTATTCTGAAAAGGAAGGTCACCTGTTAGTTAAATGCTGTTTCCCTGTACTGCAACTAAAAAGATGAAGTGATTCATGGAGAGACGAACAGGAATAGATAATAAAAGTGGGATTATATTTTTATTAAATGAATCAGTAAGACAATGACTGAAATATTGCCATCGTTTTTTGGTGTCTCTTAGTGCTGGGTTTCAAAGTTCATTAGACAGAGACATGAGAAGTATGACACATTCAGTTAGCTAGAGAGAAAGTAATTTTCCTGTCTGCTATCAATAGAGGGCTAAAAAGTTTCAATTCCATCAGGTGAAGCATCAAAAATGGAAACTTGAGTCTTATTTTGCCAAGGAAACGCTTACCAACTTTTGTATTAATCCCCCATTTTTGAGATCTCCTGCAGGAGAAGACATCCCATCTTTAAGAGGTGCATGGAGGGATGCCCTCTGCTTATGTAAAAATTGGATTAGACTGGCTTAACAGCAGCTTCTGTCCTGAAGTCATAAGGATAAATGAACTGAAAGAAAGGAAATTAAGGACTTAATTAAGGACTTGAAGGACCAGAACATCTTTCCTCTCCCTTTCCCCGTTCCTTCCCAGCAAGTGATTTCCCTCCAGTTACCTGAGCCAGTTTTTCTCTGAAGATGGCTCCAGTGGAGGATGGCACCATCACTCCAGCCTGCCCCAGCTCGCTGTAACCCAGGGGCGGGCAGGGGGGCCAGCCCTGGGGCAGGGACCCCCAGTCTCTGCCTGCCCCTGCCCACGTTACTCAACTTCCTGTTTGCTCTGCAGCCGCTGGGGTTTCTCACGCTGCCAAAGCCAGGTTGAAGACTGGGATGTTTATACACAGCCTTGTTTATACTTTCGTTTATTTTGGTGCATGTGGAAAATAATTTGTGGGTGAGTGCATGCATGTGATTTTTTTTTTTTTATTGTTAGTATTAGTTAGTGTTTGGGATGGTTTTTTATACACTTGGAGAAATGCCACCGATTAAAAAAAATAAAAAGGCTAACTGAAGAAAGGAGTCAAGTACAGAAATTCTCCTAATGCTTCTAAAATTCAATGGTAGTAGGACTAATAAACCCACTGTCGTTTTATGGAGATCTCACCTGTTAACTATTTTGCCAAAAATACACTTTACAAACACTGCTGTGTCAATATTCAAAACAGTTGAATTCAAGAAATGAGTGTTTTGGCTCAGCGTGCAGGAGCCAAAACTCTCTTTCTAAGAGAGTTGGCTTTATAAGCCAATCTCTTTATAACACAGATTTTCAGAACTTGAAGACAAGCAAAGGAAATGGCTTGTATTTCTCAAAGGTAAACAATGAAGCTCATTTTTCCCCCAGGGCAGAAAATACTCTATAGGTTAAATCAGTATGTTGAAGGGTGGGTTGTTGTAGCCAGTTGTCCGTCTTTGCTTCGAAGAGCTGTCTCTGGAGCAAGCAGAACCGTGCTGCAGGATACAGCCTGCTGGAGTACAGATTAGCTGTCGGGCAGTTTGAGGTGGTCTTATTTTTCAGCATTTCTTTTGAATAAATTCGAGGGGAAGGAATGAGCGTAAGATTGAGAATGGCAGGAGGGGAAGGAGGGGTGAGCTTTGCCTTTCTACATGACAGTATAAGCATCTCCTAGCACTTTCTTCATTGCCATGTCTTGAGTTACATCGTTGCACAGCAACACACACTGAAAATTGCACCATGTTTGCTGGTTTTCACATAAAATAGCGGTTCCTCTGTTGTTGGCTTATTCATTTAATATTGCGTTACCTAATTGATATCAACGTGCTGCACAGTGGTGTGAATGTTTTTCACTCCATATACTGTTTGTATGGAAAGCAGTGACGGTGTTGATTGTACTAATTCACTGGAGATGTAGCAGGAGGAGGAATACTGTTCTCATGTAATACATTTTAGTTACGTTCATACAGCTCTACTGAATTAATGACCCCTTTTTTTTATACCGAAATATTTCAGACTCAACGTAGGAGCTGCTTTGCGAAGTGTCACAGAGTTGCAGGAATACTAAAGCAAATAAAATTTTCCTGTCACAAGAAGGGTTTAATACCAAATGAAGTATTAGGTAGGCAATGTTAGTAAAGTTCTGTAAAGATGAAAGATTTTTACATTTCCTAATTTTCCAAAACTTTTCCAAAATAACATTTTTTTTTTTTCCTTTTTTGCTCTCCTGAGACCCTGACCTTCCATACAGCGCTAGGAGCAGCCCTGCTGACTTCTTACTAAAGGTCTGTTGTGATCATGCAGGATATTGGCTTTTCTTTGTCCTATTTCAAATTACCCGTCTTGAGTAACGCTCCTTGTTCAGCGGACGTGGCGGGGCTGGGGAGCACAAGGAGGTAATAAAGAGGGGATTTTTTGTAGTTTGGTTTTGGTTTTTTGTTTTTTTGGGGTTTTTTTAGTAATTCTTGGCCATTTTAGCCAACTTTAAACCCTGCAGCTAAAGCCTGTGGGACGAAGCAGGTGCGAGCGGCCGTGGGCTGGTGGGTTTGCCAGGGATGGAAGGACAAGGGGTGGAGCGGGGCCGAGGAGCCACAGCCCGCTGCCATTTCAGGTTGAGGCGAGGGTGGGTTCTGCTTTCCCAAACACGTTTTCAGTTACTGGCATACTGTAGCCTTTTCCCTTTTTCCTCAGTGTGGAGCTCAAACTGGAGGTAATTTTGCTGTATGCAACAGATTGACAAAATAATTATGCTGCACAGCACAGTAAGATATAAAAAGTGCCTTTTCAAAAATACAGGAAAAAAAAGAAAATACAGTCGTTTAGGAAAAAAAAAAAGGAGGAATAATAACAGTGGTAAAATAATCCTGTTGCTTTAAGGTAGCTTTTAAAAACAGGAATAGTAAGCTTAATGCTCTAGCTTTTACCACAGTAAACATATAATTGTAAGCTGATTGTGGTGAATTCCTTAAATGACAACCCCCAGCAATATAAGTTTTAAAGAGACAGCCCTACATCTGGAAGCCAGCAGCAGCTTGGGATTTTATTAAGCGGCACAGCCAAATAAAATCCAAGCGCTACTGTAAGTGATATAAAATATAAATAGATTGGCTATAGCATAACATCTAAAGTAGGCGAACGAGTGCTCTGGAGCTTGGGGAGGCTGGGAGAACACCGGAGCTTTCCCCGCAGCTTCTGAGCCCAAGGTTGAGCTGGTAGATACGGATGCGGGTTTCTGTGGTGGTTGTAGAAGTGTTCAGGAGCTTAAGTTACTAGTGGAATAAACAGAGGAACTGCAAAATTGCTATTAGTATGTCTAACTTATTTTTATTGGAAAGGTTATAGACAAAGTACTGTCTGTGTTACATATTACAGACAAAAAAAAGGTTTATAGAATACAATTTTCTGTCTGTAAAGAAGGTTCTGAGGGAGCGACCTTATCATAAGGCACAGAAACCTGTCCTTTTCCAAGTGCTGCAACTTGGCATATTTGTTTCCAGCTTTCATCCTGCGGACACAGCAATTGAGTGCAGTCGATGGCTGTGCCAGTCATGTGTCTGTCTGCAACTGGGTGACAAGTATCAGAAAAAGGGAGGGGGGTGATGCGCAGCTGACTCAAACACAAACCCAGCGGCCATCCCGTGAGCAAGAGGTCGGCTCCAGAATCACACGGGACAACGGGCTCTGGTACCACGAAATAACCAGCGCTTTCCAGTTCTGCCAGCTGATGACCTCCACGCTTTTCAGAGCACATCGGTGCCCTTGCTTGCTGAGTGGGAGATTTCCCATACAGTGGCAATAAAATTAACTCATTTGAATTCAGAAAGCAGTGTGATTAGTAGCTCCTTCTTAGTCTTTGTGCCTAGAAATAACCCAGAATGACATAATGCAAAGTTTCAAAGAAGTAAAATAAGTGATATTCTAACCAAAATTCAGATCTTTTATTTTTCGAACAGGTTTTTGATACAGCTCAGCTTGATACAACATGGTATTTACCAGCCTGGCCTTTAATATTGGATCTGCTTTCCAATTATGCTTCAATTCATACAACAGTTGCAGAGTGTGTGTGGGCGTACGTGTGAGAGAGATTGATTTTGTTCTTTAAAAATGTGAAGTCTGCACTAACTATGAAAACCCATCAGAATTTCTAGCACTTAAACACCATTTCCTTTCTCAATGTGCTACCAGCATTAAGCAATCTTCATGACATCTCGCTGACGAAGGGAGAGTGCAAGTGGAGGAATACATGCTGATTTTTTCAGAAGTAGAACGTTAACACAGATATCACTGAAAAACAGGCTGCAAATCCTTTCCAGAAGTTAAGAGTTAATATGAGAGCTCAAATTACAACTTGGAAGCGAATACGTAAGGTCTTAGCTCTATTTTTCAGAAGCACATGAGTGAAAATGGAATAAAGAAAGTACACGTCAGTCCTGGCTGTTGCTGTGTGTTGGAGTAGTCTCTTCTGTCTGGGACAGCAGATGTTGGGCAATCCTAACTGCCACCACTTTACACAGAGCGTCTTAATATTCCTGATGGTTGTTCCCCGTCTTTTTTTGTGTGCTGGATTCCCAAGCCTTGATAATGCTTTGATAGTTACTGTAGTTCATATCTGAGAAGTCCAAAGGAGTGTTAGTTTTGTCTTTCTGCAGTTCTGACTGTTCATTTCTTTTTTTTCTGTAGGTTTGAAGACCTATCTGATCTCTGGTCAGAAGGTGAAGGAGCCCCACTGCAGCTGTTCACAAGCATTGCTTCCTGGCTTGGAGTCCGGAGATGGTGCCAGGACACAGGGAGCATCGTCAGCTGAGAGCACCGGGGACTTGACAAAGACTCTCAAACATGCGGAAAAACCGAAGGTGGGTTCTTGTTTCAAAGCTGAGCAGTGTAGATCTCCAACTGTGCAAACCAGGGAGAGATGTGTGGATGGGGAAACCTTACAGGTTTGCTTACGCATTGCTCTATATATTTATATATGTATGTATGTAGATGTGTGTGTATATACATGCAGTGACAAAATGAGGGAAGAAAGAAATTTACAAAGTAAAATGCCTCGCCAGTTGATGAGCAATCCCTAAATGAAGGTGAACACTTTTTAAAGGTGGTTTCAAGTAAATAATTCTCTTAATATTTATATTTCAGGACTGAGAGGTTAATGCTGCTTTTTCAATGGTCTTGATTTTATGGGGGAGTGAAGAATATGCCTCATGCAGCTATAGGATTTTTTTTTTTATATATGTATATATATATGATTTTCTGCTTTTGCTGCACCCTGCTTCTGCCATTCCTCTATCATGCAGGTTGTGTACTTGTGAACCTTTTCATACAAGTATATAACAGACACCCCCCCAAAAAGATAGCAGGATTGTTTGTGTGGTGGGAGAAAATGCTCCAGTAGGCTATGAGATTGTGTTTTATCTGTTTGCTCTAAAAACCTATATCTAGAACTGAGGGCAATGATTTGTATGGATGCAGGTTTGAGAAATGATGGCATTTTGTTATGTTCTCACCTCTCACAAGATCTCGACAAGGAAATCTGTGAAACAATGTGTATTGCTTCAAAGCTTTGCTGTTACTCTCCTTCTTCCAGCTCAGAACAGATTTCCCAAACAACAGATGTCTATTCTCTATTCTCATTTGTGCTAAGAGTTCCTCGTCCTGGATGTCAGAAGCACAGGTGGTCATCTCTCTGCAGGTCACTGTCCTTAGACTTCAGTGTATTTAGTCTTGAGATGATCTCTTCAACACGGGTTTGGGGATGGGGGTATGACTTTCATGCTACTCCGTTTTTGCTCCTTGTATGTTTGTTGTCTGGATTAGGAGAGCGTGAGCAGGGCACCTTTACCCTGCCTCTGCGTCCGGTTTCAAGTTTTGGAGTAAAACCGCTGGATCACAAGTGAGATCAGCTGGATGACTGGCCCAAAGATACGGTCCAAAGTTAAGTGAGCTCCTTGGAGAGCAAGCTAGGACTGTTTAACTGCAGAAGGTAGCTGTAGCCATCTTTATCCCTCCCCAAAATATGCACTGTGTGTGGTTTGACTGCACCCAAATTGCTGGTGATACTTTTTTATTCCTTCTCCTGTGTAAGAAAATATATTTGCCATCTCTCAGACACCAGCTTTCCAGCTCTCTCTTGTTGTTCATTGACAGTAGTAGCAAATAAGGTAGGAAAATAAGTCTCGGAGCAGTCAGTGGGTGTCTGTACAAACAAGCCTGTCTGTGCTGCCCAGTGCCTGGCCATGCAGAGGTACAGATGTGACAGTAAGGGGTAGAATCTCCTCTCCTTCAAGTAGTGAAGGAAGAACAACATAGCAAGTGGAGCAGTATTACTGAGCTGCCTATCCGTGGAGCAGAAGGGAGAGAAGAGGGCTTAAAGCAGTAAAACTAAGGGTGCTGTACTGAGGGAAAGCGAGGATGCCTTGTTATCGTCAGGCAGCAAAGCAAGCTGTAATGGGAGGACTGCGAAACCACAGCGAAGTACAGGACTGACCTGACTGCAGCTAGGATTTGATAAAATTTGTTGTGTTAATTTGTTAAAATGATCCAAGTCCAAAATGAAATCTGTTCTTGAGGATCAGCTATAGTATGTGTTTTCTAAGACATGGTGTGACTTACCCTGCAGAAGGGTAGATACAGATGCACCACTATTCCTAAACAGGTAGGATGCCATGTGGAGGTACACGGCTGGCCCACCACGTTTTGTTTACTGCCCAGTCCCTGCTTTCTGCTCTGGGACCATCTTGCTGGGTGTTAATTACTGTTTAAATGCTGAATGATGGCCTGCACGGTGCAAAAGTGCAAACGTGGCTATCCGAATAAGTGAAGGAGAAGCTAAAAGAAGCTTCTTCAGAAGAACATCTAGGACAAGTGCCAGCTCAGTTTCAGCCTTCTCGGATGCCCGACCTACCCTTGTGCTAAAGCTACTGCATCGAGTTTATGCTTACAGGTACCTGGTTTTATTCATCACGATGAGCGCTGCAGGTCTGGCCAGTGGTTTCCTAAGCGGCCTCACAACTCTTTGGAAATGTTGTGCCTGTCTTGCCCAAAATACATGGATGCTGGAGTGAATTTTGAATTACCCCAAACTCAGCTTTCCCTGCGATCTGATAAGCATCCATACAACGCATGCCACAAGCCATGTCAGAATGCATGTAGCATAGCGATGAAACAATCGTGTGAGTGCTGAGCACTTAAAAACATATTCTGTGACCATAGTTCCAGCATAGGAGGGAGTGCAAAGCGTACTTGCTTCTCACCGCGTGGCTAGGTACGCGTGTTCCACACCCCACAGAACGCTTTCGAGTGTGGATGTGCACCAGCCTTCTCTCTACCGGGTAATCTGTTACTGGAGTGATTATGGACCGAGAAGGCTGGGTCAAGCTTTCAAGGAATGTTTAATTTGCCAGCCATGCTAGAGTAGGTCTTACAGTGTTAAAAAAAATAATGAATAAAAATATATGTATATTAAAAAAATCCCCACAAAGAACAACTGTGAAATTTAATCACAGATCATGCACAATTTTTGAAAAGGAATTGGTTTCTTTCTTACAGAGTGTTCTGTGGGTTTTTGGTTTGTTTTTTTTTTGTTTGTTTGTTTTATTTTTTATTTTTTAAAGCCTGCAGCTTGCTGGTAGGGTCTGGAGATAATAACTTGCAAAAGAATCATGACTTACATGCCAACTGTTTTAAATACAAAGCTGTAAACAGTGTCAGTGTAGGAGGAGATGACTCCAGCTCTGCAAAAGAGACCAAGTAGGAGGGGCAAAATTACAGGCACATTGAAATATTTTTGTTTTAAAGGGAATAAGTGGCCATATTGGATGCAAAGGATGACTTTAACATTTTGGGCTTGAACAGATGTTCTAGCGGACAAGATCTGTTAAGGAATGTCAGGAAGGAGAATGCAACAGTAATTGATCCATGGAAGGAATTGTATTTCCTCCTCTCCTCCAGTGTGTCTGTAGTTCATTTAATTGCAAACCTTGTTGCAGTCAAGAAAATGCATGTACATAATTAAAATGGTGAAGATAGAGGCTAAAAACTGTAAGTAACTCTATAATAGCAGCTGATTTTTTTGAATGAAAACACTGTAACCTGCTTAAGCAGTTTTGGTATCAGTTTATTTTCCCTATCATATTCTATAAAATCCCTTAATTGACAGGGAATCATAAGCTGTTGTAAAAATGTTTTAATCATCTCTTGGTATGAAAACAGAAAGTACTTTTGCTTGTCTTAGTGTTTGCTGAAAGGGTATTAATGTATTACTCATCGTGATGCAGTCACATACGCACTGAGCCTTTGTGAATGTCTCCAATAGAGAATGAAGTTAATGATGTTGACTTGAACACATGGGATAAGTCAGATGGACTTCCGCCTCTTCTCAAAAGGTCGGGCTTCTTTTCTGAGATTTTTGTCTTGTGGTTTAACCCCAGGAGCTAAGCGTTTGAGGTGGTCTTGCTGATTTATTAGCAAGATCAAACAGGGAGTATTTTCTTTATTTTTTGTTAGAGGTATTTGGTTTTTATTACCATTAACTAACTTTTGCCATGGATAAACACTAAGGCTCTAGAAGCATAGAAGGCTCATTAGCCCGTTGTCATATTTGTTTTTAAAGCCATCTAATATTGCCTTCCACAAAGTGGCCAACACATTCATGGTATTTATTCCTAGATTATTTTTAAACAAAACCATTTGAGAACCAACTTCATAGTTTCTTCAAGTGTGCTGGTATTTGTTCAGACTATACAGGTTCAGAACTGGATTCAACTTGTTTATCTGATTCCAGATTAGGAAACTCATAGTAATTTCAGTGCCCCAACCTGGACTATACCCCTGAGGAACAGCAGATACAATGGTCTGCTGGCTGCTAAGAAAGCTCAGAGTCTTCGTGAAAGCCTTTGAGAGGCATTGTGATTAGGTGGATAAGCAGTCACAGGAAGAGTGGACTGGGAGAAATGCCACACAGTAACAACCTGAAAATTAAACACACCGCATTATTCAATTTCAGGTGTGACACAAGAGATGGAAAAGGGGCTTTGGGTGAAAAGTCAGTTCTGCAAAGACTTACACACTGGTCTCTGAAATCAGGAGTGAGCCTGAAGGCGGAGGTGGTTGTGGTTTTGGACCAGGACAATGACAGACTACAGAGGCTTGAACGAGTCCCTCCTGAGTGCAAAATAAACAGATAAAATGGATGTGAGGTGTTGAGTTTGGGACAAAAGGCTCAAGTTGCTTGTTGGAAAGTTTATTAAGATGTTTAATGGATCACCTACCACCATTTAGTATATAGAGTGCTGAATTTAGTATACTGTTCCCTGTGACTAGTGGGTGTCTCTGTACCCAGTAGGAGACTTCTGGCAAGCCAGGTTACAGTAAAACAGCTCCAGATCAGAGGAATTGCCAACAGGGAGAAGACACAGGGTCCCTCGGATGCAGGATTCTGCCTGTACATTAGCAGGACTGGAGACAAGTATGAAGAGCTCGCAAGAGACAGATAATGGGGTTAAGTACCCCTAAGACGATCACATTGTAACTGTAAGGGGTTAGGTTGTTTTAAAAGCTGAAGTGTGACATTTTAGGTTGCTTCCAAAATGCGTAACCTGCAACTATTACAAGTCCTGATGATTTGCTTTCCTTGTTTCCTGTGACATTTGCTGGGTGTTTGGCTTCAACAATATACGATAGCCTGGGCTCCATTGCACTGTCTTAGAGCACTGTATGAAAAAGTATTTCCCTTTATTAGTGTCACATCTGTTGCTTTCCATTTTCCTGTGCTGTGCATAATGTGTCATGGCATTGCGTGCTTTTTTTGTTAATTTTGCTGCATTTTGTGTTAAGTCTTCACTCATAATGCCATTCAGATCCTTTTGCAGGCAGTTTTTAAACAAGAAAATTGCACTTCTCTCACTAAAGAGTATTCCATTCTTCTTGGGGAGGTCCTTTGCTAGTATGCAGCGATTACAGTGTATCTGTGATCTTACGCTAGTAAAGGTTTCCTGGATTAGATTTAGCTTCAGTAAACAGAAAATCTGTGATTTATTTTTGAAATGGTGCATTCTGTTCCAGTCAAATTTTGCTCCCTGCTTCCCATTCTGTAGCTTTGTTTATCTTTTAGCCATGACCCAAGTATACAAGTGGACCGAATTATAAATTGCATAATACTATGAGGACACCAGAACGTTCTGGCTAAAATTTTTTTGTCTCATTGCAGCCTTGCCCTTCATGTAGTACCATCCTTGCTCCCCACTGCGATGTCAGCATAGACGAAGGAGCTATTCAAAATGGTTGTCAGGATGAGCATAAAAACAGTACAAAGGTAATTGAAGTATTTATCATATTATCCCTTCTTTTCCCTTATTTCTCTGCTTCAATTAGCTTTCTCATTTTTGTATTAGTGTTCCTTTATTCAAGCTCTTAAGCAGCAGAACCAGTTTTGATTTTGAGCAGTTGTGCTCTAAAATTTAGTTGAGCCCTCCTCCCCCCCCCAAATTTTCAAAATCATTAGTAATTTTATGGGCCCAGTTTGAAACTCAGAAGCACCTGAAATTTGGACTCTTTAAATGATGCTGAGGCTGCCCAAAGAAAGAGGCACAAAAACCACTAGCGTGCTCTCCATCCCTTACACCAGTTGGCTGTGTGTCACCTAACCACGTTACACCCACGTCTTGCCAATGTCTTCTGCATTGTAGCTCTAAGCAAAGACAGAGTCATTCCTCTTCATGCGCGCAGCTGAAATTTACAGCATCTAAGTCAGTTCGCATCCTTTTTCTGACCGACAAACGCAGCGTCTTACATATTCAGCATACTACTGTCCAGATTACTTTCCTTGCCTGTTGCTTAGATACTCTCACTGAAGCCACCTACTTCCTCTTCAGTACCACACAATGCCTGTATGTCATCTTGTCCATGGCCTTCGTAGCTCCTCTGCTCTGCCTGGCATCTCTCACTTCTTCGTGAATATAAGCCCCTGCCTAAATGCAGACCTGTGCTCATGACGCGATTGTTTTAATTTCAAATAAGTTTAATGCTTTCCCTTCTTGGGGAAAATAATTTTATAAACACATTCAGAGATAGCTGTCTTGGGTTTTCCTTCACATCTGTCTTTACAACTCATCTCCCATAGCGAGCTAATGGAAAAACTTGCCAGCATTTATTCTACTGATGAGCTACTAAATTAATCTGTCTTTGTCCCTCTGCTCTCTGCCTGTATTTGACCTGTTGTGTCCTACACTTAAATTGTAAGCTCAGAAGCAGGGACTGCCTTACTGTACTGGACTGAAATGGTTTGTAACACAGTAGACCATGTTCTGTGCCAGGGTTCCTAGGAAACTGCCTAAGAAAAAAATAAAATAATAATCCCTTCAGCTCTGAGGGAGATAAAGCTGAGTGGCCAGCAGGTACTGGTCTTAGAACAGCATGAGATCTTTAAGACAAAACATTGTGGGAGGTGTGCCCAGGCTGCCAAGATGGTATGCGTGAGATGCTTTGTCCGCAGGCTGCCTCTGCCCACGTGCCAGGGATCTCCAGGAACCGACTGCAAACAGAGATCTTCCTTGGGTACCAACTGCCTCATGTCATATGTTGTCTTCACCAGAATTATCCTTTAAGTTTCTTCCTACTACAGCTGTATTAGCTTCATGTGGGTTAATCAGCAACTCAGCTAACCTTGCTTCAAAGAGGTCTGTACAGTGCTGAATAAATCGTCTCTAATTTCACTGGAAGAAGCATCCTAGTGGAGACCAGACCACATGTTCTCCTTTGATGTGGTTTAGTTATTGCTAAGTCAAAAATTGGACCAGTTAAGTGGCTACCAGTAACTCTGGGATGCCTGTTTAACTGAAAGCTTGAAGAACAGCTACATGCACAAAGTTGCTGTGGCATTTGATTTCCAAATCTTCTCTGCAGTCTCAGCTTTCTTGGGAAGCTCCCTCTCCGCATCTCTGAAGTCTATACCCTTTCCATGCCATGTCACTGCGCCTGGCCCTGCAGCACTTATGTCATGGAATCATAGAAGCGTAGAATGGTTTAGGTTGGAAGGGTCCTTAAAGACCATCCAGTTCCACCCCCTGCCATGGGCAAGTACACATCCTACTAGACCAGGTTGCTCAAAGCCCCATCCAACCTGGCCTTGAACACCTCCAGGGATGGGGCAGCCACAGCTTCCCTGGGCAACCTGGGCCAGTGTCTCACCACCCTCAGAGTGAAAAATTTCTTCCTGAGTTTTAATCTAAATCTCCCCTCTTCCAGTTTGAAGCCATTACCCCTCGTACGATCACTACATGCCCTTGTCCCTCTCCAGCTTTCTTGTAGGCCCCTTTCAGATACTGGAAGGCTGCTATAAGGTCTCCCCGGAGCCTTCTCATGTCCAGGCTGAACAACCCCAACTCTCTCAGCCTGTCCTCACACCAGAGGTGCTCTAACCCTCTGATCATCTTGGTGGCCTCCTCTGGACCTGCTTCAACAGGTCGATGTCCTTCTGATCTTGGGTGCTCCAGAGCTGGACACAGTATTCCAGGTGGTTCACAAGAGTGGAGTAGGGGGACAGAATCCCCTCCCTCGCCTGGTTGGCCACACTTCTTTTGATGCAGCCCAGGATGCGGTTGGCCTTCTGGGCTGCAGGTGCACATTGCTGGCTCATGTTGAGCCTGTCTCTATCTCAGACTCATGTCCCCTGTCTCTCTCTCAGAATTTTTCTGGCTCATCTCGCTAAACGATGTTAACCGCATCCTTGGACCTTTGTGAGTCCCAACAGCCTGTGGAGCCTCCCTGTCTCTTGATGGGAGGAAACTATCACATGGTGCAGCAAACCCCTGAGTGCTCAAAAGAACTGTACAGCCTATTGCCATCAGAAACCACAGTAACATTGGAGGTAACAACATTTAATAAATCGGGATTTTCTCCTTAAACACAAACCGTTTCACACTCTAATCCCCTCCTGTTAAGATTAACAGAGGGGAGACAGCACAGGAAAACCTTGAGCAGAATGAAGGGCACAATTTTCTTAGGGATTTGAGCCAAGGAGCTGAAGAGAAAAGGCCAAGAGAGGTCCATGCTGACCTTCTCTGAAAGAGCAGAAATTTCGCTGCATTCTTCAGATGAAGTTGAAGAACAGACAGGGAAAGCAAACAGTGCACAGGGGTCCGTGTCTTGTATTTGAGCTGCTCATAGCAAAAATTGTGTTCTCTCCATTACTGCTTTTCAAGTAATGACATCTGCTGCAGGGGTGAGGAAAAGGAGAAAGATTCTTTACCAGGAAAAAAAAAAAAAGGGTGATAACTATGACCTGCATTTGTTTTTTACGTCTCAAGTTGTTCTGGGAAGTGCTCTGAGCAAATATAATCTTTATAATATAATCTAGCATAAATTAAAAAAAAAAACAAAAAAAACCAAACAATGAAGACCCGTCACTTCTAGCAACTTGTTGGACAGTTCTCTTTGGTTTGCCTTTGTTAGTACTCCTCATCTCAAAACCAGAGGTTACCCTGGCACTGCAGTATGCCCTGTGCTCTGTAGCCATGTTCCCTCCGGGTAGGCTACATAACCTCTTACAGTTGCGGGATGACTTGCTCTGAAGCTGCTGGATGTTTTCCCTTAGAAAAGAAACTGGTGACCCTTTATGTGAGAAGTTCTTATGCCTCTGGCTTACCAGGAGAGTGCCATTCTGTCATATGCAAACACCTGTCCCGTCCAACAGATTTTGCTCTGCTTTTGCTGAGGTATGTGTTGCTGAAATCACCTTTCTCTTCTGTTGATTACGTTCTTTAGCAAAACATTGGCAACACACCAAGATAACTACTACATTTCCTATTCTGCTTCATCAGCTGCTGTCACTGGGCTGTGAACACCTGCAAGCTGCCAAAACAACTGTTGTAAGTGGTAGAAGGGACCAGACTGGGAATCCTTTCATCTCCTGGCTCTCAGCACATGGCTCCAGGGGCTCACACCTCCATCGAGGCAGCCTGCAGGGTGGGAATCCTGCATCCCTCCTGGGTGGAGGAAGGGGAAGCACAGCCCACCTTCCTCCTGCTTTTCCTGTGGCTCCAGGGAACCATTTCGACACACCTCGTTCTGACTTTAGCTCTTGAGGTCTTGGCAGCGATAGGGAGCCAAGCCCGAGTGCTTTCTGACTCTTCCCTCCGCAAGGTGACGTTCTCCTGCTCCTCCATTAGTCTTGTATCTTCACTGGTTGTGTCTGCACCTTTCATTGTACCTGCCTATATTCATGTGCCTTGTTTGCTTTACAGGATAGATACACAAGGAGGTTGAATTAATTTTGCATAGGCAGCCAGAAACCAGATATTTCTTAACTTTAACTAAGTTGGTTTTACAATCTAAGTAACATATTTCAGTGCATGGTTGGGGTGATGATGATATTTATGGTCAACGTGGTGGCATCCAAGAATAGTTTTCTGGAGGAGCTTGTCACTGCTGTGCTGACTACTGTACAGGCAGAAAACTTCTGTCATGAGTGGGTTTCAGGATGAGGATAAATGATACGTGATAAATGGTAAGATATGGAGGGGGGAGATGAGCATTCAATTATGCTAAATTTGATATATGTTTGCATTTGAAAATGAACCTGACTAACTGCAGTTCATTTTCATTCTAACCATATTTAGTTGCCTAATTTTTTTGGAATTGTTTCAGTGCATATTGGTCTAGGTCAAAGAAAATTTAAAAGAAGGAACTTTAGGTTCCATAAAAATAGAATAATTTTTGGTTGAAAGTAATTTGTGTTCTCAAACGAATGAAAGCAGAATTGATAATACTGTGTACCTAAGCTGTGTTGTAAGCTGGTGTAATATAAAGGCAAACGAAAGCCAGAAAGTAGTAGTATATCTCAGTGAAGAAAACATAGTTTAATTTGCAGGATAATTTTTTTTTTTTTTGTAGGATGATGAGATGTATAAAAGGGCTGTTCCCAAAGGTAGGATAAAGGAGGAGGCTGTGTCTGGGAAAGCAGCAGGGCTATAGTGGTCAGTGGAAGGATCAACAAGTTGTCTCATGACCCGCGGAAAGATAGCATAGTTTAAGTAGGTATTTAAAAAGCTTTTTAGCAGAGTCTTGACCTTAAGATGAGTGAATGAAATTAGGCTTGTGGTTGGTCTTCATTGTGTGTGTGAAAATGTACTTTGTTTTCTGCTCCTTGGAAACTCGGTGCATAAACAGCAAAAGGACGACACCTAAACAGGCATGCACTTAGAGAAGATGTGAATGACTTCAAGGCAGGTGAAGTTAAGTCTTCAAAGAGATCATGTAAAAGCTCAGTGTGTTGAGGGAAGAACTTTTTTCAACTTTTGCTCCATGCAATCTCTTCTGTCTGCTTTCTCAACCACTGACGTTCCCCATGTATGTTTTGCTTTCTGTCATTCAGGCTGCAGGAGGACACAGTCCTAAGACTCAAAATGGACTTTTGGGTCCTCCCCAGGAAGAAAAGCTCAGCAATAGTCAAACCTCACTTTACGAAATGTTGCAAGAGAAAGGAAGATGGGGCGGAGTGAGTCTGGATCAATCAGCTCTCCTGCCTTTGAGGTTCAAAAACATCAGAGAAAAGACAGATGCTCACTTTGTGGATGTGATTAAAGAAGACAGGTAAGGAAAATTGAATGGTACAGTGTGAAAATATAAAGGAGAGAAGGCAGTAACAGGGGTCCCGTATCTTTAATTTTTATTTGTATTTTCTGTCTAATGTCAATAATTATTGTTAACATATAACATGTCCTATGTTTTGTAATCTTAGTCTATATTCTGTTTAAACTACAGTAGGAACTTGACATCAGAAACATTCTGCTCAAGAATGCTCAAGCCAGGTTTTTCATAATTTCCACGGTGAACAGTCATTCTTCAGTCGAGTCTTTGAAAAGGAAAAATATTCTTTAAATGACTTGTCATGAAGTTGCATTCTTATGTTTACATTCAAAAGTCCTCTTAATGCACATAGTATGTACCTTCCTCTGCATAGAAGTGTAATGTAAAATCTGAACCACAACACTCAGGTTTTTTATAGCAAAAGAACAAGATCTGCTAACATTGTGTGACTAACTAATGCCTAGAAATCATACTGGGCTTGGAAGCAGAATTAATAGGAGTGAATTCTCATGGACCTACTACCTACCTACAGCATTTTGTAAGGTTAGATTCTCTCTCAGTTTCAAACAAACAAAACCTCACTTATTTTGGGCAGAGGAAAATATGTTCTCTAAAGTTCAGTAGTATGTGAGGTTTGGTTGGTTTTTGTTTTTTTTTTTGTAAACCCTCAGCCATATCTCCCTTATTATGGCAGTGACTTGACGGGATCAACTGAACAGATAACTTGAATTTGTTATTATTTATGGCTGTTCTTATTTTTGCTTCACTGCTTCCACTCAGATTAGGGGTATTTTATCTAAATATCCTTGAAACTGTATGCTCGTATAGACTCCAGGCTGCTTGGAACAAGGGACACTGTCATCTTAACTGAAAACATGACTAGAGCAGGGAGAAGTGACAGGGAGGGACACCAGTCCCTCTCCAGTCTCTTCTCTAGATTTTTTTTCTTCTGTGGCCAGCTTCCGATAAAATTTAGGTCATTAGTGGCTGAAAATAGGTGTTAAGCTAATGTTTTCAAATATTAAAAGAAAGACGGAGTGGGAAAGTCCAAATGTTGGCACAAATCAGCCAGAACAAATTGGATTTTTGTTTAAAAAATAACTAGCATGCTGCAAATTTTAAATTACAGAAGTACACAAATGTGCTGTTTGTTTGCTGAAGATACCTTGCTCAAGCTCCTGTGTTCTTGGTGCATTTCTCCTCCACTTACAAAATGGGTAATTCTTTCTGATTCAGAAAAAGGAAAAAGTAGGACCCGGATTTGACATCAGTCAAAGCCTAGCTTTTTTTTTTTCTTGGTCTCAATTAGATATCATCATTACCATATTAAGTGGGCCGTTTCTTGTTGCCAGGGAAACTTCTCTGCTGAGTTCAGTTCATGTAAACATAACTTTCCAAAAATAATCTTCTGATTAATTAGGTCTATGCAAAATAGTTTAAGCCTATGTTTTACATTAATCCGTTTTAACATTTCTCAATGTGAATTTATAAGTAATAAGTAACTTTAAAAACATTCTTGATCCCCTGCTGTAAAATATAATAAATTGTTGGTCTCCACAAATCCGTGAGGATGTTTGAATGGGAAGTTTGAGTTTTCTCAAGGAGCGGGGTGAAATCCAAACTTCCCCTTGGTCATCATACGTGGAAACCCCATCCGCAAGAATAATACTGGAGTTTTGCTGCTTTTGGGTTTATGTTGCTGCAAACCCAGCAGCAGCGAAATGTGAGCTTCCCCTGGCACTGGGCAGCGATTTCTGCTATGGAGCACGATGCTGTGATACACATTTGTGTTAAGAGAAAGTACCTAACCGAGATATGGTGGTAAGGTGCATAAATTAATCACACCAGCTTCCTGTAGAGCTGGGAAAAGTCAAACGTATTCTACGGAGGATTCAGGAGCCTGAACACTGCATTAGGAAGCTGCCTGGGGCTAGCCTGGAGGGAACGCTGGACACTGAGGATGTTTTTCATTTGCCGTCCTCTTTCTACAGTTTCGATGTGTGGCTGAGAGATTCCATGAGTGGCCATTGGTCTCTGCATGCTGAGATTTCACCTTGGAGCTGGTATCTGAGCACAGTTCCAGTTGTCTTTAAAAATAATAATAATAAAGCCAGGGTTGGTGCGACATGTTTGTATTATTGCATTATACAAGAAACCTTTTCATAGAAGTTATCCGTTTGCATCATCTTACATCTTGGTTATATGTATTTGGCAAACAATGTATAGTTTGAACTTTGAGTCTGGCTTTGCTACTACCACTATGAAAATACCATGCTTTGTTCATTGTAATCTGCATGGTACTGTGTGTTTTATATGAAAACTATAGTGTAAGAGTACAAAATGTTTAAACTTAATTTCATTGGGGATACCCTCAAAGGATTCACGCTTTTTTAGATTTTTGTTTCCAAGAAAAATTACATATTCCTTAAGTTATAAACCTTTGAAGTACAAGAAACAAGTACTCATGTGCTAATCAGGACAGTGCTTACAAATGGTCTCTTTAGACATACAGAGCAGAGTCCCAGGGAAATACGAAGCTCTTGCCAGAAGCTAGGTTCTGAGCAGCACTTCATGCCCCCCTTGGGTCAATTTCCTGTTTAAATGCTTCTAAAATTTGTTTCTTTCTTTCATCTCTCGCTTCCCAGTCTTGCACGATTCAGGGAAAACAGAAATCGCTTGTGCTGGGGAGGCACAGCGCCTCCTGGGAAGCAGATTATGTGCATGACTGTGTTTAGTCAACTAAACTGGGATCTTCCTCTTTGAGACAGATGACTATCGACATGGAGCCAGGCTGGCATGGTACGGCTGGCTGCCATCAGAAATGCTGCCTTCACCCTGGTTTCATCATGCTACACCTTCTGTTTCGTGTTGCGCTGGCAAACTAGATTGTTCTTCCTACATCCTTAGGCCATCGCAGCTCCAGCACAACACCCTCATACTCTGTTGAGCTTCCCTGGAGGAAAAAAGTGAATTCAACAATTCTATTTTTTTTTTAAAAAAAAAACAAAAAAGCTTGCAAAATTCCTATTATAAGGTGCTCTTAGAAACATCTAAGAGAGATGAGGGAGGGAAGAAAAGGAAGAATGAAAGACAGAAGGGGAACTCAAGTGAATATGTCCTGTCATTCCTTCAGAGTATCCTGATGTTTTTAATACATTGGCCAAGGCCAGAATGTTTAAAGGTTATAAAGTATCTGCCATATTGATGGTTGAAGTCTTTTGTCCTCTTGAGGTTCAGTCTAGGAATATGTGTTTGGTTGGTCTTGCATCTCAAGAAAAAAATGCTTCCCACATGCCGTCTTGTGCTGGGGAGCGTGTGCTTCCAAAAAAACTCTTTGGCAAGTGTTCATAAAAAATAAACAGCAAAAAAAAGGCAAAAAACCCCCAAACTGAAAAAAAAGAACTCAGGCACAGGCTAGCTGTGTAGGATCTTTCAGCTTCTTCATCTGCTTAGAATTTGATCTCATGGGCACCTCTTTGCTTAGAGTTATCAACTTGAAAATAGCCCACTCTAATTGTTGCTCCAGTGCTACAATTTTGAAGGTAGGAAGAGCACTTGGAAAGAAACTGCCCTATTTCAGATTCTACAGCAATTTTAAAAACAGTTAGTTCACTGGAAATAACTGGAATCAGTTGCTTGAAAATAAAAGGAGGTTGGTAGGAAGAGTGTGTGCTCCGAAGCCTCAGATGAGGACTGCAGAGAAGAGATGGGAGATCCCAGCAACAAATGGCGTAAGCAGGCGGAGACTTACTGTGCGGCCATCGGCCACAAGGCACTCGGTGCTCTCGAAGTCGAGTCCTTTCCTGCTAGAGAGAGAAAAGATCTGCAGATCAAGTGCTCTCGGTGTCATTAGAAAACTTCTTTCATAAACCTTTCATCAAACTAATGTAAAACACAAAAAATGTTCTATTTTTGCTCCACAGGGTGAGGAATCATAGAATGGTTTAGGTTGGTAGGGACCTTAAAGATCATCTAGTTCCAACCCCCCTGCCATGGGCAGGGACATCTCCCACTATAGAAACAACATGAAATGCAATGCCTTTTTAATGATTGAGGCCTCTTTTATGTTTGGGTTTAGTTTGGGTTTTTTTCTGCACCTGGCACTGGAAGATAAGGTGAAGGAGTGGATAAACACACTCTGGTAGATGCTGCCTCCGGGTTCGTTAGTCCTAGTGAGCTAGTTTCATTATTTGTCAGGGCCTTTGTTGATGATTCTGGTGATTTCAAACCTTCTGTTTCAGAAGTAAATGTAAGCTATCTGTCTCCTCAGGTTCCATTTCTCTACAGCCCGGATCATTAAGGGAACGTTCCCAGCTGAGTTACTGAGTTATTTTAATGTCTTTGAAATAACAAGAAAGTGCTGTTTTCTAAAATGGACGTTTTTTGTTTCTAACAATTTATTACCTTTGTCATCCTTGCCGTGCTTTGAATGATAGAATTCCAGCTCAGACACAAATATCCCGCAGCCACACGTCTCCTAAGGTTGTGCCTCTGTAGCAGCAATTAACCTTTACTGTTTGGTGGCTTATATTACAATTATCTGTATTCATCTGTGGTTATAGCTGTTAAGTTTCTGGAAGGACTTGTTAGTCTCTTCCCGAAAATAGTACGTTTGCTCTGTCATTTTTTTTCTAAGGTATTTCCTCTGACTGAGCCAGTGATGTGGATAAGGGGGTACCTCTGTGACTGAGAGCAAAGCAAAGCTACAGAACTTCAAAGCCAAGCGTCAGCGTCCCTAGAAACAGAAACCACAGAACGAGGGGCTCTATAAAAGAGTTACAGATGAATAAACGGATATTGATATTGTCTTTTCTCTTTAGCCTCATGAAAGACTACTTCTTTAAACCGCCTATTAACAAGCTGAGCCTGAACTTCTTGGATCAGGATTTGGAAATGGCCTACAGGACGAGCTATCAGGAGGAGGTGTGTTTCTCTCAGCTTTGCTTTCCTTCTGTAGTCTGTCTAAGCAACTGACAGTCATTTCTTTGAACAGATTTCATTGCAGTTGATGGCAAGGCTCATGAAATGTCACATGCGATTTACTACTTGGTATTGCTGCCTCTGAAAAGAGTCTCCTTGCAGTTTACCTGTCTTGTGCCATGCCCTGGGTCTAGTCCAAGGTTTAGGCTGGAAATATATTTTCACAATCCACTAAGATACACTAATTACTTCTCGCCTGCCTTTTCTCCATTTTCAGGTTAATGTTTTAAGGCTTTAGGCAGGCCAGAGAACCATGCTAAGATGAAATTAAAGAAGCAAATGCTACATGCCTTCTCATCAAATATCCTAACTTTGAAAATGGTAACTTTGAATTTGATTCTTGTTCATGTCACAGCCCTGTGGAACCCGAACCTGCTCTGAACCCAGATGCCTTAAGTTCCATAAGTGTGCTGCATTCAGAAATGGGCAGTTCAAAACACTGTGTAATTGTATGGAACAGCAAGTAAATTGTAAGGAACTTGATGCCTTCTTTAGGATTCTGCACTGAGTATGAAAAGTCCTTAATCCTCCTGGGGACTAATAGTGTTGCAGGCTTTCTGTGTCAGTAGATATTCCTGCCTGGTTGATAGGAACTAGCAAGGTGTTTTAAGTTTACATATAGCAGACATTAGATGTCGGTACTAACTGAGGCTGCATTTCCACCAGTAGCTGAAAAGTTGCTGCCAAAAGAGGGCATTTGCTCTCCCCTCCTTGTTCCTGCCCCTCCCTGTTCCTTCTGATGGCTCTGGTGCTTACTAGAGTTCCTGCTGTGAGCCAGTTCATTTTACTAGCCTAGCATAAAGTATTCATGTTTTGGTTTTCTGTTTGGGGCTTTTTCTGTCTGGGTCTGTTTTCTGCTGTATTGAACCAGCAGCTCACAGAGAGGTTGGCAAGTGCCAGAGCCAGTGCAAGGTAAGTGTCCGGCAGCAGGAAAGGGAATGGACCCTTCCCTTCCAGTAGCGTTGAGCTATTACTTTGGGTCATCCATCTGAAGGAATTGCATCATGATGAATGTAGGTGTGGATTTCTTTTCTTCCCTGTATGTCCTACATCAGAGGGCAGGTAGGATTTCTGCTTTTGCTTCTTGTTGCTTTCTGTTCTGGGCAGCATTGTCACATTGTCCTTAGTGGTAGCCCCTATTAGCTTGTTTTCCAATGTTTACAAATGAAACCTAACATACATTGTTAACAAAGGGAAGCATAGTTGTGTTGCAGTTCCATTTGTTCACTTTGTTCAGGAGCTCCATACTCATCCTGCAGTGCTGTATTCTGGTGGTATGTCTCTGAATAAAGCTCGTGTAGCCACACCGGGGAGAAGCTTCCTGGGGGATGCAGCCTGCAAAGTTTGCACAAACTATGCAGAAAACCGTAAATCAAGTTCTTTCCAATGGAAAGATTGGAAAGAGAAGCAAAGCAGTGATAGTCAAGCATATACATGTATGTAGGAAATTCATCGAAGGAGCAGGAATGTGGTCCGTGTATTTTATTAGTGGCAAGCTATTAATTTGAAAATTATTATGTAAACCTGCCTGGAAATGGGAATCTTCACTCTCTAACAGTAACTCTGCAGCACTGGGGCAAAAACCTGTTAAAACCTTAATATTAGCATAGTACTTGCCCAAAACAACAACAAAAAGATCTTCTCTTGGAGAGTGAAATGGTTGGTCAGTGCTGTTGGTTCTTAAATTGCCTTGCAGTAAACTGTTACTGAAAGTAACTTCCAACACCACTGAATTCACCTCTAATTACACAGTGCCAGCTGCATGTGGGTTTATGATTGTCCTCTGTAAGCGGCTCTACTTCCCAAGAGCTTGCTTAGCCTGCTTTTGTTTAGAAATTAAGGCACTGCTTAATGCTGTTGGGGCATCCTTAACGCTGTCACTTTAGGATACAGTGCTGCTTTCCTTAATTCAATTTGAGACTTTCTGTGTGGACTAACAGGATTCTGCTACAGTTCAGATTAAAAGGTAATTTTGGCACAGAAATGATGCTAGCTGAATTTATTAGGTTGCAGATAGGTACAAATGAGGAACAAGTTCATTTCCCGATGTTGCTGAGTGCAGATAGTATTCTGAGGAGCAAATGACATTTTCAAATCAAAGCAGGGTACAAGACTGCAGTATTCAAACTGGACTACTTCCTGGTGATATTGATAACACATTTTTTGTTTTTCTTTGGAACTTGCTTTCTGTGGTCCCTTGGGCAGATAAAAACACTCATAAGCCAGGATGTGGAGCTCATGATCTAGTTTTCAGCTGGACTGGCCAAAGTAGCACATAGCACAGCTGCAGAAGCACTGGGGCCAGGACAAGATGGGATGGGAATGTGTGGTAAGGGGTTATGGAGGAGCAGAACTTGGTGTCCTGAGCTCTGATCAATTCAGATTACATAGCATCCTGATTGCTGCTTTTAATCTGGTCTGAAAGAGAGATGTGAACTCTGCCACAGGCAAGGAACTTTTTCTGTAGGGTGGTGTTTGGTAGGTTTTCTTTAAAGAACCGTTGGAGCTAAAAGGCTTATTGTAAAATCTATTATTATTTTAAGTGAAAATCCTTGAAGAAAACTTCTTATAGCATTATCTGCTAGTAATTATGGGGTTTATGTTTCTTTGCATAGAATAGGCAATTTTCATATGGTTTATTTCTGTATCGTAGTATTCTGTAAAAATCACCCCTGACCCAGGGCCTGTGCTGCCAGTGCTTTCTTTCAACACAGACTTATTCTCAGGGAGCTGTGATAGCCAGTGAACTACCTCTTCTGTTTCTTGTGTCAAAACAGTACTTACGTTGGATTAACCGCAGTGACAAAAAGTTCTGTGTTCCTTTATCTGTTTTTGTGAGCTGCTTAACATTTATTCATTTTCATCCCTTCCCTCAATCCGTGTATTCCACACAGGTTATAAGGAATGCTCCAGTGAAGACATTTGCCAGTGCTACCTTCAGCTCGCTCCTGGATGTGTTCCTCTCCACCACAGTCTTCCTCATACTCTCTATCACATGTTTCCTGAAACACGGAATGGTCACATCCCCTCCACCACCTGCAGCAGTCGTGGTGTTCATCATCGCCATCCTGCTAGAGGTGCTGTCCCTTGTCATCTCAATTAGGTAAATAAAGCATAAGAAAGTCTTGAAATAGCCATGAGAACTGAAATGGTGGCTGGCTTGGGAACATTTTGTTTGACAGCATCCCAGGAACTCGCCTGGACAGTCTCTAATATTTGGAGAACAGTGGGAAGCCAAGAAGGCTTGCAGCAGATCTTGTGCAAAGAGAGGTCTAGCTACAGAAATTGGAGGAGAGAAAGGTGGCTGATAGAGGCCACTTAAGGAAACAGAATCTGTACACCATGCAGATTGCCCCTGCTTATTGTTCCTTGGGATCCCACACGCAACTGGATATCTTCTCCTCTCAGAGGGCCGTCAGAGTGAGGGAATTCAAACAGAAAACTTCTATCTGTCCTTCAAAAAAAACCCCCTGCCTTTAAATTCCTAGATAAAAGTATACCATTCTGGTGTTAAAACTGAAATAATTTATTGAAATGCAAAAAGCAGTCCTTTCCTCAAAAAAAAAAAAAATTGCCAAAGTCACATTGCATCCGTCCAGCATTAGTTTTCTTAATGATCTCTTTCAAGTCTCATGGGTTTAATATTAAAACAGTTTGGTTTTTCCCTGTTTGACACATAATTGGAGTCAGCATTTCCCCCAAGTCCTGGGCTCTGTGACAGTCAGCTGCTGCTTGAGAAAAGAAGGGGCACTAGTTTGTCTCTGCAGAAAGGGCAGCTTCACAGGATTGTGCTCGGCAGTGCCAGTCCCACACTGCCCCTTCGCAGCTGGCGGCAAAGCATCCCCAGTCCATGAATTGTTATACGTCACTGCAACCCCTGCACCTCTGCCTCTCCTGTGCCCTGGGAGCTGAGGCTTGGCTGCAGATGCAGATACCTGATAATTTAACAGCGACTCCTCATTCCTGATTTGTACCCAGGTGCCCAGAGGATGGGCGTTCTGGGCTTCTAGGACACTTGTGGGCCTTACCTTGGCATTTGTAACTAGGCACCGAGTGGTTACTGTGCAATTCCTGCACAACACGGGATTCCCCCCAGGCACACTGGAGTTAGTAACACATTCGAGTGTAGCAGGAGGCTGCAGTTGTGCATGCATTCGGTAAAGCTTATGCTTTCCTGGGTGTGTTGTCTGATTTATCTAGATACCACGTGTAACCTGTTATTAACCCAGATGATAGACCTAATAATAAGTTGTTTGTTTGTCTGTACTTGTGAGAGCAAGTTTATTTTGCCCTCCTCATCCCCCGTTTTCACTGCACTTCCTTCTGACACAAGAGCATGTTATAAGGGTGGTGTGTGGAAACGTGTGTCCTCACTTGTAGCTCTGCAAACCTAACAGGTATGTGTAAGTTAAAATGCTTTTGTAATTACAAGTTAGAAGCAATTTTGCTGTTGTTTCAAAAGAAACAAGATTGCAGTTTGCACTCTTATTTTGACTTTGCAGGGTCAAGGTAAAAAAATACTGTTAGTACTTTAGTCACTGAAGCAAGCTTGTAACTCAGTGTAAATGTGTGCAAGTGTATTTACCTGAAAGCTGGCATTTAGGAGTTGAGAGAGGTCATTTATGAACAGTGGAGAAATGCTTTTAAGGATAGTATTTCTTATCAGGTGTGTGTGATTGTTGCAATTTGAATAGTATTGTAGTTCTGGGGTTTTTAGAAAATCTAGACATTTGGAAAGTGTTAAGGCCCGTACTGGGAGATGGTGTAACTGGTAGGACTATTATTCCAGTGCATCCTAAACTGGATTAACTGTTGCTCTGTCCTCTCTTCTTGCACCAGAAATGCATTTTCCCCTTTGCAGAACAGTTCCTGTATTCTGTCTTGGGGGGGGAATGTCAGTTTTACATGCCTGGGCAGCTCTTTCATCGCACCGGGCAGGAGAGTAGGAAGGCAGCAGTAAGCAGGTAGTCTGGGTTTGGTGGCTGTGCCATTGTATCCTTGAATTTGGTCAGCTCTGAACAACTCGACCATCACTTTTACAGAAAAGCTAATTTCTGCTGTCCAGATATGTTTGGAGAAAATTTCTGTGCATTTACCTGGCAGGTGAATTTTTATTCCATTTTAGTATTTTTCAATTCATTATTGTTCCCACTTGTTTTTCCAATGCATTTGCCTTTTCTTATTTTGTACATTTATAAAAGTTATTTATATAATCTTAGAAATTTTTGTATGTAGGTACATAAGGTTGTATTTCAGTCCTGTTCTGTAATTGGTGGTTTATGGGTTTCTTAAGGAGAAGGAAAATTGTTGTTTTCAATATGCTATCTATATAGTCAAGAATTTGCAAAGCAGTTTTGTCTTTCTGAGCCGGGTATGGCTGTACAGAGGTTTAGCTTCATTGCAGCACTGTTGTTGAGAGCCATGCTCTCTGGTAGTGAGCCTGGGCCATTAGTGTGGTGCATTTAAGTGGCTTTATAATGTTTTCTTAACACTATTTGGTTTTGCCACTGGCATTTCTAGTATTTTCATGAGACAGTGCTGGCTTAAAGCCTGAATTTTACTTTCTAAGCTGGCTTGGATGCCCCATTTAAAGTCAGTGAGATTTAAAAAGCAAGTGTTTCAGGATGACGGCTCCTCTTAGAAATATGTATTTTTTAATATTAATCATTCTTTTGTGCTTAATTCTGATTTGAAAAACAGGTTGAGAAACATCTCACGCTGTGGAGATCACCTGTAGCCAGCCATCAAAACTCACGTAGTCCCACCTGGCGTAGTAATAACAGATTTTTAATAGACCCTATACTGACAGCATGCAGGACTGTCTGTATCCCAAGGGGCACTCACGGGAGGTTTGGGCATGCAGGGAATACTGCAGTTCCTGCACAGCTGCTGCAGGTGCACATGGTGGCTGGTTGCTAGCACTTGCTGCACTCCTTTTAGTCAAGCTGACCATTAAACTCAAGATCCCACAAATTCTCCTGGCTAGTTTGGGAAGCAGGAATTGCTGGATGGGATAAGCAGTTTTCTGCCTTTCCCTGCCCTCTCCATCAAACTGACAGTTGAGGAGTAGGGATGTAGGAATCGAGTCACCAGGTATCCCTTGCTACTGGAGCCTCTGGCATGCAGGTGAGAGGTGTCTTGCTCCTTTCTCTAGGTGGGAGGGAAGCATCTGCAAATCGCTCTGGATGTACTCCACAGTTACAAGCAATTGGTTCTCAGGAACTTGCTACCACGGGCTCACATGCGCAATCTTTCCTCTACTAATGAGGTATGATTTGCATTTGGCTTAACTCTGACCATCGCATCTAAGGTAACACTTCAGAAAAATCTCTTAAAGGAAAAACCAGGATGGTCTTGGATCTGAGCAGATCTTACCCAGCATACCTTCTTGAAAATAACCTCATACTATACACCAAAAAGTGCAATCTCTGTAGATTAAAAATCTCAGAAGCTTTCTGGTAGGTTTTCAGTTATCAGTGTAATGGCAATGGCATATTTGGGGGGGACTTTTGTAGGAAAAGGTATTTGTTTTGGCTTGGAGGGTTTTTTGTTTTGAATTTATAATATGTATTTACATTCTAGTAAATACATAAAATGTGCTTTTGGGCCACTCTGGTCTCCACAACCTGAGGCACACACTTCTGTACAGTTCCCTTGAACAGAAAGAAGAAAATTGTCTTTTTCCTCTTCAAATCCTCTTAAAAGTGAGGACTGCTCGCTCTGACTACTCATTATGAACAGAAATGTTACAGAACTTCCTGTGCAGAAATGTCATCCCAAATGACAATCACAGAATACCACCAAGATATCTTAAGGGAGGAGATTGGACTACAATGCTGGGCACAATCCCAGAATTTCAGGAAACGGGATTATTTTAGGACCAGAAAATTCTTGCCTAAGTTTCTCATTGTATTTCCATTATTGTGATGTGAAACACCCTGCCTTTAAATCAGCCTAACTTTTAATTGAATCCAGGACTCGGCCTAGGAAGTACTTGCTACAGCTCTTGTGGCTAAGACCTTTAGTCCAGCTGGAGGAGCAGGAGAGGAGAGCAGTGTCGCTGCCTGTACAATGAGAAACAAGTTAAAACTTTTAAGTTCTAGAACAGCAGAAGTCCTCATGGAGCAAAGCTCACAAGGGAGAAGCATGTTTTGATTCCTCTGAAGTGCCTGATAATAAATGATTGGAGTATCTGTAGATGAGGATGCCACTGTTATTGCAAGTGCCACTCTGAAATTAATTGCCTAAAGCTGCATGCAAAAAATAGTGCTTCATTTGTAAGTGCGTGGAAGATGTCATCTCCTGTTCTGTAACTGTAGTGCAAAGAACGTCCTTCTGCCCACTTGAAATGTGACTGCTTTGACTTTCATGAGTTCAGCTGAAGTGTAAGAGGTCCTAAAGTTCTGCTATTTTATAAAAATACCTTGGGAAATGTCACTGAACATATAGCAGTGTGAGATTTCACTTGGCACTCTTAGGAGTGCCTCTGCAGGAATACAGGTAGAAGACATCTTCCCACTGTTTTAGCTGTAAATACAGGATTTTTGTTAACTAAATGCTTTTGACATCTGGTTCTTGTTCTCAAGTAAAACTTGTTATAAATAAGTTTGTTTTAAAAAAAAAAAAGTGTTGCTTTTGATAGTATCCTTCAGTGAAGACTTCTGGGTGAAGAAATGAGGCCAGGATAGTGGATATTTCAGCCCTGTTCAGAAGAGTGGGAGGTGGGAGCACTTGATAAGTGGCTTCATGAATTCAGAAGTACCTTTCTAGAGGGCAAAAAAAATACCTTCTGGATGAAGAAAGCAAGCAAGTACAATCCAAACAGTAGAATGGGAAACTGCTGTCGTCTGACGAAGGAAAACTGGTCTTTGCCTAGTACTTCACCTTCCTAGGCTTGTGGGAGAAACACCCATGGTCTGTCTACAGCCGAGACCCTGTGGCCAGCCAGGTGGATCTTCTTAAATTCCTAATGACCAATAACAGAAGTTGTTTTCTGCAACAAGAGCTTAACAACAGTAGTCCTGTTAACAACAGGACTGATACAGGGTATTGATGCAAGGGAAAACAATGTATTCTGTTTGCCTTTATTTCTAACATCTGTGACTTTGGTATTTAATATCCCACCAAATTGCTGCTGTGCCAAAAGCTTTTGATTTGAACTATGGGAATTGATTTTAAACTGCCAGTAAATAGAGAAATTATGGTAACGTTCCCCATTCCCCATTAATCATTTATGTCAAAGTTACTAATTTGAACTCCAGCTTATGTAAACATCTCGGATGCTTTAGCATTTAAGCCCTGTTGAGCTACCCACTGACACTGCATTATTTACTGATGCTGCCCTGTAGCCATTAAATCTGTCTGCAGTTCTCGTTGCTGTCTGGATTTAATGCACTTCTTACTTCCTGCTATGGGAAGGTTGTGCTGTATTCACAGGCTTGCCCTGTTTTGTGAAGGATGAGATTTCAGTCATTTTAATTCCAGAGCGCAGGGCATTGGGTAAATACTGGATTGGGGGGGGGGGGAAGTCCGTGCAAGAAGGTAAATATTATCACAAGAAATGTGGCATTGTCCTGGAATTTGCACTAGCTTTTCTGAAATACACAGCTGCCTAAATAAAGAAGTGTCAGAAGTGTCCTCATCGCAGGATTAACTGATTGGCTTCGCTGATGGATTTGTTGCTATAGTTCCTGCAAGAATTTGTCCTGGCATTGAGGCTTGGGTGGGGCGGGGGGGGCGGGGAGGGGAAGCTTTCTGCACCATGCAGTCCCTGTTGTGGGGTTTGGGGTGAGAGACATGAGCTGCACTGGGTACCTGCCACGCTTTGCGTGCCACAGAGCTGGTTTCTGTGCCAGCCTCTGTGGGAGCGAGATGGAAGATCCTGCCGAGCGAGGGCAGAGGTGTCACTGATCTGCCTTCGGAGAGACCGGCTTCTCCTGGCTCTCCACCCTGCCAGGGCAGCCTGGCGATGCTCTGCTTTGGACCCCACTTCACTTTCCTTTCTCACAGTTCAGCCTGCTAAATGTTAATCCTAATTCGTAGGCTTTGGGAGAATTGCAGTTTATTTTTAGAGGCATGAACTTGGGTGGCATTTCCAGAAGTACTTGATACTGGGCTAACTTGGCTGCCGCTGGAGGCAGGGATAGTTCTGTCGTTGAGGTTAGAGGCAACTGAGTTAGGACAGTATATGACGCTTTAGAAAAGCCAATTCTTACTCTGTCGAGCTTTTTAAAAATCTTATGTTGCTTTATATACAATTTTTTAATCGCTTTGTTGGAATTTCTTTTTTATGATGGAATATAGCTATAATTTTTGGTGTAAATGGAAGACCATTAAACTAGGAACCAGCAGATCTGTGAGCACCCTCTCGTGGGGTCAGGATGTATTGCAGCGTCTTCCATCCTGTTACCCCAAATTTCTCTTTTTCTATGCACTTAAGTATAATTTCGAGATTTTAATATATTGAATTAGAGACGAGCTCTTGAAGCTTCAAATGAATGCTTGAGGCCACAAAATTCACAGAAGTCTAGACCAGAGAATTAAAGTATCATTCATAAACAATACATATTTAAAGGTGTGGAATAAGTGTCAAATTCACATAAAGAATTTTAAATTTATACTGGTTTGTATCAGGCTTTTATCCAGCATAATACCTTGTATTTTAGACAGCAGTGTTAAAAAAATTTGTGTGGGTTTTTTTTTTTCTCTCTTTTAAAAGATACAGGTAATATGGAATAGTTTGTGTAACTTCAGAGACTATGAATTTTGTATTTAGTGTATGTTGTATTTATACTTTTTTTCTTTTAGCTGTGAGCATCTCTGTCCAAAAAGTGTAGTAATTATTTAGTTTGGGCTCTGCTGTAGTCCACTGTTAGGATGGCAGATTTACCTGCCTAGACTGATTCTGATAATTACATACATCCACATGTGCTGTCTTTGAATGAAGCTAACTGTACTACGGTACCTTTTTATGTCTTCATAAAAACAATTAGAAACTTGAACAGCAGTTGCAATTTTTCTGGAGTGACTAACGTTTTTGAGAAGGAGGTTATCCTGAGGATTTGTTTCTCTAGATAAAGAATAGTTTTCTGTGGAATGTCCTTGAGCATTAAGCATCCTTCTACCTTTCCTTATTCATTTTAGCAACGAGAAATGCTCTCATTTAAGACGTATCCCTGTTAAGCTGCTCTCCAGACCTCTTCCAGTTGGCTCCTTCACCACTTTGCAGGTTTGGGCCGTGGTTTTACCAGCAGCTTGAGGCGAGAACCATTCCCTCCTGCATGCCTTGTGCGGAGCCAACTGGGTTGCTATGATAGATACCACCAGGCGAGCGGAGAAGCATCTCAGCTGCCAGCTGGCCTCCGAGGTGCTCATCCCAACCGCTTCTCGGGCTCTGCTGCCTGCCGAGAGTGCCAGCTCTCAGCCCACGCTCCTCTTCCCCTTCCCTGAGGAGAGGGAACGGAGCCTGACTGCAGACGAGGAACTTCTGTCGGGGCGGTTGGAGCTGGGAGAACTGGTTTTGATTGCAGTATGGTGTTAAGGTGGCATGGATTTGCATGGCCTCTGGGTGACTGGTGTTTTAGTGGGGTATACAGCCCTGCTTTTCAAACATTTCTGGTGTTATTTTTAAGTACTTTTTTTAACTCCTAAAAGCTTGCCCTCTCCCCACCTCCTTTAGGGCTAAATATTTAGGAATGAAGAGAAGTCTTTCCTACGCTTACGTTCCAAGTAAGTGAAAATTGGGTTTCAGTTTGTTTTCTCAAAGCCCACCATCCCACTTGCTCCCCCTCCCTTGGCTGACACCCCTTGCTGGAGCAAACAACCCCTCATCTTTCAGCAAAGGTGGACTATTTCCTGAAATTACCAACAGGTGCTGTGGCATGTAATGGGTTGTGATTGCTCATAGAGTCTAAGGGAGGGATTTGAAGTTACATTATTATAGGTAAATTAGATGTATGAAGTGATGTGCTGAAATTAATGCCTCGATCTGTGATTTCATTTTTTGCAGAATGGCGTTCTTTCTGGAGGAGGTGATGACTTGCACCAAGCGTCTCCTGGAGGTGATATCTGGCTGGCTGCCTCGACATTTTTTCGGTGCAATCCTGGTTTCTCTCCCAGCTCTTGCAGTTTTTTCACACTTCACCTCTGATTTTGAAACAAATATACATGTAAGTTGTCGAACTCTGTTTCATAATCTGACGTTTTGGATCTAACAAAGCTTGTTGCTTGCCTGCCGTCTTCCTTCACCTCCCTCGTGTTTTACATCTGTTTGATACAGATCGCTTGGGGGGATATGGCTTTTGTGTGTGATGAAATGCCTAGTTTATTATGTAAATACAGTCTCTTGCTTATTTGATAACTCTCATACAAAAGAGGAGAGGGATATGCCTACCTACTTACGTACTTTTTTTTCTTAGCCCAAACACTTCTGCAGGTATTTATTCTAGATAATGCAAGTTGCGTATCTCGGGCTTTTCATTGCATTCATTCAAGTTTTGGTTTAGAGTTCGTAGAGATGCTGTGTGTACTTAAAAACTTTGCATGTGCATTGGTGAATCTCAACAGGGAGAACAGTATTAGCAGATGTTTTTTCTTTGCAGAGTTAGATGGAGAAGCTCAAAGGAGAGAGCTCTCAGTGCATAGAAATGATTACCCTGCAGGGGCTGCGGGAATGGTTAAAGGAATGCAATAGCTGCCTTCTGAAAAGGAATGGAAAGAAATTGGCATATTTAGCCCAGCCACAGAAAGGTCCACAGGCAATTTGGTATCTCCTTTAATAAAAGCATTCAGAAGGGGGGAACAAAGGGTTAAATATTGAGGAGGGGGAAGAATAGTTTAATTTGAAGGCTAACTGTAGCATAAAAATGAACACTTAAAAACTGTTTATGAATAAAATGGACTGGAACTGGAGATGGAAGTTTGTTTCTCTGCAAGTTTCTCTTAGGTAGCCCAGTGTACAGTCCTTCCTTTCTGGGATCTTCAGGGAATTCTGTTTCACAAATCTCTCGCTATTTCAGGGCCCTGGGCGTAGGTAACAACCAGATCCCCATCATTCTTCCTGTCACAGTTTGTTACTGGGTGCTGGGAAGTGTTCATTCCACGGGAATGTGTGGACCAGACATTTTTTTAGTCCTTCCTGATTTAAACATATATTCTATGGTTATCACAGTCACAGAAGAGTGTATTTGATATTCTTTCACATCCCATGTTTAAAATCATTTTGTAGCTTTTACCTTTTGTGAATTTCAGTTAACTATTTTTAAGCTGTAAATTTTTCTTTTTTTTCCTGGTTTAATGATGGCCCTCCTCTCTTATGATTACCAGTAAACTAACTGTAGGAATGTTTTCCTCACAGTGAAGGGAGCTGAAAATCTTCAAATCTCTCAAATCTGTCTACTGATTTTTATATCATCCCATTCATCACCATCCTTGATCATCTCTCCAAACATTTAAAACTATGTCAGAAGAACCATTTTATTAGAGTTTTCTCGATACCTGTTAAGATCAGGTTGTTAGTCTAAATGCTTCAGGCATTTAGTGTTCATCACCAAACTGAGAATGAACTTTGCTTTCTTTCCTCTTGCAGGTCCTCCAGAGTCGTGGGGTTGTTGGCTCACTCTCCAAGAGATGTCCCAACTCGTCTTGTGCTCAGTGTTTCAACAGTCATGGAGCTCTAGGAAATGGAGTCAATCTATAGAGGGTCAGGTAAGTGTTACATTTTACTATGACATGGTTTTGCGAAGTTTTTTTTTAATTCATAGCATTTTATACCCTCCCTGGATATAAAATAATTAAAATCAAAATTAACAAAAACAGCAACAAAAAAAAAACTTTCCAAAGCCATGCATACATAGTAAAACACAGCACTTACTGACCCTCTATAGGCTGGCTTCATGCTGGGGCATCACTTGGAGTGAGAACCAGTGCTCTGCCACTTTAGGAGACCTGAAATGGGGGAAAAAAAGTAAGTTTAAATTACGGTTTTTTATGGACACTTCTGAAATTCCTTTTATCCATTTCTGAGTCTTTAAAAAAAAAAAAACAGCTGTGCTTGTGGTTTAAAAATGGTAAATTACGTAAGGGTTTTTTCCCCTGCACCGTGTCTGCTTCTGGATCACATACTTATTTGTTATGCTACAGTATTGCTAATCTGCAGTCTCCGCACTTCAGCTGTAAAGGATATTTAAAATGGGAAAGAAAGGGAGAGAATGATCATTTGATACTGTAAAATGCAGTATATGGCTAGAACAGAACTCCATAATGCAGTTGTGGAGTCTCTGTCTTAGCTTGGATGGTCATGAATATTCTTGATGGAACCAAAATTTGCGCAGCAGCTTGAGAGTTTTGGCCACTGTAAGACTATCTCAGGGAAATGAAGGCATTCTGGGGAATATATCCATCCTGCTCTTCATTTTCTTTATCCAGTAAAGATGTGGAAAGGGAAAGGGGTTGGGGTTTTTTTGAGATAGGGCATTTGGAACAGAAAATTTTAAATTGTCCTTTCAAATTGGTATAAGTGGTGGTGTTGCCAAGCATCAGTTGACAGTGACTGATACCTGCCTTTTTTTATCAAACTGCATTTTTTCTGAGTTCACCTGCTGCTGGCCAGTGTGATACTGTCCTTTAAGAAGTGTTTTTAAGAGTAGGCAGTTGGGCGAAGTTTCTGAGTGTGAATGTGTTCCACATTTTCAATACAGATGTCCAGTTTAAAACAGACAGGTTCTGACCCCAGAAACTGAGAGGAGGTTACCATGAATGTTACTCTTTTTTTTAATAAGAAGAGGCACTGAGCTTTTTGCAAAGGTAAGCTGAAGGTATTGAAAGTTACTGAAATAATGGTGTAATGCAATAATACAAAACTCCATCTAGGAAAAATTGTGACAAACTACCTGTGCTAAAAGTTTTCTTGCTCTTTGAAGGGAAGACCTCCGTCTCAAGTGCTGTCTCCTGCTACAGACACTGTGACCCGGATTACTTACTGTGCATGTAACACAGACAAAATTAGATCCTTCTCTTTTATATCACACATCCTTTAATTTACGCTGGCATTTATGTGCAACAGGGCTCCAGTCAGCAAGAAGAAGCTAACTTGTGCTTTCTCTCTTTGTTGCAGTATACCATGTTTATGTGTTGCGCGATTCTGATCACCATTGTGCAGTATTGTAACTTCTGCCAGCTTAGCTCCTGGATGAGATCTCTGTTGGCAACCGTAGTAGGAGCAGTGCTTCTCATTCTGCTCTACATCTCCTTGTGTCCGGACAGGTGAGCATCACGCCTCAGCACTCATGGACTGTGTTTTGGATGAACAAATTTATTTTTCTTCACCAGTGAAGTGAAGGTCTAATGCATGGGATTTTAGTATCTGCCATGAATCTCTGCAGCATCTCAAACTTAATAATTTGATTTGGGAAGAGTTTTGCAATTTTTTTTTGAGGGATGCCAGGACGATATCTGAGGAGCTCTTTTCTGTAATCTGTGTTGAAATGACACTCTGTCCTCAACTGATCTGTTTCTGGGGCACACTTATACTTACCAGACCCATAGAATTGCTTTTCACCGTTTGCTTGAAAACCTCTTTTCTTAAGAAATTTTTGAGGCATTTGGTGGTGCCAGAGAGCCCAGTTGTTCTCCCACACCCCTCTGGATTTATTTCTGTCCTTAGGAACCATGTATCTTTCTTCCACCTTCTTCCTCAACAAGTTTCCCACTGTGGAAGGCAGGTGCTTGGATTTAGTAGGATTCTAATACCCTGTTTCCTTTCTCACTTTCCTGCCTTTTCAGTGGATGCTGCCAGGCAGTAACTGGAGGAATCAAGTTAATGCAGTTTTTGTGCAAAATAACCTTAAGGCTTTTCAGTTTTTCCTCTGGTAAGCAATTTTCCCCATAGGAGAACTTGTTTGCAGTATTCTCCTTCTATTTTCTTGCCAAGAGAGTCAAGGGAGTCCTTCCAGCCATCCACTTCTATGGTCAGAATTTTATAATCAACTTGCACTTCTCTGTGGCTTAAGAAATATCTTGTCCTTTGGCACTCTTACCATAGTGTGGACTTTGCAAGGACCTCTTATGCTAGATTATTCTTTTTCCTATCAAATGCCCTTCCTTTTACCGTTCTTCAGAGGCCTGCTGAATCATATGGTGAAAAACGTGAAAAAACCCCAAACAAACCAAAAAGAGTTTGCAGATACATGCTTTGTGTGAGTATTTAGCTTTTTATCCCCTCTTCAGGTATCTTCAATGGTCTCTTGATCTAATTTATATGAAAAAAGACAGGGAGAATAAAAGTCACTGCTGTTCACATCTGTAATTTGGAAGTGGCTGTAAGGGTTGTAGGAAGAAAGCCTTTCCTTGGAAAAAAGTGACTTGGAACTGGAGTCAGCTGACAAATGGTTTCTAAATCATATTCGACAACAGAAAAATCCCTTTCTTGTCTCTCTGCAGAGCACTCGGACAAGGAGTGCAGGACAGTTCTTTCTAGCTTCCGTGGAGGGACGGAGCATTTTGTTTCTGGATGCCTCCCCATTCTCATCTTTGATTTGTCCCTTTGGGTTTAGTTGTCCAGCTTACCTAACATTGTCTCTCCTCCCGCACGCTAAGGGACCCTCTCCCAGTAAGAAAGCTGGCTTTCCACCCCTTGGCTTTTTCCCTTCTCCTGCTGCCACTCACTGTCCAACCACGAGCTTCACCAAGAAGTTAACCCCAGGTTTGATTTTTCGGGGAAGTTAGTGAAGAGCAAACCCTTGATGCCATTTCTTGACTCCCTGGCTAACTCTTCCATAATTCCCCCGAAGCAGGGATTCTTGCACCTCGTTTGGCCGCATGCATGCTAGCATGTCCGCATGGAGCAAGCGTGGCATAACTAGATGCTGGTTCATGGCAGAGCCTTTTAGAATAGGGTAATATAATGTATTTATAGTACCAAAAGTCTTCATGCAAAGGCAGGCAGTGAAGCCATGGCATGAAAAAGGTATCGTAGTGGTTGATGTTCCCCCGAGTGATTGTTTGAACAGACCCCTGTGCATCCGTGTCAAAGGCTTTTTGTCACAGAATAGAATCAGAAGGTTTGGTGCCATAGTTGTAATTCCTAATTCCTGATTCAATGACAAAATTTTGGAACAAATTATATGTGTGATTACTAAACCAGCTTGTGCATAAGCTCTGTATTAAGGCTTTGTGCAGAAAGACAGACACAAAACTTGGAATTTTCCCCTCATTTCAACTTTATTAAGGGACTGGGAAAGGCTGTTCCAAAGCAGAGAGGTGGAGACCTTGCTATTGTATCAGTTCAGAGCATCAGCTTTTGCTGGCTAGTAAAGGCGTGGTATGAATGTTAAAGAAACGTTATCTTAAGAAATTTTGCTGATAATAACATATTTTTGCCTGTGGTTTGAATAGTGGTGACCATTAATGGGTGATGTACAGAAATCAGGGAATATGTTGTTATTTCATCTTTTTAAAATAAATATTTAAAGTCATAGAGCTGTTCAACTGCAGGTTTGAAAAAGTGATTTACAGAATTCATCATGAGCAAAAATAATACAGGTTGAATTAGTAAGACCCATAACTTTTGTTAATAATAACTTTTTTGTTCCTCTCTTATCGTTAGTCTGGATAATATTTTTTGTCGCAGTGGTAATTGCAGCTCTGTATGCATCACAGGCAAATCCATTCTGCAGATTTCTTTACAACTTTTTCCAAAAGTTACAACTTTTTCCAATCCTGAGAGTTGCAATACTTGATTGCAGTAGAGAAACTGTAATGCAAGTAAACACAAAAATTGTTGAACTACTAATTTTCTGTAATGGGGTTTTCAAAAATAGGCTCTATATTTCTTTGGGTGGGGTTTTTTTTTTGTTGTTTTGGGAAGGTCTGGGGGTTTGGGTTTTTGATGTGTTTTTGTTTTGTTTTGTTTTTAAATCTTTGTATTGCGTGGTCGGATAAGATGAAGGCATAACTGGCTTTTAGAGTTCTGAAATTGCTTTTCCATGTTTCCAAGGTAAGATTGGATTGTGTAACAGTTACGCATTCCAGGCATCATGTTGACTGTGTTATCATCAGTTACCCTTTAGAGGCATTTGCATCTCTGTCTGACTGGTTGCTTCTTCCAAGCAAAATAAGTCACGTTCAAGCAAAGTTTGGCTGAAGCTGATCAAGCATGCAATGCAATTATTGGTCCTATGGTCTACATAATAGAAAAGTTTAAAACACTAACTGAAATTCTGGCAGGATGCTTTGTTTATTGCTTTAACATTCCTTCTGAACTCAATGTGGTTTTTTTTATTTCAGCTCCGTGGAAACTTTTCATCTAGATTTGGCACAGAACTTTAGGTAAGCTTTATATAAAATTATCATTCTTTATATTTAGGGATAGAAACATTCTCGGTCAACTATATGTAGCAAAAATTTGCATCCACAGTAGTACACTTGGGAATTTGACAAATTGGTTCAGCAAGTTGTGTTTAAGCTCCTTGTGTACGTAATTTCCTTTACAGAGAACTTGGGGATGACCAAAAACCATCAGGGAGCCGATGTTGTTGTTGTGTAGTGCTATTTTCTTTTTAAATTGGGTTTCTAGGAAGTAGAACTATGGAGGAGCTATATAAAATAGCATTTGTTTTTCTTGAAATAGCAGTTTTTAAAGCATTATCTCTACATCATGATCTATTTATTTGATTTCCTTGGTTGATTTGCACCATTCAGAAGTGTGCTGAGTTGGATACTATCCACAGCTGGCCAGGTGAGAATCCCCTGTGGCAGAGGAGCTGCAGCTGAAAAAGCTGGCTGTGAAGTCAGCTGCCTTCACTGGGATGGAGACACGCTGGTGAGGACGGTCTGGGTGCTGCCTGCCACCCTGAGCTCACTTGGGCAGAACAGCAAGTCATATCACTGACAGCAAATGAAATTTTAGCCTCCAGACTTTTAAACAAACAAACAAAAATCTTTGCCTGGGTTATTAGTAACCCCTTATAAATAAACATGTTAAAGATTATTTCAGTGTTGAATTTCTCATGGTTTTATTGCAAGTTTTGCAATATCGTTTTTAAAGTGTGCTTATTGGTCTTGGGTATTAGAAAAATATGTGTTTCCCAATTACAAATTTGGGGGCAATACTGGGGCGATGTTGTACTTGATTGAACTAATGACCCCCCTCAGTAATTCATCTAAACAAATGTCTATTCAGGAGCATGTTACTTTTACTGGGAGTGTGTATCAAAACAAAATAACTTTTTTAAAACTGTCATCTATGTGAATGCTATGGTAGTTTAGAAAATGTGTGGGTTTTGAGTACAGAGAGATGGTAAGTATGCTTTCATGTTAGTTAGTTATTCATCAAGAAGTTAACACTACAGTGTTGGAGGTGTTTTTTTGGTTTGGTTGGGTTTTTTGGGTTTTTTTGTTTGGTTGGTTTTTTACATGGGTTTTCCTTTTTATATGGCTTTGATTCATAAAAGATAACTTCATTTTCATAACAGAATTCCAGTTCACTAAATCCAGAATGGAAAGTTAAAGCCAAAAGAACAGAGGTGGCTTGATCTTTTTGTAACCTAGAACACTGAAGGGAATTTGCAGAAAGGGCAATATACGAAAGTAATTAAAGCATGGTGATCCCTGGAAGCAGTGTCTTAGGATTAGCCTGAGTTTGGATCCTTAGTGGTTTATTATTAGTTTGTGAAATCGCCGAACCTTTTGTGTTGCTCAGAATTACAAACATCTTGCCCAGTGCTGACAACAGCTTAGCAAGCTCCTGACCAGCTGTTAATCACTAATAAATAATTCATTCTGCCTTAAATAATTGACAACCTGGTCTTCTGTTCAGTGACTATTTCTACATTATAATTTATTAGAGATCTGGCAAAAGATTAGCTATCAAGCATTGTTTGCATCTAAACATTTTTCTTTCATAAATATATCGTATCACTTCCAATTCGGGACAAATAAAGGTAAAAGTGGATGAGAAACCAAACCATGCAGGAGATGTTATTGCAAACAGGCATGTAGTGTGCTCTGCCTGCTTTGCAAATCCAAGCTTGTGATTTAAATACCAAATAAGGCAGTGACCAAAATGTCTGGCTCATTAAATGTTTCTAGACTTCATTTTAAATTTTTTATTATGAGTTGGACTAGATTTGCACTTTGACTGTCATTCCTTCAGTTGGGGAAAAAACGCCTGTATGTCGTGTGTGTGTTAATACTATGTGGCGCTGCCCTTTCTGTGTGTCGGCAGCAGTTTTGCCAGGTTCGTTGGTCTCTGTCTCTGTTTTAATGCAGGAACAGTGTCAGTCCAGTGTGATCTCTGTTAACGGTCCAGAACTCCACTGATCTGAAGCTGCCCAAATTTATAAATTGACAAAATGCTTCTATGTTTTGGAAGTTAAGAGAGTTAATACTAATCTGTTTCTACTGTTAATATGCAACAGAATTTGGCTTCTCTTTTAATGTACATTATTGAATACCACAGTTCTAGAGGTCTGTGCAAATAGAATTTTTCCTTTCTCCTGGTCACGAACTAATAAAAAGTTGAAACTCCCTTATCCAAACAAACTTTTTTGCTGTTCCTTTCTCACTGAAATAAATAAATCAAAAACGTTCCTTGGTCACCTCAGTAAGCACAAAAGTTTTTCCTGTGTTCTAAAACGGCCGAACAAACTTATTTGTTTTATCACGCCTTTAATGAGGTTATTCCCTTTTCTTGGTCAAGAATTGAGATAATTATTAATGTTGCATGGGAGGAGAGATACTAGTAACGGTAATGAAGTCTTGGCACAAAGTTCATCTCTGGACTGTCTGTGCTATGCTCAATAAATCAAAGTAGGGAATAATCAAAATATGGACTTTTCCTTGTTTTCCAGACAGACCAGTTCTTCAGCCCAAAAGAGATACGGCCATAAGCTCTGTCTTTTAAGCAGGAAACATTTCTCACTTTCATTCATTTCTTATCTCCGAGCAGGTAGGGTGCATCATTTTCCAGTCTGTGAGGTCTCAATCAGGAATAGTGATAGGCTACTTGAGGTAGAAGACTAAAATAGCTTGGGGGGCGGAGGGGAGGTTATATGCATCCACTAGATGTTCTTCATCGAAAGCAACTGTTTGATTTCCCCTTTCCGCACTCTTCCGCCATTGCATTCTTTTTTAAGATTTAGCAAGCATGCATCCTCTTTAAATATAGCAAGATATCCAAATCCAAACATAGGTTACTGGCTCAGAAGCAAAATGGCTTTCCAAAAATCTTCATAAGTAGAAAGCCATTATCTTTATGATTTGTGATCAAGCCAAAGGAGATTCTATCTCCAGAGCTCTTACTTGTTCCACATTCACCACACAGCCTGGATGAAGATGCCAAGTTAATAGTTGGGCATCTGTGCCAGGAGGCACTTCACCAGTTTGAGTTAAAGGAACACTGTCAGCTTAAGATTTGAATTTGAATATTATTAGTTTTTGTAAATACCTCATAAAAAGTAGAACTTGAAAAGATTTGGGGATGTGTCATCCTTTCTGTCATAGGTGTGTGTGTGTGGGTTTCTTTTCATTCTAAAGGGTAGCTTCAGGTCATCTTTGCTAACTGGCTGTGTCAGATGATTTATAATCCTGGAGGTCCTGTAACCTGGTCACTGCAATGTCCAGAAATTTGATTTCCAAATGAGTAAGATGTAATTTTTCCCTCCTTCAGACTGGCATCGTGGCTTTTTGTACTAATGCTTGTGACAGTCGCATCGTGATCAAAAATGCCTGCTCTGGAAAAGATACTGCACTTTCTTTTTTGAGATACTAACCCATTACCTTATTAATGAAATCAGGTCAACTTACAAGTGAGTCACTCGTTTCGCACGCAGCTCTCTAAGGTTGTACGCCCACGTGGGAAACAAGATCAGGCCAGCGCTTGAGGAGATGATTGAGAGCTCGCAGATGCCAGTACTTCAGGAGTGGTGAATGGGAGGCAGCAAATTTTTCTTAAAAGGCAGATTTTTCTGTTCGATACGAGCCACTTTTTGTAACATCAAATTTGTGGTGCTTGCCTAATTCATTTAAGAGGCATTAAAGTACTTTGAGGAGTATTTTACACAAGAAACTGTAAATAAAAAGCCTTTAATGACTTAAATAAATCCCTGTGGCAGGGATGTTTGATGTTAGAGCAGATTATCTGGATCGAATTCATACTCTCAGAGGAGTAACGTCATTGCTCAGATCCTCTAGCAATCTCTTCCCACAAGGTAACGGAAAATCATGAGCTGTTCTGAAAAGAACCTGAATCGTGCTCCTTAACAGAGATTCATCCCTCACCTTCTCCAGCCTTATTTATTCTCTGAGATCTTTTCTCTTATTTACCCTCCCCTCATTTTGTTTTATAAGCCCATCAAACTGGGAGGATATTCTGCCACCTGCAAAACAGGTAGCAATGATTGTATTTCAGGAGTTGTTACCATTCTAGTCATTAATAACTTTGCCTTTGTCTTAGTCTCTAACTTGTCTTTCTAGGGAGAAAATGACTAGGTTCATAACAGAGGCTCTGTTGAGAAAAGTAGTTGTAAGGGAGAAAGGAAGGAGTCTTAGTACAGAAACAGACCAGCAATTACGGGAACCTGATTGTAGGGACCTATTCTGTGAGTTGCGAGTCATCTCCTCCTTTCATTCTTCCCTGGTGGGTTTTTTAATATCAAACTAATAAAATGAGTACACCTTCACTTCTCCTGGGAGAAGTATGTTTATGGTTGGAAACAAAAGGAGTGATTTCCAACACAATATGCAGTCTTAGCTTTAATCTAAAATTCAACCTGTAAGCTCTCTATTGTAAACGTTTTACTTATGGGAAACTTTTTCTCCTATAGGCTTACTATGATAAAAGCTAATAGATACAAACAAAGGCCATAGCACATACAAATGTTTTCAGAGACTGTGCATATTCATCTGTTTCACAACTGCTATGTTTTTGCTTCATCACGCTTTTCTGTCAATCAGGTATTTAAGAATGAACATACAGAAGAAGAAACTGGGTCCATGTTATAGTTCAATTGCTAAAATGTCTGCTTTGATTTCAGAAGCTGGAAGCGTGTCCCCAATGGACATAAAGAAAAAAATTGCACTTAGAAATTCAGAAACAAATTTAGTCTTCTCTTCTTGAGTTGTTGCTAGAGTTGCGCTTTGTTTTAATCTCTTTTGCTAACATAACTTTATAAGAGAAATACAGACAGGTGCTGAGATACAGATTGCCTTTCTGTTTTTCAAGAAGGGTTATAGAATCATAGAATGGTTTAGGCTGGAAGAGACCTTAAAGACCATCCAGTTTCAACCCCCCTGCCATGGGCAAGGACACCTCCCACTAGACCAGGTTGCTCAAAGCCCCGTCTAACCTGGCCTTGAACACCTCCAGGGATGGGGCAGCCACGGCTCCCCTGGGCAACCTCCCTCAGAGTGAAAAATTTCTTCCTGAGTTTTAATCTAAATCTCCCCTCTTCCAGTTTGAAGCCATTACCCCTTGTCCGATCACTACATGCCCTTATAAAAAGTCCCTCCCCAGCTTTCTTGTAGGCCCCTTTCAGATACTGGAAGGCTGCTATAAGGTCTCCCCGGAGCCTTCTCATGTCCAGGCTGAACAACCCCAACTCTCTCAGCCTGTCCTCACACCAGAGGTGCTCTAACCCTCTGATCATCTTGGGGGCTCCAGAGCTGGACACAGTATTTCAGGTGAGGTCTCACAAGAGTGGAGTAGGGGGACAGAATCCCTTCCCTCGCCCAGTTGGCCACACTTCTTTTGATGCAGCCCAGGATGCGGTTGGCCTTCTGGGCTGCAGGTGCACATTGCTGGCTCATGTTGACCTTCTCATCCGCCAACATCCCCAAGTCCCTCTCCTCAGGGCTGCTCTTGATCCATTCTCCGCCCAGCCTGGATTTGTGCATGGGATTGCGATTGCCCCGACCCACATTCAGGACCTTGCACTTGGCCTTGTTGAATTTCATGAGGTTGGCACGGGCCCACCTCTCAAGCCTGTCCAGGTCCCTCTGGATGGCATCTGGTTGAGGTGATGCTTTCCCTTATCAAATCATCTCTTAACTTGAAAATCTTCAGCATGTGTCTGCTCATATCAAATCTTAAGCTTTGGCATAATTTTGTAGAAAAAATTGCAGTTAAGTGACTCCAGAAATCACTGCATGCCAATCTGTCTGGGTTTAGACTTCCTTTCTAGGATTGCATAGATGGTGTCTTCTCAGATTAAATTGGTGTCTTTGCATCTCTCCAGAAAGTTGAGATTATAGGCTACAGATGTCTCCTTCTTAAGGGCGGTTTGGCACTGGAAGCATCCTCCATCCGTGCTTCATCATCTGCACAGGCAGTCAACGGATTGTCAAATGGATTTGAAATATTACTCTCAATCTCTGTGAGACATGACTTTTTTTTTTTAAATTTTTTTTTATCTTGGCACTTAGAGAAACTTTCTTTCTCTGCTGTAAAAAGCTTCAGTGTCTGTAATGTACAAAAGATGTCAACCCAGAGCTCCGTATTCTCTGCTTTCATGCAGGAGACATGCAGTTCTCCATGAAGTGTCTTATACAGAGTTATCTTCTTCCAAAACCTTCATGTGTTAACATTAAAGGCGCAGTGCAAAGGTCTCTGATAAAGAGACAAGGGAACAGCACTAGTATTGTATAAAGCAAATTTTTCTGAATATTGAAGCTAATAAAAAAAAAGATAAATTCCACAAAACTTATACACACACCTTTCCTATACGGATATACTTGTGCACACATGTATCTAAACACACACACAGGCAGTATGAAGCATTTTCATGTACATATTTCCATGTAGTGCTTTTAGTTATATATTTAGATATAACAATAACTGTTTCCTTGGTGAAGTCCTTAAAATAGGAGTACTGTAAAGGCTGGGAAATTTCTGTGTCGGTGAACTTGATGATATTCCTTTAAGGAAGTACTCAGTGAGTTTAAGAATGAAATGAATTCTTTAGCATACTTAACAGCAGTTAAAGTTATCAAAGTCTATTTTATAATTTAGTATGTAACGTACACTTCCTACACTTTTTTCTAGAAAAGGATTTCTAACTACGGAGCAGAAATGGCAGTGCCCTAACCCTATGTTTTTACACCTTTTGTGTTCTTCCCTTTCTTCTCCTTCCAGCTCCGGAAAGAGTCCGTGCAACAGTTCGGTGCCAAATGACACGAAGAGGCCAGCAGACCTCATTGGTCAGGAAGTGATTTTGGTTTCCTTCCTTCTCCTCCTCCTGGTCTGGTTTCTGAATCGAGAGTTTGAGGTCAGTTACCGCCTCCACTACCATGGAGACGTGGAGGCTGATCTTCATCGCACCAAAATTCAGAGCATGAGAGATCAAGCTGACTGGTTGCTGAGGAATATTATTCCCTACCACGTAGCCGAGCAGCTGAAGGTTTCCCAGAGCTATTCCAAAAACCACGACAGTGGCGGAGTAATCTTTGCAAGTATCGTGAACTTCAGCGAGTTCTATGAAGAGAACTATGAAGGAGGCAAAGAGTGCTACAGAGTCCTGAACGAATTGATTGGGGATTTTGATGAGCTGCTAAGTAAACCGCATTACAGCAGCATTGAGAAAATCAAAACAATTGGGGCAACCTACATGGCAGCTTCGGGACTGAACACCTCGCAGTGTCAGGATAACAACCATCCCCATGGACATTTGCAGACCCTTTTTGAATTTGCCAAAGAAATGATGCGAGTGGTGGATGACTTCAACAACAACATGCTGTGGTTTAATTTTAAACTTAGGATTGGCTTTAACCACGGCCCCCTCACTGCTGGGGTCATTGGCACCACCAAGTTGTTGTATGACATTTGGGGTGACACTGTGAACATTGCTAGCAGAATGGACACCACTGGTGTCGAGTGTCGTATACAGGTGAGTGAGGAGAGCTACCGCATCCTAAACAAGATGGGGTATGACTTTGACTATAGGGGGACAGTCAATGTGAAGGGGAAAGGTCAGATGAAGACCTATCTTTACCCAAAATGCATGGACAATGGGATCGTGCCACATCACCAGTTGTCTATATCTCCAGACATTCGGGTTCAAGTGGATGGCAGCATTGGGCGATCTCCGACGGATGAGATTGCCAACCTGGTGCCTTCTGTACAGAATTCTGATAAGATAGCCCATGGCACAGATAACTCAGAAACCAAGGACATTCTTCCTTCCACCAACAAGCTCCAGAAAGATGCGGTGAGAGCAGAGGAGAGGTGCAGGTTTGGCAAAGCCGCAGAGAAGACTGACTGTGAGGAAGTGGGACCTGAGGAGGTCAATGAACTGACAAAGCTAAATATCTCTAAGAGTGTATGATGCACTGTCAGAGTTGCATGAAGTGCTCTGTCAATAGAAACACAAAGACTTTTGCAATTGGCAGTTTTCTTTTTCCAGAGACCTTCTCAACACCTGGGTTGTACATTTGTTTTCATTTCAGCACCTGATGCTGTGTGGATCACAGCTCTTCAGGGCTTGTTTTCATCCATCTCTCTCCTCCAAGCCCCAAATCACGTCCTAAGCTCCCCAGCTCCCTGTGCAACCACCTTACAGCTGAGTAGAGGATATTAAGTGCCTTCAGATATACTCCATTGGACTCCCTGTCAAGGTACAGAGGCCCCAAGTGAAATCATAGCTTTGGGTATTTATCTAATTTTAAAGAAAAGAAAAGCTGTGGTTATATCATTTTTATTGTTGTTTCTCACAAAACACTTTTTTTGGCTAATGCAACTCCTTGGGTTTTTTATATCTCTCTGAACAATGTTTTACTGTTAACAGACCTTTTGTATGTAAATACACAGACAAATGTGCATGTATCTACCATATAAGACTGACATAAAGTGCCAGTAACGTACCACAAAAGAATGTCTTGGCGAGGGGGTGACATAATTTGACTTCGTGTTGGGCTGGAGGAGGAGTTCTGCAGTGGCTCAACATTTAGTTAGAGTAGGCTGAACAACTGCTGTAGTTTTATTCTCCTTTACCAATGCTTTCTTCGACCTTAATGTGCCATTGTGTGCTTTGGATACACTTCTTTTCCATACAGCCAATGAGTTACTGATCTGTGGGAATGGAGTAAGGGTTCAGACTTCACCAGCTCTCAGGATAGGTTTTCAGAAGCAGATGAGTGACCATGAGAGTGTTACAATTCAGGTCTTACAAGTCTAAAGCGGTTTCATGTTACTCCGTACCCTAGCTGAATTTGCAAAGGTAGGTGAAGTTGGCATCTCTAAGCTGGGCTGATTTGAGAGAGAGAGAGAAAAGTGAAATAAATGTTTTGGGAATGCCTTTATTTATTTATTTATTTTATTCCTGGTTTTATTTTGTTTGGGGGGTTTTTGTGTGCGTGTGTGGAAGGGATCAGGAGAGATGAATTGTTAATTGGTTTAATAAGATGGTATTTCAGCCTCTTTGAACTACCAACCACTGTGAAGATGTCACCTAGGCAATATCTGTTTCAAAGCTGGTGAAACTCCTGAAGCCACCAAACGCAGTTGAGTACCCCAGCTTCCCTCTGTACTGAATCAATGGTGCTGCACAATGTTTTTCAGGATTTTTCCCCCCTACACTGTGCTTTTGCAGCAGGGAATAGAACAGCATGTTCCCTGCATGCCACTGGAAGCACGAATAGGGAAAAACGTCCTTTCTAGTGAGCTGAGAAGCACAATAATTTCCCAGTCCTGCAGATGACTCTGGGCAGGTCCCTGGGACTGGAGACCTGCAGGAGCACAGGAACCTGTTTTCACAGAGGGAACTAGAGGATGGGGGCCTCAGACTATACCAGTCTGCCCTCTGTATGCTTCCATCATCATTCATTTACATTTCATGCCCTGCTTTGGGTGATGTTAATTATTCAACTACTCCAGTTCAACTAAATCCTTGCAACACCAAATAAAATGACAGAATTTTTATGCCCAAAATAAGTTCATTAGTCAGGGAAGAGCTGGTGAAATGCAATGCTGTGCTGTCTGCGTATTGGTGTGGGGCTTAACTCTTCCTTTCCGTCTGAACTAAGGTCAGAATATATTGAATCTTCCTTTTACTCCCTTGTGATTTTTGGCGTTTAAGTAATAAATATGTATGTTGTGAAGTTCCTATTCAGCTATTTGAGATCCATTGACGCTCCACGGTCAGCACAGAGCCCTTGAAGCCTTTGTCAAATGTAAATCTGTGAGATTTCTGCATCTCAGTTAGTTAAATAAGACTGCACACTGTTCTCACAAAAGCCCCTGTTTATGCACATCTAAATTGCGTTTGATATGAAAGCTATTTAAAATTAACCTTACTTGCTCAATCTGCCAGCACACAAAAATAAAATAGGGGATACTCATCCCTATCCTCTCCTGTCACAGATGCCGTAGCCTCTTTGGGGGCTATTCCTGACGAGCAACAATACAAAGTTCTTATCAGTGCACAGTTTTACAGCAGCCTTCCTTCTCCATAGATTAAAACTCGTCCCCTTCTGCCCCCCTCCCCATAGTGGGTTGCACTTCCAACTTTCAGGTAGTATAACTCTGCAAATACCTCTTGCATCCAAAGAATGTATTCTTGAAACCATTTTTAGGGTTCTCATTTCAGTTAAGTGTGTGTCAGTATTCCTTTTCTTACAGTAGAGGAGGTAACGTGGTCCAGAATTGTTTACATGCCTTCTAGTGTTACATAAGTGTCTCAGAGTCATTCAAACCTTTCTCCCTTTCACTTCTCTCTCCCAATTTTATAGACTACTCTACCCAGCATTTCTCTCTCATTGATCTGCTGTTCGCAGTGGCAGAGTTCGGTCGAGAGGCGCCGGCTTCTCTCTCATGTGAGACACTGCACAATAACTAAACCTCCACCAGCAACAGCCCTGCATCCAGTGAGAGGTTTGCACCCCATGATGAAACCTGAAAGGAGAAGGTGCTGGAGTAGGGCCCCAGACCCAGAGCACCTTCCTCCTCTCTCTTCAAGTAACGCACTGCAGAGTACAAAAGCCTCATCCTCCAGCCTATAAAGTAAATAATGCTCCCATGCTGTCGTGGTGTGGTGCTGCGGGAGTATTGTTGGTCTTCTGGTAACATTAGAATACAAAAAAAAAAATACCAGGGCCTCTGGTTTTTGTTGGCACTAAGCAAATAAAATGACTGAGGACAGAAGTATTAGTGGACTCTGAAATCAAGGGCTGTTGTCTGCTCTGGGAACCGCCAGCGATGTTACTCTGCCTTAACTCAGAAGCTGAGAAAAGAGTCATGAAAAGTTGAGTAACTAGTGGTAACCCTGTTTGCTTATTGCCACCAGGACAGCAGCCAAGTATTCAGCAACTGGGACTGCAGGTCTTCTCTCAGAGGTTTTAAATCTCCTCCTTAATGCAGCGTAGTAACAGAATCAAGAAGCTAAGCTCTCAACATATGGTTTGGATAGTTAGTTTTTCCCAGGCATAAGGAGCATGGAGATGCCTATTTTCGATTGTAAAACAGCGGGAGCTGAACCTTTACACCTTCCCTTTACACCTTTGAAAAGACGTCCCAACACTCACAAAAATTACTCTGGAGGTATTTTTAATGGTGTTGTGTGGTTCTGTGTTCCTCTTTGCAGCCATGACACGTGTGCGCTTGCAGGAGGCCTTGATCAAAGTTCATTTCATTAAAATAGCTTTTGTGCTTGTTCTGTTAGTGCCAGCACAATTTGGACACAGTGTGGAAAGGAGGGAGTTGACCAGGTACCTGGAAGTGTATTCTGCAAGAATAGTCAGAGCATTGCTGCACTTCCTATTTTTAGGGTGTTTTAATGGTGATAACTTAAAAACTCTCCAGAGGAGGGGAGGGAAAAGATTGCTGAATATTTGTTGGCCCCATGTTGCCTTCTGCCACAGTTCTCTTGCAGGAGCTGCTCTAGAGCATAATGAGGAATATGCTGAATATTTTCTGCAGTGTTGTCTTAATCTGCTGCTAACACGCAAAAATGCTTATTTTTCTCCCAGCTACTTCTGTGAGACAGATTTCTCATTCAAAAGCAAGTAACTGGCATTCCCATTGGTTTGCTTCTGCTGTTCATGATTTTGAGAGAAGAACAGATTTGCCTGTTATTTCCCAGGATTTGGGGCTGTTCCCCTTCGCTGGAGGTAATGCGAGTGCTGCAAACAGGGTGGGACGGTGCTGCTGCCTGACTGCGGCTCCTGCTGTGTCCTAATACAAAGCACAGGAGGATTTTTAAGATAACAAAATGAGGGGGGAGAGGATGGACTCCCCAAGGGCTTTACGAAAAAGTAAGTATTTGGATACTCTTACTTCAGGGCTAAAACACAGAAAGGAGGTGCCTGGAACAAAAATTAAAGGAGCTATAAACCAAACACTGTACCCGTACTAGCTTTTAGTTAAAGACGAGCTTATTCTTGATTAAAGAGCCAAGCTTTTAGGGTATCTGGCATTTAAAAATTGTTAACTCTAACCTGCTCTTTGCCTCTCTCTCCATTTCCTAACACAAAGGGGAAGAGTACGTTCGGTTTGATATCTTGGTCCGTTTGTGACAGCTGCAGCTTTCTCCTGGTGGTGGTGTTAAGCTGCTTGACAGAAGATACAGAAGAGCAGCAGGCACATCCAAGTAGTTTAAGAATTCTGTGAAAAAATACATTTTTCATCACACCAGAAGTGGGACAAAAGTTTTATTACACTGACTTTTAGCAAGCATGCAAAAGCAGAAGAGGGCAAGAAATAAAATCCAGTGTTTGCTGTCAGTGTTGGGATTCGCTGAAGCAGCATTCCTTTAAGTCCTGTTTTAGTTAAATATTACAAAACTGCTAAAAATGCAGTAGTTAGTTATTGATGTGACTTTCCCAGTTGCTGAAGATGTCTCGGGTGGTTTGACTGTAAATATAGAATGATTTTTATGTGGAAAGAGAAACAGTCGATGTAGAGGTGCAGGAGTCCCCCAGTGCCACCGTGCTGCCATCTCGACGCTCACACAGCTGCGAAAACCCAGTTGGGGTCTCTCAGTAATCCTGAGATTTGGCTGAGCTGTATGTGGAACATCAGCTTGGGCAGGAAAGTAATTTATTCTGACGTTTTTCCTTTTGAGTTCTCTACACAGGCTGTAGCCATCCTTGTTTGGATTTCTAGGGGAACAACATTTAAGGAGAAAAACCTGAATTACTGTGCGATGTTGCTGAGAGTATCTTCTGCAGGCAGCAGCAGTAGGATTATGCAAAGTCCTGTAAAAAGCTGGAAATTGTAACCGTTACATGCTAATTCCTGCACACGCTGTAGTTGTCCAGAATTTAGCTTGAGTGCTCCAGCGGTCTAAAGATTTTTCAGTTGAGTTGTGAAACCATGGACCATTTTCTGCTAAAATATACCAAAAATGGAAAGAAAACTGCAGCGGTGGATGACCACAGTCTGCAGAAATGCAGCACGAGCAGTGTAGGATACAGTGTAGTGACGGGGTTTTGGCTCGCTGGGCAAACACCCGTGGCACAGGAGATGCTGTGAGCAATAACATGCTTCCAGGTCTGAAATCGGTGAGAAAAGGAGAAGGTGAATGTGAAACAAGGCATCAGGTTGTTTTGAAGGCTTATCTTTTAATTTCCAGGTGCAATGTCTTTGGCTGCTGTCGGGAAAGGTTTCTCGGATGCAAAGCAGAGCCCAGCAGGCTGAGCAATGCATGGTTTCTGTTGTGGGATCAGGGAGCCTTAAAACAGGCTTATTTTCTTAAAATCTGCTTTAACCACCACCCTCTGAACTCTGTCCAGAGTGATGTGAAGGGTTTTGTTGGTGAAAATCAGACACCAGGAGCTTATTGTCTTTGTCTTATTAGAGTTCATTTAAAATCAAACGTTGGGCTCTGAGGAGGTTCAAGTAGAAAATAAAATATGGGTGAAATATGTTGTGTCTTAACAGCAGCTGAGTTCGAGTGATGCCATGGGGAGGAGTTTTGAGGTGCTTTATAGATACTGGGTAAAACTCTGGTAGAAAAAAAATAATGCAAGTTTTCTGTATAAAACCTCCTTTAAGTCTTTAAGACAAGCTAAACTGTTTGTCTTCAGCAGGGATAAGTGGCTGTACAACATGTATAGAAATATTTGTTCCTTACATTCAAAAGTCAACATCAGATTTTGAGAAAGAAGATTATTTTGGAAAAACTAGATTGGTAGAAGATATTTAAAGCTTTTTTTTTCCCCTGGTCCTTTACTGTAGCTGCTAGGCATTTGCTCGCCTAACCAAGCCGCCTAGCCCAGGGCTGGTGAGGAGCAGGAGGCAGGCGCCCAGCGTTTTCACGCACGCTGCTCCGGATGCAATATGTTTAACATCATTTTTAGCAGCTGTTCCATATGTGTGTCTCCAAGTTGGGAATCGGTGTCGAGGAAGTAGTCATTCATGTTTTACGCTTCTGGAAAGGCCCTGAGGCTGCTGTGTTGGCTTCTCATGTCTTGGCCTTTACGTGGTTTGTTCTGCTCTCTCCCTGTTTTCAGGCTCATTGCAACAACACGTATTTTAATCTGTGGAAGTTGCAGCATTCACTGAATCGGAAGAACTGCAGAGAAGGTCATGGCTGGGAACAGTTAGTAAAATTTTAAGTTTCAGCTCTAACCGGTGCTGCTCTAGCCAATTTGTCACCCGGCGATGAGCAGCGATGCACAGTGGAAGTCAGAGCCGAGCGTCCCAGCAGGAAACTGCTGCCAGTGCTGCCGCTCACACATCCCCGATTTGAGCATTGGTTCTCAAATCCTTCTTTGGATGAGTCAAAACAAAGCAACTTTCTCAAGCTTTTCCTTCTTTTCTCCCCTAGTCACTCATGTCTTCGCTTGTTTCTAACGTAATGCATTGGCTAAATACTAGTTTGCAATTGAAAGGTGGTTTGTGTCGATTCCTTGTTGAAAGATTTAAGCTCAGAGCAGGGAAAATGCAGCATGTGGTACATCTGCAGGTTATTTCCAGAGGGAAAATGCCTCTTTAGCATCTTTAAAACTTTGCCTTTATTCAAGTGAGACCAGAGCTTTGTTTGTGATTTATTTCTAGTATTAGCTGTCTAACTCCATCTTGCTGTTGCCCTTAGAAATTGTCCAAAGGAGGGATTTGTGCAGTATTGCAGTGGTCTGCTCCACATTGCTGCCCAAACCAGGATTTGGCCACTGTCCAGGTACCGGCATGCTCCCACCAGCACCGTCAGACATTTCTCTTAATATGTGGTAGTTGAAGAGTCCACAGTTGCCATAACATTCCCCCCAATTTAATTTCTTCTAGTTTTCAGAGGCCATGTTGAGATAGGTAGATAGATGCTGAGACAGAGACTTGTTATACGCTACTGCGAGTACAGCTTTAAACTTCCAAAGTAATAAACTCTTTAAAGCCAAGAGCCTTAACAACTCCAAACATCTGCTGAAAGACAAAACACCATTTCAAGTTTGCGCTGAGTATTTGGGAATTTTTTCTGCTCAATGGCGGGTGTCTCCTTTTTGCGAGGAGGCAGTGGCAGTAGCCAAAGATGGTATGGACCTTGGCCACCCCCACCGAATTACCCAGGAACAGGCAGACAGGCTCTCCCCTTGTGCTCTCAGGAAAGTCCCCTCGCTCCCACAGGGCTGATGTTACGGCTTTATAAAAAGCTCCTTCATTCTGTGAAACGGTATTTTTAACTTAGCATAAAACATGTCTTTGCGAGGGCGGCAAGGGCTGGATTCCTCCTTTCCCACCCTCAGGCTCTTTCGGTCCTGTGGCATTGAGATGGAGAAGGCAGGGATGTAGATGACAGGAAAGCTGGGTGAGTCGGGAGGGAGCCACCTTATGGGTCCCGCAGCAGTGCCCGGGCAGCAGTGGAGCTTCGGCAGCCGCGGGCTGGCCAGTTGGCATCCCCAAGGTGGCACAGGTTTGGGGAGGTTTGATCTGGGGACAGCGTCCCGCTGCCCTGCTCAGTTGAGCCGGTCCATGGTCAGCCCGACAGCTGTCAGATGCCTTTGTAAATATGTCTTCCCTCCTGGCCTATTGGTTTCCTTTCACGTTTTCATGGGAGCGAATTCCAGCTGGTAATCAAAACCGTGCACTAGAAATGGAGGTGCTGCTGTCTGACCACAGCGGGTTGGGGTCGGGTCTGTCCGACCTCTGCTTATATACAGTATTACACCTACACGCGACCCTATATAAACAATCGCTGTGCATCAAGAGCCACGGTACCCCATTACAAACAGCCTGCGAGAAATTCTTTTTGAAGCGAGAAACTCGAATCAGGGTTGGCTTTGGTTCACTGAGCAGCTGTCAGCCGGGCAGCGGTGCGGAGTCCTGACCATCCCCTGCTTTCTTTAAAAGCTGCCTTCCCAGCATTACCCGAGACTTCAGCACTGCCTGGCCTTACATAAGCATACGTGGAGATTGTACAGAAAGCGTTAATTGAGAATGTTATTGAGTTATGAATTGAAACATTAATTGAGAATAGTTTCCAGTTAAAAAGAAAGAAGAAGAAGAAAAAAAAAAAAAAAACAAGGGCAAATTAAAGCATTTTAAAGTCTCCAGGTTAGCTGGAAATTGGTTCTTTGTGACGTCTCTGTTTTCTTTCCCTTCCCACCCCAGCGAAGCCCGTGTTCCCGCTACCTTCTCCCCAACCTTTTTGCAAAAAGAGAGAGAACCGGTCTGTTTACACACCACTGGGGGAAGCTGGCAGCTTCTGCCAGGGGCTTTGCTGGGGGATGGGGCTTCCTCGCAGCGGCTTCACTGTAAATATTCTGCCTATGCTTCGTTGACAAAACCGAAATGGAAAAAAGTTGTATCTGTGAAATATTAAGCTATATATGTATATAGATAAAACGCATATTATCTCTGACTCGTTACTGTGGCTCTGTAATCAATTGTATATTAAGCTCTTTTACTGTATGGCAGATCATTTCACGCGATCTTAGATGTAGAAAAGCTGAGAAAGTAATTCACAATACAGTATGTCAACTTAAAATCGGTTTGCTTTTTTATTTTGGCTCCAGCACGACTTCAAACGCAGTCCTGTGCCGTTTGCACATTGTTTCGAAGAATAATAGTTTGGAACAGAAGTTTTTTCAGCCCTTTGTTTTGGATTTGGCTTTTTACAGTGTTTCTTTGATAAATCACAAAACCACCCAGTTAATTTTTGATGAGGTGCATATTTAGAAGGCATTTTAAATGCGAAAAGAATTTGTCACGTAGACCCGCTGCACTTTGATGTGTTGGTTGGTGGTAAATGACTTTCCTGTTCCCAAAGGCAGTTGAGAAGAAGACTCCTTCCTAATTTTTCCTCGTTTTAATACTGCTCTAAACTGTTGGGAAGGGGCTGTGCAGCAGCCCAGCCGGCAGCACCTCTGCAGCCATCGTGTTGTCACTGCTGGCTGTGGCGGGAGGTCTCAGCAGAGAGCTTTTCCATGCAGGGAGCTTGCTTTGGCCAAAATTTGGGATGAATTTTAAATAGTTATGTTTTTTTCTTTAGCAGAGAGCATGGATGGTTTGTTCTAGAATACCAGTGCCTTATTCAAATGAATCCGCTTGGGAAGTGGAGTGAGGCATTGTTATTCTGTCGTAAGAGTCCACAGAAAAAGAAATGGCTGACCAGGAGTGGCTGGCTGAGAAGAGGAGCCTTAATGCTTTCAAAATCTGAACCTGTCCGGCCAAAAGAGCTGAAGGTGTTGGACTGCTGCAGGCAGCTTGGCAGCAAACCCCATGTCTGTCTGTCTGTCTGTCTCTCACACGGACCCCTGCCTGCCTCAGGGTCTCTTTTAAGCATCGCGCTGTATGTTCACTGGGTTTCGCTGGGAGGGAGTGGGGGGAAGCCCTAATGAAGTCCTGAGCCCTTGCAAAGTGAGGTTTTGACCTGGAAGATCTGTTTTCTCTGGATCTGTGCCCAGGTGCTCTGCTCCTCTCCTGCCCGCTGAGGAGCACCGACTGGCAGCACCAACCCGTGCTGACGGCAGGGCCGTGTGGCCGTAAGCTTTTGTACGGGTCCAGCTGGGTGTCCAAGTTTCCCTTTCCCCTGCTCTCCCTGCGGGTTGCAGCAGACCAAGAGCTTTGGCCTCCTGGAATTGCAGAGAGATGGAGCCCGGTTTCTCCGAGGCTGTTGATTTTATTGCTTTCCCTCATATTTTAAATAGCGGGGGTATTTTTCCCAAAGACAAGGTAAGTATCAGAGCACACGTGTAACGCACGTGTGGTGCGATGGGCTCTGCAGCCAGCGGTTCCACCGTGTTACTTGATGCCAACCCAGGGTTTTAATGCCATTAGGTGTGTGTAAGCCATGCTCGAGTGTTCCTGGGTGTTTGCCTTCTGTTGTAGGCGAAAACCGTCCCAGCGTTATCTAGCCAGGTTCCTATTGTAGATTGTGGTGATTGTCAACTGCCAAGGGATATTTTTTAATAAATCTTATCAAGGCATTTCAAATAAATCCAGTCTTCCCGTTTTCAGTTCTGCGTTGCCTTCTCCCCAGGTAACCCCACGTTGAAGCTTCTTTTTCTGTGCTTTGGTCAAGAACACGTCGTACACCTGTGTTGGGTATATTGAAAGATGTGCCCTGGGTGTCTGGGGCCAAATCTTTCTTTGAAGCAATACTTTTCCCCCCTCACTCTCCCCAGTTTCATAACGTTTTAGTCTACCAAAGCCCGGAAACCATTTGTATTCAATGATGGCGGCTGCTCCAGCACCCATCAGTCGCATCGTGTGGCGCAGATCTGCCACAGCATCTGGGGACCAGGGACCTACTGGGGCTTTGCTCAGTCAGGCTGCAGCCAGCTTCTCTTCTCGCTTGTTCATCAGCGGTTTGCTTTTGGTAACTAAATTTTTGTTGCTTTGCGGTGTCAAGGGGCAGGGATTTAAGAGCTAAATGCAAATGAATTTCATTAACATGCTTAATTATCTTATAAACCTCATATCCATCTGTCCTGCGTATGCTTTGTACTCGATGCTTTAAGACAAGCCACCGTGTTAGGCTTGGCACAAGGTGGCTGCGAGTGGGAGCCTTTGGGGTGAGCCCAGCTCTGCCTGCCGAGGGACCAGGCTTTAACGCCGGGGACGCACATTGGAGGAGAAATGTCATTTTTCAAAGGCCGGTTCCAAGCTGGGAGCCTGGAAACAAACGGGTAAAACACGTGGCAGGATGACACGATCTCAGGAGTGATTTGCTAAAAGCAAAAAAAACGACATGGAAACTTTCTGATGTGTCAAAAGGGGAGAAACACTGGCAAGAGGCTCCAGGCCAGCAGCTCCCTAACGGGTGAGAGGTCGGGGCTGGGAAGGCAGAGCCGGAGCCAGGAGCTTCGCCCAAGGGGCTTTGCTATAGAAAAGCTTTGGGCAAGTCCCCAGAAGAGACCTTGACCACATAGTGCCGCACTGAAGGACCTGTCCCACACTTGGGGGTCTAGATGAGGGGTTTTTTAAGCAGTTTTTTTTAATTTTTTTTTAAAGTTAAGTGCAGAGGAAGGGTTGCTGTCAAGCTCACCGCAGAGCTTCGTGCTGGTGCTCAGGTCACACTCCCTCCTCTCTCACACCCAGGGCTTGTTGATGGTGCAGGAGAGCTGCGGGGTCCAGCAGAGCACCCATGGGTGCCCCGCTCAGACACCAGCCTGACACATGTGATGGCATCGGGATGCCGGATGTAAACACCAATTACTCGCAGTGATCTCCAGCCCTGGACCAGTGTGCAGGTGTGAAAGCCTGGCTGATTTACGTAGTTCCTGGCAGCAAGCTAGGCACGTTGCGCACGGTTTCAAAGATGCTGGGGTGGCAGCAGCCTCATCCATAACTGCAATGAGAGGCAGCACGAGGGCAACAAGGTCACTGCAGCGAGAGGCTGTGCCCCACCAAGCTCCGTTGCCAAGCAAGTCCCCAGGTTTGTGCCAGTGGACAGAGCAAAGCTGGAGGCAGAGGCACGAGAGCATTCAAGAGCCCAACAGGATCTTCTCCAATCTGAATCTCTGGGTCCAGTTGCCTGTTTTGTCAATGCTCCAGCCTGGTTTTGGGAACGTGGAGCACCAGAGCCTTCCCCAAGGGCCAGCTACTCACCTGCCTGGGCAACAATTAATGTAAACCCCAAAGCCTGCCTGTTTGCAGCCCAAGATCCTGAACTTGTATCCTTTGGTGGCACGCAATGCACTTCACCGTGGGAAAGCTGTGCTGCAGTCACAGCACTGGGTGCCACAAGAAGAATTTCAGGGAATGCTTTTGTACTTCCTTAATTTTATTCACAAATATCATAAAAAATGAGCCTTTACTTCCAGGTTGTTTTTGCAAATCTGTAGATCCGCTGGGTAAGAGACAGTGCAAATCCCAGACTTCCACCAGAGCCCTCAAAGGGTTCATGGGCAGTAACGGGGGCTGAGAACAGGGAGCAGCTCCAGAGGAGGGGACAAGGTGGCCACAGGGGTTGGGGATGCGGAGCTGGAGATGCTGTGGTCGGGTGCTGGGTGCAGGGAGCGTCTTGGCAGGGAAAAGAAGCCAAGAGGAGGACTTGGTACAAGTCTTTATCTCTTTTATACGACTCATGTTGGAGTTGCCTCCACCAGCGGACACTCAGCACACAGGGGTAACCCACTGGGGTGCTGCTGTGTGCACCTCACCCTCTTCTCATCCCGGGAAAAACAGAGATATTGCTTTGCACCGAACCATGGCTTGTCAGGGGTATGTTGGTAATGAAGCCGAAGCAGAACATGAATTTTTCCAGGCCTGGGAGGGAGCAAGGACCCGGCGTGCAGCAGCCCCGGAGCTACACAGCCCTGGGGACGGGCGTCTGTTGCCGCAGCAGTAAGTCCATGTGTCCGGGGAGTGGGGAGTACAGCACATAGCAAAGCGCTGACGGAGGTTCTTCTTCCCTTCTCTAGCTCTTGGCAGCTCACATCATGGCAAAGACACCTTGTTCCCGCAGGGGCTCAGATAACACCCCAGCCCGGGCACCCCTCTGCCTTCCTCCCTCTCTGCATCCAGCCTCCCTGGTCCAAGGCCAATGTCGCTATCGAGTTACCAGCCACCCCAGCCTCCCCATTTCCCTCTGGCGCAGCCAGACACGAAGTTTAAGAGTGAGGATATTGAAAACTTTAGAGCTGGAGCTCTGAATAATTTTAAGTATCAGCAAAATAGAGATGCGGCTGCAGGGTGAGCAATGCCCCTCTGCCGCGGTGTGACCATGGGCACAGGGACCCCTTCGCAGCCAAAGGCCCTTGCCGAGCCATGGGGGAGGAGGCAGAAAGCCTGTGCTCGAGCCCTTCCACTCCTGTGGGGAGAGGGATGGGCTTCGCTTTGCAGAAGGAGCTGCCAGCAAAGCCTGAATCCCCCCCCACCATGTCCAGCTCCCTCCAGCACTGGGATCTGGGGAGGCCGTGAGCCCCAACCCTCTGCAAATCTGGGCAGTGGGCAATGAGGAGAGAAAGCATCGTTTTGGGGTGGGTTGGTGGGTTTGGGGGCAGGTGGTCTGCAGGTGATGTACACGGTGAGCACAGACCCTGAGGGCACTGTGGTTTGAGGGCATCATGGGCGATGTACAAACCTTTATCGATAGTACTTGTCATTGTAACTGTGCCACCCAGGCTCTGAATCCCTCCTCCTGAAAAAAAGGGGATAAGTTTTACGTTTTCTTTTTTAATCTATAGAAAATACAAGCAAAAAGTGTCCCCCTCACGTTGCTCCTGCCCCATGGAGTCACTGTCACACTGTGCTTACCCCAGTGTGTGGTGCCGATTTGTGCTGCGGGCCCCTCGGCTGCACCCATGGGTGCCTGTGAGACCCGGCTGGGCATGAACAGCTCTGACGGGGGCAGGTCCTGCTGGCTCGGGTGCTTGGATCCCAGGAGCTCCCCCAAACTCTGCCCGGTGAAATCCTCCCTGTCTCCAGTGAGAGGGGTCGCAGGGAGCCTGTGGAGAGGGGAGCATCCAGGGGAGGAGAGGAGCTGGTGTGACACCAGGGTGGTGCCTAGTGCCAGAGATTCCCCCCAAACTGGTTTTTAGTTCTGGAGGTGCCCAGTTTGCCAGTGCTCTGGTGTAGGTACCCCGTGGGGCATGGCACCATCTATGCCAATGCTAAGCGCATCCACGGGAGCATTGGGAAAGGGGAGCTGGAGCAGCGATGGGCTGAGCTTCCAGCTGAGGTCTTGCAGCGTGCATCACTCTCTGCTTCCAGGCTGGGTCCCCAGACTCCTCTTTCACTGCTGGCCCCTGTTCTGGGCATCTTGTGCTGTTTTCCTTCCTCCTGGGTGCATTTTTGGGTGCCCCTGTGCTATCTGCACCTGGCAGAAGGCAGCTTCTTGCTTTTATACCTGCTGCAAGAAGGTGTAGACACGTCAAGGACCCTCGTCGCTAAAGGTGCTTCCCAAAGACCAAAGATGCCAGGAAAGACACTGCAAAGCAAAGGGACGGTGACGTGCGGAAACGTGTAGCTGGGGCCAGGATGGCCCTGGGGACAAGGAGACAGGGGGACAGGAGTGGGCTGGCGAAGGCCCAGAGCCCGGCATGTCCCGGCCTTTATCTCCCCCTAGTGCCACCAGCTCGGCACGTTTGCTCCGGCGCTGCACAGTGCACAGAGTCCGGCGGTGCTGCACAGGTGGCCGTGGGGCTTGGGGAACCCAGCTCTGGGGCAGTGACCTCCTGGACCGGCACGTGCCAAGGACTAGGCATGGCACGGGGGTGCAGGACACAGCGTCGTGGCAGGGCAAGATACCTGTTGGCATCGGGGATGATGACCTGAGTAACCCAAAAAACCTGGTCAAGCAAACACCAGGCAGGGCCATGGCATCTGACAGCAACAGGGCAGTGTTCAGCATTGGTTATTAATTTTTGTGAGTAGCTATGAAAAATTTATCAGTTGCCCCTTTTAAAATTAAAATAAAAATTAATGTTAAGTAAGAAATATATGGAAAGTAAACGTTAGGGTCCTGCTACTGCTTAATGTTGAGAGATTGTGGGAAATGCAGAGAATTTGTATTAAAAATTATGGACATTTTTCAAGGTATTTTTCCAGGTCTGAGGCACACGGAAAGATTTCTTTCATATGGTGCTGTGTTTGGTTTCATTGACCTCATCAGAATATGTTGACTTAAACTAGCTGAGAATCCGATGATTAGGGAAGCCTGCCAGATGAGGAAAGGCTGAGAGAATTGGGTTTGTTCAGCCTTCAGAAAAGGCAACGTAGGGGAGACCTTATCATCGCGCTCCAGTATTTGAGGGGTGGCTACAAAGAAGATGGAGACTCCCTTTTTCCAGGAATCACGTGGAAAAGACGAGGGATGATGGGTACAAGTTACTTCTGGGGAGATTCTGATTGGACACAAGGAAAATGGTTCACACTGAGAACCATCAGCTGTTGGGATAATCTCCGCAGGGAAGTGGTGGATTCCCCAAAATTGGACACTTCTAAGATTCCAGCTGGACAGGGTGCTGGGCCATCTTGTCTAGACCATGCTTTTGCCAAAAAAGGTGGGACCAGATGATCCCTGAGTTCCCTTCCAACCTGGATTCTATGAGTCAATAGTCCTGGGAGCATTACCACTGTGGTGGTGATAGGGAGGAGAGGGAGATGATGGAGAGCGAGACGATGAAGGCGCCTTCGCTTGGCCCCAAAGCTACCCAAAACTTGACGTTTCTGAGGCTGAAATGAGGCTGTTTCAGTATCACAGTCTGCTGGACGTTGTGACCTGTCCCCTTGCAGCCAGTGCAGGCCTGAGGTCAACTAACGGCTCACCGCAGCTACGAGGATCCCTGGGGCAAAAGGGGAGGGTTGTCCCCAGCCTGCGAGGCCCCGGGGGGCTGTAAGGCCAAGTCCCGCCAGGTCCCTGCACCGCTCTCGGGGCAGCCCCAGCCCCGCTGGAGCTGGGGATCAGCCCTGGGTGCTGTGGGACCTTTGGGGACAAGGACCTCGCTTGGTCCTGAGCCCATCTTGTCCCTAGGCCATGCGTGCACCAAACTATATCCAGCCTCAGCAGGAGCCGTGGGGTCACACGCAGCCTGTCAGGGCTCCCCAGGTGGCTCTGCTGCTGCGGGTGCTGGTTTGTCCTCTGCCATCAGCACCAAGCTGTCCATCTCCTGCCGTCTGGACAGGGTAAAAGGAGGAAGAGGTTCTTCCTTGGAGACCAGCCAGGCCGTCAGCCCAGTGTGGTAAGGTGTGTGGCAGGGAGATGGGTAAAAAGACACATCTGGCACCACAAAAGGGCTTTGTATGGCTGTGGGTAGCAGGGGTCTGTGTTTGGCTCCCCAGGGAGCCTCACGCCCCTGTGCCCTTTCACACCCTGCTGCGGGCAACACGCTGTGCTCTGCATAGGGTGACACAGCAGCACTGGTGACTCCTATGGTTGTCCCCAAGCCAGGGACAGAGCTTGTCCTGATTTACTGCATTTCTGTTGCCCTTTAGGGTGTTAGATGTGTTTTGGCCTTTCTGCTCGGCCGTGGTTAGGAGCAAGACCTGCGCACGGGGACGGTGATGAGGGGTGGGCTGGGCAGCACATGCTGTGCAGGGCCATAGTGTATAGGGCCATATGGGGCAGGGCAAGGGGTCATGCTCTGTGGAGCCATAGAGGGCAGGGTATGGGGCTGTGCAGCATGAGGCTATGCTCTGTGGGGAGCATGGGGCACACAGGCAGCCTCTGCTCTATGGGGGGACCTGGGCTATGCTGGCTCCACAACACCGTGTCCCCGATGCGAGGACCTGCCCAAGTCGGGGAGTCATGCAGGGGCTGTGCATGTACCTGGCCACAAAACACCCATCCTCTGCAGTGTCCTGCTGCCCCCCCTGCAATCCTCTGCTCCCGGTACCCATCCCTGGGCCGTTCCCAGCAGGAATTAGCCCACAGAAGGAGTTTTGCTGCACTCTTCTGGCTTTAGAAACATTTCAAATCAGAGGATGCCTCTTTTTCAAACCGCATAGAGGGGAGTCACGCACCAGAAGGGTTAATTGCAATGAAACCCCGTTTAGTTTTAGCAGGCTCCCCCGCCTCCGGCCAGGAGGAGGCTGGCAGCCCTGCTCCCGGGTATTTATAGCATGGTGAACTTTGAGCATGTCCAGCGAGTGGGCAAAACCCCAGCTGGAGACTTGGGGACGGCCCTGGCAGAGCTAGAGGCTGTCGGGGGTCCCAGCCCCAGGGCTGCGGCAAAGCAACCGAGACCATCTGCCACCATGTCCCAGCCCCTGCGCACACCGCTCCGGAGCTGGGTGCCCCATGGCCAGGCAGCAGCAGGGTACCCAGGGACCCCAGGCTGTGGGACTCCCCCCATGAACACGCCTGTGTGGCTGAGAACATGGGGCTAAGCCTCATTCAGCCATGGCTTCGGAGCAGCATCCTCCCAAGCTGGTGTTCTCAGTTTCGGGAGCAGCGTGTGCTGTCAGCAGGGCGCAGACATCTTCTCTTTTCCATGACAGAGAGCAGGCAGAAGCTCTCACCTCCTCAGGCTGTCCCAAGCCAGATCCCTTCCCACGAGATGACCTGCTACCTAGTTCACCACGTCCTGGAGCGAAGCAGAGCAACATCATGTCTGGCTTCCTAACTCTGAAATGGGGTGAGGATGGAGGGGAGTGTGGGTGGCAGGGGATGGGAAGCCTTTGTGTGGGTGCAAAGCCTTGAAAAAAACCCTAAAAATGAAAAGAAAAAAAAGAGGATTTGCTTATCTTTTAACAGGTGGCATCTGTAGCTATGGATTGATGGGCCTCATATTCAACACAGCAGTCCTGACTGTCAGTTTGTCCATGTTGATATGGTTTGCAACAGACGGGTGAGAGGCTGGAGGAGATGCTGGGCTCACAGATGGCTACAGCCACAGGGAGCCTTGCACTACGCGTTGCCACTGTCTAGTGCTGCTGAGCCCTGCGTCCCACCAAAGCCCCCATCTTCAGCCCGAGGTTGTCCTGCTGCTGGGGTCACCCCAAATCTGCAGCACTGTCCACAGTCATCAGATGGTCTGTCAGCGTCCTGGTCTACATGGACATCAGTAGTCTATACAGGAGGCTGGTCTTGTTAAGAGCAAGGGGAAGAAGGGAAGAAGTTTCTCAAAGAGAAAGGGCATGCTTGGATAGGTGCTTCCAAAAGGGCATTGATCTGAGACAAGAAAGTCAGATCAGGCAATGTTGCCATCGATGGAGATGGCACGTGGGCTGGGAGCCAGCCACAGGTGCGAACCAGCTGAGGAGGAGCATTATGAGTCCAAAATGGTCATCTTTCAAGGGCAGGACTGCTGAAAGCAAGCAGCATTGTTCCTGAGGGTGGGCTGAGCTGCTGGTCGCCATGCAGGACACCCCATCCTGCTGAACACAGATGTTCTCACTGCTGGCACCGCAGAGCACCTGGGTGCTGTCGTGTAGGGGTCTCTAGAAGGTCCCAGCCCTGCTGATCAGTGTTTCTCCAGCAGCAGCGTTGCCGAGGCTGGGAGTTAGTTGGGGCATTATTTTTAGGAATGATTGAGACTGAAGGGGAGGAAACCAGAAAGCCCTGGTCTGGCATGCCTCCATCCATGGTGGGCTTCTGCTTTGACTGCTCCACGCTGTTGGTATCCCCTTGACTCAAAATTGATTGATTTATTTGCACAGAAGGGCTAGAAGAAGTGGAGATGGCCAAAAAAGATGATTAAAGAAATGGAGTAGCTTCCACCCAAGGAACAACTAAATAGGCTGGGATGCTTCATCCAGCACAGGAGATGACAAGGGAAAGAGGACAGAAGGCAGGAAAAGCTAATTTTTTCCCAGGTCAGGCAAATCTGGGTGGATCTTCATGAGGAGGATGGGAGATGCATCACTGACGCAAAGATCATCTCTAGCCCTTTCTTCTGGGGCGGAGCATAGGACTTGCAGACGTGGTTACTGGAAACCTACCAAGACTATATACTGGGGTTTTTTCCCCCTTAGAAGCAACAGAAATGTTGGCTGAAATTTGCTTGCCCTTTTTTTTTTTTGTGAGTTTTCACTGCGATTCTGGCCCCAGAAGAGAGCATTTCATCTACTGTAGGTAATGTTTGACAGCATTGTAAGCAAATGAAAATTGGGTCTTATAAAGGGCAGTGTCTGGAAATCTTCATCATAGAGGACTGGCCTCATTTATAATTACAAATATATACAGTTTTGTACAATTACACCCCTTGGCCAGCTCTGAGGGCAATTACTCAAGATTCCCTCTTTTTTACCTGAAAGCGCTGGCGATTTATTTGTGGGAAAACTTCTTTTATTCCCTCAGGAGAATAAAATGGCATTGCTGTTGCCCTCCGAGATGTTCTTAGGTCCTACCCACCACCCCAGGAACGTTGATAGACCTTTGCCTCAAGAGCTGTAGGCGCAAGCACCGAAACGTCAGGAAAGGAAGGGGAGGAATGGTTTCAATCTTACAGATTTCTGCATAAAATAGAGGCTAAAAGCATGTCTTCAAAATAACTGAGCAAGGATACCGTTCATTACATAAGGTTGTTGGGAAAAAAAAAAAAGGCTGATTTACATTTTTATAGGAAATAAAAGGAGTTTAGTGGGTGACATAGCACCTTCCACTGAGAATGTCAGCATGAGATAAGTGGGCTTCAAATAAAAGAATAAACATTTTCTCATGGGGACTGAATTCATACCAGAGAGCTTAGCTTGGGAAGAAAACATTTTTGAAGGAAAATCTTTGTCACCATAAAAAAATATGTTTTGTTAGCACAATATGCATTTACTGCAAGGATGCTAATTCTCATCTTTGCCTGCAAATTTTTGCTGGTTCATCTGAGTTTTGGTGAAGCTTTGGGTAGCAGAAAAACAGGACTACCCCTGTTTTGTGGATCTGGTGTTTTTCAGGGCAGGGATTTCAGGGCAGGAGGAGAGTTCGATGTGCTTTTTAGGAAAGGAGGGATTTTTCAGCGCCCGTCAGAGCAGGCTGTAGTTTAGTGATACTTCAATTTCATTCACAATGAGTAGCCCGGTGGGGTTTTTATTCTGGTTTCAGGTTGGTGGCCCTTTGAGATTTGCTGTGCCATGCTTCAGATCCACTGCTGTCTGGCATAACAATTCAGGTTGCTCAAAAGCGATGATTAGCATAAATGAACGAGTGGGTGAAATGTTCATTAGATTGCCTACTGTCATGTTTGTGTACCAGATTTTGTTACCATCTGTCATTCCTGTTTTCTTGTTGTTGCCAAAAGTTGTCATTCTGAATGGAGGGTGGAGACATATTTTCAAAAGCTAACAGGAGATAATTTTAGGTACTTTAGGGCTCATATGTTCTGTGCCGGGTGTCAACAGCCCTCGTGTGCATCAGCCTTGCGAGTCTTTGATAAATTCTGGGCAGCGATTTAGTTAAAGCAGTTTTTAAAGTCATTGGTTGCAGTCACGCTAATGCATGTGATTCTCAGCTCTCGTCACCAGCTACAAAAGTAGCTGGTCCTTGCAATTGCAAAGAAAAGCTTGAAAATAAAATGTTTTCTCTAATGTTAAATAAAACAGAGAATATAAAGAAGGGGGTATGTAGTGACATTGGACTGTTAAAAATCAAGCTCCTGCCTAGAGATCTGACCAAAGAACACGACAGCTCCGCTGTAACAGACTGCGATGTCCCCAGATCATTTCCAGAGATGTAAATGTCGCGGGGATGAGAAGCTGGACAAATTCAACCTTGAAATAAGCTGCAGCTCTCTCGCAGCGACAGTAACTGCATACTGCGACAATTTGCAAGGGGAGTGGTGCACTCACCAGGCTTGCAGCCTTTAAAGCAAAATTAGCTCATTTTCAACTGCACATTTTTAATTCCATTTTGGGAGGAACAGCTCAGCCTGTGAGCGGGTAGCTGGGTAGGTGAAGTCATGAGGATGCCTTGCCTTGCCCCAGTGCTGCAAGATCACCCAGTCTGAGAGCTCAGTGCCCTGTGCCAGACAGGGAGGGAAAGGGCTCTGGGGTGCCGGGATCATCCCCTCTTCCTTTGGGCTGGAGCACCAAGCTCATGCTGCGAGCATTTAAAGCCTCCCTGGCAGCAGGGCCGGGGCCATGCTGGCACCTCGTCACTTCCCATCTCAGCCCACAGCAGGTCTGCTTTCCGGAGGGCTGAGGGGTTTTAATCTGACCTGAGTTACAGGGCTCAGTGTTCAAGTGAAATACCATGACCTGTGACATCCAAAAATACAGAGAAGATGATCTGACGGTTTCAGTTGGACTTAAACTTCAGGAAAATACAAACCCAGGCAGTTTTGGGATGTTTTTTTGATTGTTTGGGCACAGCTAGCCAATGATCCAAATTCATAACCAAAGCTATAAAGATACGCAAGTGCTGCGGTGGGAACTTGCGCTGGAGTGGGAGTGCACAGGGGCACTGCTTGCTCAAGGAGAGCTGGGGAAGAAGATGGGGCTGCCTTTGGTCTGAAAGAGGCAGAGATAATTCTGAGCATCCTGATGGAAGGCTGGGGGGGGACTAGAGCCATGTCATGACAGCAACTGCTCTACAGACCAGAGGAGGAGAAGGATGAGAATGAGACTTCTTTCCAGCAGCTCTCCAAAAAGCCCGAGATGTCTGGCAGGAGGGATTTGAACTCCATGTCCAGAGCTGCAGGGTGCCCACCCGCTGCTGAACCATGCCAGGATGTTTCTTGGCTTCAGCAGGATGAGAAGCCACCAAGGGAGCAGCCCTGGGAGATCCCTCAAACAGACCTGGAAATGGATGTCTGGGCTCCACCACAGAGAAGTCTGCACCAGCTGCTGGAGCCACAAGAGGGTAAATGAAGCATCATGTTGTGAGTGAGTGAAATCCACATCCCCTCTCCAGGTCTTCCTTTTTGCTGGATGCCTCCTAGAAGTTTTTAAGCAACCCTGTGGTGGGTTTGCACTTTTAGTGGTGCTAGCCACCCAGCCTTGGCTGCCCTGGCCACTTCCTTGTAACCGCAGGGGGAGGCAGGACAAGGGGAACAAAAAGGGCCCTGAGAGTACAGTGTGCAACTGGTGTCGGTGCTGTCAACCAAGGCTCAACCCAAGCGCCATTGCGTGTATCAGGGACTCAGTCCAGGCTGGTCACCTCCACAGCTGGAAGTCTCACGTCACTCTTCTTCCCAGCTGCTTTGCTCTCCCCACGTGCAGGCTAGGGTCACAGGACTGCACTTGCTCCAACCACTGGGCTCATGCTGGCTCTGGTACTTTTGTGATGCTTTAAGTTACATTTTGTGAGGTTTTGAGATAGAAACTCTTCCTTGCAGAGCCTCCATCCACACAAAATCTTGTATTTTACAAGGTCTTTGGCTGCTGTTGTGGTATGAATTTGAGATAACAGCTCTGTCCTGTTTTAACACTTCAATAATGTAAATAGGCTTTCCAAGCTTGAGTTCTCTCCTATTTGCTCTCTCCCAGAGGGTAATTTTACAAAGCTCATGAGCAAATTCCACCCAAGCATTTCAGGATGCTGCGAGCATCACTGAAAGCCATTGTAAAAAGGTTGGATTTGTTTTTATATCACAAGTGTATTTCAGAGCTCTCAAATTCAAACCAGCCTGGTAAATTGCCCTAAATGAGCACCAAGTGCCTTTTTGTGTAGGAGAGCCTGGAAGGCAGCTGAGAAGTCTTCAGATAGGCAGGGAGATGTGGGCTTGGACCACAGGGAGTGGAGCTGACCTGGCAGAGGGGCCAAACTGATTGTTTACAGGCTGATTTAAAAGATGTCACCATAAACTGGATGTGGTGGAGTTGGGGAACAGATCCAAGGTGTTGTAGTTTGTCAAGCACCGCTCCAGGATCACAATGATGGGACCTCCAGGCTGGGCGATTTGGAGCTGATCTGGCTCCACTCCCCTGCTAAGCACAAGGCTGGGATAAGCTTTAATAGCTGATGTGGGGTAGGAATAAAAGCAGGAAAAAAGAGTTTCTCTTCTTAATGCCTAATCAGCTGTTGGCTGAAGAAAATAGAAAAACAAGTGACCTAGGATGATCTAAGACCTAAGTGCAGCGTGCTCAGTGCAGGGCTGTGCACATTGACAGCCAACCTGTTGAATTCAGCATTGTAGGAAGTAAGCAGCGTGCCTAAGGTGGACAGGTTGGTTTGAAAAGTTAATCCTGTTATAATTAGAGACAGTGTTGTAACAGCAAAATCGCAGTCACAAATCAGAGGGCGAGATGCCACTGAGACATTACAGTGTGTCAAGTCTTGCAAGAATGGGACAGGAGTAATATGCATAACAAAAATAATCCAGCCTCGTGCTTAAAGGAATGGAGCAATAACCTGAGAGAGCTGGGGAAGGTTTCTCTCCTGGTCCAGCCAACAAGGTGTTTGGCCTTGAGGAACTTCAGGCAAAAAGAGTATTGTGTCCAATCAAGGACACAAAATCCAAACAAATTAAAATGCATCTGGACTAATGTGCAGTGATGTTCATGTACGTTAAAAGTTCTTCCTGACCTTTACAGGGATTGTTTTATACCCTGGAGCATGTCATTTTATTACTCTTGCCTTCTACATAATTTATCACAGAAAAATATTATTTTGGCTATAAAATTATTCGCCTTCATTTTAAGCCCAGCAATAGTATTTAACTTTCTGATCCTTTTTGAAACTAATTTCCCCAGGCAAATTACATACTGTGCCAAGAGATGCCTTTGGTTTTAAATTTTCCTGCCATTAATGTCACAGAATGGGACACCACAGTGGAGGGGTGATAATTTTTTTGATAACCTTGAAAGCAACAGAGTAGAGCGCCTCATTGGAGTTGCTCTCACACAGGTTTTCCAGTGGAAATTATGCCAGTTTTTCCTGTGCCGACTATCACCACCACAACAATCCACTTTGCTGCCCTGCTCTGGTCCCCTTAACCTGAGCTAGAAGCCGTAATGACAACAATTATTTCTATTTTTGCCTGAGCCCATTATTTAGGCACTGTGCAAAGGCATGGCGAAAGGCGATTTCTGCTGAAAAAGGTTTTACAGCTGAAGCCTTCATGCTGTGTTTGGGAGAAATTCTGGACAATATTGACAAAAAGAGTTTGGGTTTGGCTCTGCACACTCCATGCTGGGCACCCAGGAAATGCCAGGCATGATTCAGGCAGCCAGCACAAGTCAATAGGAGGGAAGTGAGAAATATCTAAGCGGGATGCAAGAGACCCAGACCTTACCCAAGGAGCTCTTTGAGAGAGCCACAGGGCTGGAGAAGTGGTGGAGCCTTTGAACTGGTTGTTGCCATAACAAGAAAATAAATAATGAATTTGGTTAGAATCAAACTGATGTGAAAAATCCAGTGAGGGGAAGGTTGGTGAAATTATATATTTTGGTCCCTTTGTCTTTTCTTACTCCTTTTATTTTCCCAGTTTCAAAGCTAAAAGCTGTTTCTAAAGCTTTGCTCATGCAGCATGGAAATGAAATGTTTTCTTTATCAATTAATAGATCAGGTTTCAGTGCTTTCCCAATTCCAAAAGCTGAAACCTCAGGGGGTTTCTGAATACTCACTGAACACCTGAACATGCAAGAGGTATCCACCTGCAAAAAGTGCAGTTTTCCACAAACTTGTTATTTGCTAGAAAGAGGGGAAAAAAAGCCATCATCATCCAACTCTACTAGTCCCCTGGAAATGCTGAGAAGACAACCAGCATTCAGTCTCATTTCTCCTAGAAAATGCAGTTCCTGACTCCAGACCAGAGGGAGGTGTCTCCTATGCTTGACATCTGCCACTGCAATGCTCTCCTGATGTCCAGCCCTACACCACAGCCTGCATGGTTTGACCCCAGGTCTCCTAAACCTCAGCTCCTGAGCAGGAGGGCCCTCAAGAGACCACCGTGTCCACCAACCCACCCCAAGGCTGGGCCCGGAGCTAGATGTTTCCTGATAGCTGCGTGGCCAATTCGATGATGGGGACCAGACACCCACAGCATGGCTCAGTGGGGTGCTCTTCAAGCAACATGGGGCTGGGTCACAGCAGGTCCCACTTCGAACCAGGCCATACCAAGCTCTGAGCTCTCACCTGTGGAAGTTGCTCTTTTTTTTGTCTAGAAGAGGGGAGGAACCCTTGTGGTGGAGGAAGAGCAAGGCTGGAGGAATGAACAGGCGGTTAATGTATTCACTTTGACAACCCAGCTCAATAGGCTCCCTGCCCTGATGAATATTGAAGAATTTTATACAAATTGGAACTGGTTCAGCAGGACAGTTTTGCAGAGACCCAGCCCAGAAGGTCTTCCTGGCTGCTGCCAGGGGCCCTTTCCTCCATGGGAGGAGAGCGCAGTCTGCAGCCTTGCTCGAAGGCTTGAGGGGGATGAGCACCCCTGTTGCTCTTCAGGGTGACCTGTGGGACATGCAGACTGGGGGGCTCCCCAAGAAGGGTGATTGTGGGGTGACTCCCAGGCCAGTGGGATGGAGCTGCCAGACCTTGAGTGCGGCAGAGGTCTTGTGTGCCATAAGCTAGAGGGGTTTGCATGTGTCCAGCCACAGAACCGTAGTCACCAGGCATTTCCATCACTGGAAGTGCCAGCAAACACAAAATTTAGGTGCCTCAGGGGAAAGGAGAGGGCTGAGCAGAGTCTGCAGACAGGGTGGTGACTAGGTGCTCAAGACAGCAGTAGGGCAGGCGAGTCCTGTGGAGGAGCCGACCATTTCGCTCCAAAGAGCTCAGCTTTGGGACAGCGGTTGGGGTCTGTAGAGGCACAGTGCTGTTGTGCATTCGCCTTTGGAGCTGGTCCTTGCCCCAAGTGGGCCTGTCGGATGCACAATGGCCCACGATGGTGCCCGAGCAAGGACAGGGCAGCCACCTCTGAGGTTTTACCCTTCTCCAAGAACTTCGGTAGGGTTAACTCTTGGAGCCTAATGCAGAAGATGAGGGACCTGTCTGCCACCTAAAACCAAAACATTTCATAGAGTTGGCTTTTAACCCAGGTGATGGAGAGAGGCTGACACTACAGAAGAGCTTTAGGTTGCTCTCTGGGTGACTCTGGGAGTTCAACAGAGCCTTTGATAAGAAATAAAGTTTTTTAACAGGTGTGAGGAGTTGAGGCCAAAGCAAAAAGTTTATGGGTTGGTGGACAAGCCAGGATTAACCCTTGACAAGGTAGGGAGAATTTTCCAGGAATGAAGCTCCTAGGGATAACCAAAGGTCTTGCACTAAAGCTGTGACTGACACCAAGAGTTCCTTTAAAGAAGAAGACTAAGGCAGAGGAACAGGCAAGGCTCAACGGAGAGGTAGTAACAGCAGAGCCATACTGTTGTGGCTGCCTCCACCAGCTGGGACAATGGCAGAGCAGGGGAAAAATGCAATCAATGTCCCTGTGGCTTTACTCAGCAGAATTTTGCACACGAGTGACTAGCAGGATGATGGTGAGACTACGAGCTCAGGCAGAGTTTTCATGGGGACATCAGATTTTGCTGCAGCAAGAAATAAGGACTGTCAGCCAGAACGCAAGGAGAGCATTTCCAAATGTCATCTTAGACACTTACATGGAAGTCACTGCATTGCTGTGAGCACTGCTACCAATAAAAAAAAAAAGCAAGCTGTATGCAGAGAGAGTAAAACAGCTGAACTATGAGATTTATAGTAATGAATTTACTTCCATGAAAGAAATATGCAGTCTATCCAAGTAGGTTAATAAATGCCTGGATTGCATTTGATCGAAAGGAGCAATGCTTAGTGTGGTAAAATGTGCCAAGCCCTTGATCTTGTCTCCGTGATGCCCTCATGGAAAGAGCAGAGGACAGAAATGTGTGAGAAGGAGTCTGAAGACACCTTTCAAGGGACAGGAAATCACCCAGTCCCAAACCTTGGGGCAGAGGTTCAAAGATGCCAACATGTCACTGTTCTGAGATGCCCTGAGTGAACAGAAGAAAGAATGGATAGAAGCACCAGCTCCTGTGGGAAGGACAAGGTCTTTCTGTGAGATACAGGTTCAGGCAAGAGGTGGATTCTTGGTGAACTTAGCAGACAGGAGCATGAGTGGTGCTCACTGCTGGAGCTCACAGCTCAGCATGTTAACTTGGACTGCCATTCAGCTGGGATTAAGCTAATACCAAGCTGTGACCTGCAGCACCTGAAGAGCTTGCAAATGCTCCCTCCTACTGACTGTGTAATGAGGAAGGCCAAATCTTTGACAGAGGGACAAGGCAGAGAGCAGGGGGGTGGAAAACACTAAAATCTTCTCATCTTGCATGGCCAGAATGGGCCATGGTACCTATGGGCACCCTGCATTGCCCTGTGCTCAGGGGAAGGGATATTTCACTGTAATCTGCAGGGGAAAAAAAAAGTTTCATGTCTTTATTTTGTCCCATGTTGGCTGAAACCACCCATAAACCACTAATTGCCACTGCGAAAAGGGAGCTGGCAGATATGAAAGTTGCCCAGATTATACAGATTACTATTTTATAGATAGAACTATGATTTTCAAACTGAACGTGAGGCTGGGTGAGAGCTGGTGTCAGGTGGACAAAACTATAGTGTAGCAGAGCCCAAAGACAGACATTTTTCGTAGCAGTTTGACTCAAAAACTGAAGCAAATGGACTGTTGTCTCTCAGACAAAGAGCAAACTATAATTTCTAGAGCAACAACTCAGGATGAGGGTGTCAAGACAGATTTACACAGATTTTTCTTAGTAGTTTGTCAGGCATGGCAAAATTACAGGCCAACTCTAGCAAAAGGGCTTCACGTTTGGGACATAAATAAAAAGGACCACTCGGAGTGACAGACTGGATTACGTTGATGAGAAAAGACTACGTGTTTTTCCTGAACTGTTATTCTCACTTCTGTGGGATAGCCTTACTTGTCACAGGGATGATTCCTCTACATCAGAGTTATGCTGGAAGACAGGATGGTGCAGGATTTTCAGCAGTTCACAGTAATGTCTGTGGTTGCATCCAGTCCCTACTAGACTCTATTCAACAAGTAGGTAGGAAATGGCTTTAAAATAATGAATACATACTGAAAAGGAAAGGAGAATCAGGTCTGACCAGTGCTTAGCAGCAACAAATGACAGGATGGCACCTACAGAACATGGCTAGCCACCTGTAGAAACTTCGTTTTGCATAAAACGAAGCAAGGAGACCACTTGGGATGTTAGTTAGGCTCTGTAGCCCAAGGAGATAAGGGTTTGCAGAAATGCACAGACATATAGCTAAACACAAAACAGCACTATGATTGCGGTCCCAGGGGTTACCACCACTTCCTGAACACAATGAGGATTCACACATAGAGTGAAAATCAGAAGCCAGAAACAATGGTTATTTCACATAAAGTTGCTCCACAATCCCATGAGTGCAGGGTGTGTGTAACCAGAGAGACACCCTTGGAGAAAGAATAGGCAGCGCCTTCTGCAGCTGCCAGGAGAAGAGGAGGTAAGGGGCGCTGGGCTTGTGTTTTTGCCTGGGACAGCTTCGTTTGGCAGCTCACAGGGGCGGTAAGACAACCAGATGCTGGAACATAACCTTACCAGGAAAAACCGACTCTCTTATTCCCAATGAGAACTGCTCTGATGATGCCATGGTGACTGCAAGTTACAGGCCAGAGCTCCTTAGAAGTTACTCAAACATTGTTAATTGTTTGGCTGTAAGGTTTTGAGGTCACAAGCTACAGAAATGATACTTCCATGTTTTGGCTGGGGGAGGAAGGTAGGATCTCAGGAACTGTATCTTTAAGCAGCTTAGTTCTGGAGACAGGAAGTCTGGAAATGGGCTGCAGCAGTGCAGATTTTATTATGCAATTTCTCTTGGAACTAGTCCCTGAATAAAGGAGTTATCCATTAAGCACCTGCCTCACCGCACCTCCTGAGTGCCGCAGGTGAAGTCCTCCAGAATCCATGCAAGGGCTTAACCATCAGCTGAGGGAGCTGGGGTCCAGACTGGGAATCCTGGGTGCAAGTTTGCAGTAGTAGGGCTCATTTGCTTGCTATATAGTGTCTTTCAAAGAGTTTCCTTTCTTCTCACAAAATCCTCCTACTCCGTTAGAACTTGTTCTGTGTTTGGCGTTACCAGTGGGTGAGGCCATCTGACTCTTGCAATACTGATAACAAAGGGCTATGGTACCTTGATCACTGCAGTACTATTAAGCCTTTTGGGTATTTAATCATAGCCTTGTTTCCAGGGGCAGTGGATAACAGTCAAAGTCTTCCTCTCCCTCCTGCCATTAACCCAGTGCTGTTCTAATCCCATGGCAGCGGGCAACTGGGGCCATCCTAAGGGGACATCGTACCACAGAGAAGCAAACAGGATCCAGGACAGAGCAGCAACAGGATTCTCCTCCACCCCTACTGCCTGGGTTATAGGATTCCCTCCCTCCAAAGCACCTCCTTCCTCTCCCACTCCATCCCCAGGACTCGCAGCCCGCTCTGATTTCACCGATGTGGCAAGTCTGGCGCTTGCTGTGAAGATAGAGGAGCTCTCCCAGCTAACGGGAGAGGAATCATGGCCTCTGTGAGTCCTCCCATCTGCTGCCCATTCCCAACATCAAGCACATAGTGTTGCCCTGGCAGGCACACTGGCACAGCAGCTCCTGTTACGGTGGTGGTGGTGTCAGGGCCTCTCGCTTGGTGGCTGTATGGTCAAAGCTGCAGTACTGGTGTAACATCAGTGTATTGCCTAGCACCAGGTGCCACAAACATCTTCCTGGAGCTAGGTGGTAGCTGTGGGACCGCTCAGGTTCTGTCCCCAGTGGTCCATCTCCATCCTGACTTCATGCCAGAGCTGCAGAGCTGTTGCAGCAGCAGACAAGGGGGTTATAAGGGGAGCAAAAGGCTATGGGGGTCTCCTGGCATCAGCTGCTTCAGCAAATCCTTCGTTTCCAAGACCAGAAGCAACGTAATGGGCAAGGCAAGTGCAAAAAGTTACTCAAGCTGCAGCTCAAAATGCACTGACCAAACTTGTTAAAAAGTTGAAGCAGCAGATAGCAAAGGGTGCTGCTGTCCTTGGTTGTGCCTGACAGACAACCTGATCTGATTTCCAGCCCCCAAATTCCAACAACAAAACACTTTCCCTCAACCTAAACTGGGGCAAATGCCTTGTATTACAGTAAAACACTGCTGGGGAAAAGCTGTTGTTCTCATGTCTGGAGCTGCTGTGAGACACCAAACCTTGTCCCATGCTGAGCCATCCTAAAACAGATGGGAACTTGCTGCTTTTGAAGGAAATTAAGGCAGACATAACCAAAGAGCACTTACTTGTGGAGCTACTGAGTAATACAATGATAGAAGCAGAGGCCTGTAAGAGACATCCAGCGTGATTACAGTCAGACCTCAGCAAGGACAGGCACCATGTAAATAAATATGGAATTTGCAAGTAAATGTAATGAAATGTATGTAAATGTAGAAGTAATTGTAATGAATTCGAGTTTTGCAGTAAACAAAAGCCAGACTTGCTCTTTGCAAAAGAAGGTGTCATTATAGATCTCTTTTCAACCAATAAAATGTTGCTGATTAATCCATGGCAGGTTATGGACTTCATCAATGCATCCTCAGGATTTTCTCGGTGCCCTTCTCCAGCCTGTCCTCCAGTTGCAGCTGCTCTTTGAGGACATACCAATATGTAGGTGATGAAAACAGCCCTGAGCAACCAGTTTGGGTACGAGGAGCCCCATTGGCACGGCACGGCACCGAGGCTTATATGACCTGCTTCTCAGGTTGGGAACCAGTATGGAAATCCATGGAAGCAGATGAGCTCCAGTCTGTTTCAGGCTGGGGAAGTCTGTCTAGACAGAGCATAAGGTATTTGTAAAGCAAGGCTGGGTTCTGCACTGGTCAGCTCTGGTTGGCTCGGGTTGGAGATCTGCCCTCACGTGCGGCTGTGCCAGCAAAGCCCCACTGCGGAGGCCGGCACAGCCGCACGTGAGGGTTGAGGAGCAGAAGAAAGCTGAGGTCATGGGTGTGCAGAAGGCAGGGGGAGAAGCCCATCAACCAGGCCACAACAACCCCTCACAGGGTGTGGGTGGGTGCAGGCACAGGCAGCCATGAAGAGGCTGTCATGGCCGCTGCGTAGGTTTCAGGAGGAAGACAGGAGGAGGCAGAGGACAAGGGCAAGCGAGGGGGAGCGCTGAGCAGGCAGGTGCTGGGGGGGACACAAGCACCCCATGGCCTCAGCATCACCCTGAGGCCCTGGCTGCGTGTCAGCCACTGAGGTCAGCGCTCGCAGGAGAAGGAAGGCACGGGGTGGCATGGCCTCCCCAGACGGTGTCAGGGGCGTTGGGTGCTGCTGTGCCTCAGGTCTGAGGGCCTGGGGGAACCGGGGGCACTGAGGGGGGATGTTGAGAGGGGACATCCACGGTGGGACTGAGAGGAGAGACTGCAGGGGGTGACTGTGAGGGGACTGAGGGGAGACTGAGAGGGGATGCTGTGAGGGGATGTTGAGAGGGGACTTGTAACTGAGAGGGGAGATTGTGGGGGACTGAGGGAGTGGCTGTGAGGGGACAGAGGGGAGACAGAAGGGACACGGTGAAGGGGACATTGAGAGGAGACATATGTGTTGGGACAGAGAGGAAGACTGCAGGGGGTGACTGTGAGGGGACATGTGTAGCAGAACTGAGAGGGGAAACTGTGAGGGACTGAGGGGAGGAAAATGTGGGGGGCAACTGTGAGGGGACACGGTGAGGGGAGCGTTGAGATGAGACAACTGAGGTGGGACTGAGAGGGGAGACTGCGGGCGGTCACTGCGAGGGGACTGAGGGGGGACATCTGTAGCAGGACCGAGAGGGGCAACTGCGAGGGGAACTGAGGGGAGGATGTGGAGAGTGAATCTGAAGGGACTGAGGGGAGACTAAAAGGGGACATCTGCATTGGAATCGAGAGAGGAGACTGTGAGGAGGCTGACGGGAGACTGAAGGAGGACACGGTGAACGTGCGGCTGCGGGGGGAACCCCGACAGGAGCAGGTAGGGGACACTGAGGTGAGCGACCGGGGGCAACCGAGGGGGACGCTGAGGAGGGGACTGAGGGGGTACACCGCGAGCGGGCCACTGTGCTGGCGCCGAAGGGGTCCATAGCGAAAGGCGGGGGACGGGGAGGAGGGGGGCCAGAGGACGCCCCCGCCGGCCCCTCTGCGGAGCAACCGAGGACAATCTCGCCTCTTTCCGGCGCCGCTCGCGCCTTTCCGGCGTCGGCGGGGCCGGGGAGGGGCGTGCCGCGTGCGCTGTGACGCAAGACGCAGGCCCCGCCCCTGCCCCGCCCCCATGGTCTCTGGAAAAGAGAAGAGAAAAAAAAACTTTTTTTTTTAATTGAGGAATCAACAGCCGCCATCTTGTCGCGGAGCCGGAGCGCGGTGCGAGCGGAGCGGGGCCGGGCCGGGCCGGGCCGGGGCAGCGGGGCCGCCCGCCGGGACACGGGCAGCCGCGCGGAGCGCCGCCGACGGGCAGAGGGGCTCGAGGCAGCGGGGCAGAGCCGGCCGGAGCCAACCCAGCGCCGCCGCCGGGACTGGGAGCTGCCGCCGCCGCTGCGCCGCGCTCATTGTTTTGGGGCGTTTTTGGGGTGTTTTCGGG